>BSBN01000964.1:110000-710000 GCA_027924645.1 Cunninghamia lanceolata | reverse complement strand
TGTATGTATGCATGTATGTATGTAAGTGTTTTTGGGTTTAGTGTATATAAGGACCTGAGCCTGTATAGTTTTGAGGGTTGAGGGTTGAGGGATTAGGGCTTAAGTAATAGGTAGAGGGCAGAGGGTTGAGGGTTACAGTTGAGGGTTAATATTCAAGTTGTTGAATGTATAAGATTAAGTGTGTAAGGTGCGGGGATTAGGGTTTAGGGTTTACGATATGGATTGAGGGTATATAAGGCATAGGGTGACTTGGGTTGAGATCACATATGGTTTAGGTTTAATTTAAGTATAGGGTTGAGGCACAATATTCGAGGTTTAGGATATAAGGATGAGGTTATATGGTCTAGGAATGAGGGTTTGAGGGTGTAGACTTCAGGTTTAAGGTATAGGGTTGATGATTGAGGTATTAGGGCTTAACTATATTGTTGAGGGTATAGGGTTGAGGGTTTAGGGATAGGTTTTAGGGTTTAAGGTTTAAGGGTTGAGGGTTGAGGGATAGGGTTTAAGGCTTAGGGGTAAGGGATTAGGGTTTAAGGTATAGTGTCTTGGGTTGAGGGTTTAGGAATAGGGATAGCATTTAGGGTTTAGGGATGAGGAATTAGGGTTGAGGGTTGAGGGTTGAGGGATTAAGGTTTAAGGTATAACTTGCTGAGGGTTGAGTGTTTAAGGATAGGGTTTAGGTTTGAGGGTTGAGGGATTAGGGTTTAGAGTTGAGGGATTAGGGTTTAAGGAATAGTGTTAAGGGTTGAGGGTTTAGGGATAGGGTTGAGGGTTGAGGGATTATGGTTTAGGGTTGATGGATTAGGGTTTAAGGAATACTATTGAGGGTTGAGAGTTTAGGATTAGGGTTTAGGGTTGATGGATTAGGGTTTAATGTTGACAGTTGAGGGTTGAGGGTTGAGGGTTTAGGGATAGGGTTGATGGTCAAGGGATTAGGGTTAAAGTAGAGTGTTGAGGGAAGAGAGATTAGGGATAGGGTTTAGGGTTGAAGGTTTAACGATTGAGGGTTGAGGCTTTAGGGCTAAGGGTTAAGGGATTGGGGTTTAAGATATAGTGTTGAGTGTTGAGGGTTTATGGATAGGTTTTAGGGTTTAAGTTTTAAGGGTTAAGGGTTGAGGGATAGGGTTTAGGGTTTAGGGATAAGGGATTAGGGTTTAAGGTATAGTGTCGAGGGTTGAGGGTTTAGGAATAGGGATAGCATTTAGGGTTTAGGGATGAGGGATTAGGGTTGAGGGTTGAGGGATTAGGGTTTAAGGTATAGTGTCGAGGGTTGAGGGTTTATTGATAGTGTTTAGGGTCGAGGGTTGAGGGATTAGGTTTTAGGGTTGATGGATTAGGGTTTAATGTATAGTCTTGAGGGTTGAGGGTTTAGGGATAGGGTTTAGGGTTGACAGATTAGCATTTAATGTTGAGGTTAGGGTTAGAGTGTCGAGGGTAGAGGGATTAGGGATAGGGTTTAGGGTTTAAGGTTTAAGGATTGAGGGTTGAGGCTTTAGGGATGATGGTTTAAGGCTTAAGATATAGTGTCGAGTGTTGAGGGTGTAGGGATAGGGTTTAAGTTTTAAGGGTTAAGGGTTGAGGGATAGGGATTAGGGTTTAAGGTATAGTGTTGAGGGTTGATGGTTTAGGGATAGGGTTTAGGTTTGAGGGATTAGGGTTTAGGGTTGATGAATTAGGGTTTAATGTTGAGGGTTGAGGGTTTAGGGTTTAGGGATAGGGTTGATGGTCAAGGGATTAGGGTTAAAGTAGAGTGTCGAGGGTAGAGGGATTAGGGATAGGGTTTAGGGTTGAAGGTTTAATGATTTAGGGTTGAGGCTTTAGGGATGAGGATTAAAGGATTAGGGTTTAAGATATAGTGTTGAGTGTCGAGGGTGTAGGGATAGGTTTTAGGGCTCAAGTTTTAAGGGTTAAGGGTTGAGGGATAGTATCGAGCCTGTTGAGGGTTTAGGAATAGGGATAGTGTTTAGGGTTTAGGGATGAGGGATTAGGGTTGAGGGTTGATGGATTAGGGTTGAGGGTTGACGGGTTAGGGCTTAGGGATAGGGTTTAGGGTTGAGGGATTAGGGTTTAAGGTATAGTGTTGAGGGTTTAGGGATAGGGTTTAGGGTTGAGGGATTAGAGTTAAGGGTTAAGGGATTAGGGTTTGACGTTGAGTGTTGAGGATTGAAGGTTTAGGGATAGGGTTGAGGGTTGAGGGATCAGAGTTAAGGATTGAGGGATTAGGGTTTGACGTTGAGGGTTGAGAACATTGAGGTTCGAGAGTTGAGAGTTTTGAGATAGGGTTGAGGGTCGATGGATTAGGGTTAAAGTAGAGTGTCGAGGGTATAAGGATTAGGGATAGGGTTGGAGGGTTTAGGGATAAGGGATTAGGGTTTAAGGTATAGTATCAAGCCCATTGAGGGTTTAGGAATAGGGATAGCGTTTAGGGTTTAGGGATGAGGGATTAGAGTTAAGGGTTGAGGGATTAGGGTTGAGGGTTGAGGGATTAGGGTTTAGGGATAAGGTTTAGGGTTGAGGGTTAAGGGATTAGGGTTTAAGGTATAGTGTTGAGGGTTTAGGGATGGGGTTTAGGGTTCAGGGATTAGAGTGAAGGGTTAAGGGATTAGGATTTGACGTTGAGGGTTAAGGGTTAAGGGTTGAGGTTTTAGGGTTTAGGGTTTAGGGATAGGGTTGAGGGTTGAAGGATTAGAGTTAAGGGTTGAGGTTTTAGGGTTTAACATTGAGGGTTGAGGGTTGAGGTTCGAGGGTCGAGGTTTAGGGATAGGGTTGAGGGTCGAGGGATTAGGGTTAAAGTAGAGTGTCGAGGATATAATTAGGGATAGGGTTGGAGGGTTTAGGGATAAGGGATTAGGGTTTAAGGTATAGTATCGAGCCCGTTGCGGGTTTAGGAATAGGGATAGCATTTAGGGTTTAGGGATGAGGGATTAGAGTTGAGGGTTGAGGGATTAGGGTTGAGGGTTGAGGGATTAGGGTTTAGGGATAAGGTTTAGGGTTGAGGATTGAGGGATTAGGGTTTAAGGTATAGTGTTGAGGGTTTAGGGATAGGGTTTAGGGTTGAGGGATTAGGGTTTAAGGTATAGTGTTGAGGGTTTAGGGATAGGGTTTAGCATTGAGAGATTAGACTGAAGGTTGAGGGATTAGGGTTTGACATTGAGGGTTGAGGGTTGAGGGTTTAGGGATAGGATTGAGGGTCGAGGGATTAGAGTTAAGGGTTGAGGGATTAGGGTTTGACATTGAGGGTTGAGGGTTGAGGGTTGAGGGTCGAGGGTCGAGTGTTTAGGGATAGGGTTGAGGGTTGAGGGATTAGGGTTAAAGTAGAGTTTCGAGGGTATAAGGATTAGGGATAGGGTTGGAGGGTTTAGGGATAAGGGATTAGGGTTTAAGGTATAGTATCAAGCCCATTGAGGGTTTAGGAATAGGGATAGTGTTTAGGGTTTAGGGTTGAGGGATTAGAGTTCAGGGTTGAGGGATTAGGGTTTGACATTGAGTGTTGAGGGTTGAGGTTTTAGGGTTGAGGGTTTAGGGATAGGGTTGAGGGTCGAGGGATCAGATTTAAGGGTTGAGGGATTAGGGTTTGACGTTGAGGGTTGAGTACATTAAGGTTCGAGGGTTGAGGATTTCAGGATAGGGTTGAGGGTCGAGGGATTAGGGTTAAAGTAGAGTGTCGAGGGTATAAGGATTAGGGATAGGGTTGGAGTGTTTAGGGATAAGGGATTAGGGTTTAAGGTATAGTATCAAGCCCGTTGAGTGTTTAGGAATAGGGATAGCATTTAGGGTTTAGGGATGAGGGATTAGGGTTTAAGGTATAGTGTCGAGGGTTGAGGGTTTATTGATAGTGTTTAGGGTTGAGGGTTGAGGGATTAGGTTTTAGGGTTGATGGATTAGGGTTTAAGGTATAGTGTTGAGGGTTGAGGGTTTAGGGATAGAGTTTAGGGTTGACGGATTAGGGTTTAGGGTTGACGGATTAGCATTTAATGTCAAGGTTAGGGTTAGAGTGTCGAGGGTAGAGGGATTAGGGATAGGGTTTAGGGTTGAAGGTTTAAGGAATGAGGGTTGAGGCTTTAGGGATGAGGGTTTAAGGCTTAAGATATAGTGTTGAGTGTTGAGGGTGTAGGGATAGGGTTTAAGTTTTAAGGGTTGAGGGATAGGGATTAGGGTTTAAGGTATAGTGTTGAGGGTTGATGGTTTAGGGATAGGGTTTATGTTTGAGGGATTAGGGTTTAGGGTTGATGAATTAGGGTTTAATGTTGAGAGTTGAGGGTTAAGGGTTGAGGGTTGAGGGTTTAGGGATAGGGTTGATGGTCAAGGGATTAGGGTTAAAGTAGAGTGTTGAGGGTAGAGGGATTAGGGATAGGGTTTAGGGTTGAAGGTTTAAGGATTTAGGGTTGAGGCTTTAGGGATGAGGGTTAAGGGATTAGGGTTTAAGATATAGTGTCGAGTGTCAAGGGTGTAGGGATAGGTTTTAGGGTTCAAGTTTTAAGGGTTAAGGGTTGAGGGATAGTATTGATCCTGTTGAGGGTTTAGGAATAGGGATAGTGTTTAGGTTTTAGGGATGAGGGATAGGGTTGAGGGTTGATGGATTAGGGTTGAGGATTGAGGGATTAGGTTTTAGAGATAAGGTTTAGGGTTGAGGGTTGAGGGATTAGGGTTTAAGGTATAGTGTTAAGGGTTTAGGGATAGGGTTTAGGGTTGAGGGATTAGAGTGAAGGGTTGAGGGATTAGGATTTAACGTTGAGGTTTGAGGGTTGAGGGTTTAGGGTTTAGGGATAGGTTTGAGGGTTGAGGGATTAGAGTTAAGGGTTGAGGGATTAGGGTTTGACATTGAGGGTTGACGGTTGAGGTTTAAGGGTCAAGGGTTTAGGGATAGGGTTGAGGGTCGAGGGATTAGGGTTAAAGTAGAGTGTTGAGGGTATAAGGATTAGGGATAGGGTTGGAGGGTTTAGGGATAAGGGATTATGGTTTAAGGTATAGTATCAAGCCCGTTGAGGGTTTAGGAATAGGGATAGTGTTTAGGGTTTAGGGTTGAGGGATTAGAGTTGAGGGTTGAGGGATTGAGGGTTGAGGGATTAGGGTTTAGGGATAAGGTTTAGGGTTGAGGGTTGAGGGATTAGGGTTTAGGGTATAGTGTTGAGGGTTTAGGGATAGGGTTTAGGGTTGAGGGATTAGAGTTAAGGGTTGAGGGATTAGGATTTGACGTTGAGAGTTGAGGGTTGAGGTTTCAGGGTTTAGGGTTTAGGGATAGGGTTGAGGGTTGAGGGATTAGAGTTAAGGGTTGAGGGATTAGGGTTTAACGTTGAGGGTTGAGGGTTGAGGGTTGAGGTTTGAGGGTCAAGGGTTTAGGGATAGGGTTGAGGGTCGAGGGATTAGGGTTAAAGTAGAGTGTTGAGGGTATAAGGATTAGGGATAGGGTTGGAGGGTTTAGGGATAAGGGATTAGGGTTTAATGTATCGTATCGAGCCCGTTAAGGGTTTAGGAATAGGGATAGTGATTAGGGTTTAGGGATGAGGGATTAGAGTTGAGGGTTGAGGGATTAGGGTTAAGGGTTGAGGGATTAGGGTTTAGGGATAAGGTTTAGGGTTTAGGGTTGACATAGATAAGGAGCGACAGAGAGACATAGAGAGGGGGGAGGTAGAAAGGTGAGGGGGAGAGACAAGTGAGATATAGAACAAGCTAATAGAACTAGAGGTGAGATATTGTAAAGGTGCTATCAAAGGTGAGATAGGCACAAATATTTATGGATCAATCTATAGTAGGACAAAATGCAAGCGCATTATAACGCGCTCATGTTTTGTCCTGCTATAGAAACAATAAAAAAGTGTTGACCCCCATGATCCAGGCCCACATGCTCTGTTTTCATGTTGATTATGCGCATGTTTAGACAAAAAAGAAGTGTTTTCGTGTTGTTGGGAAGTTTAAATGCACATTTTACACATTCTACCACCTTTGCATAATCTTTCCACCACCTTTTCTGCTTTGCCAACTTGAGAAGGAGGAAATAACATAGTTTTCACACCAACTTTGATATATATCTATTCAAGTTTCAATTTTTGTATTGTTGAAATGTTAATTGTGATTCAATTTTAGGAATTTAACATTATAGATTGGTTAATAGTATTGTTGTTAGTAATTATATTTGAGTGTTATTCAATTTAACATTGAAAAAGAAGCAAGTGGTGAAAAACTCAAATTGTTGAGGAGTTTGATGCAAGAAGAAAAAAACACTACATAATTGGGTATTCTCTCCATTTGAATCTTCATTTTTTAGGTATGTCAAGTCTTTACATGCATGTTCTTTACATTTTCCTTAATTCTATTTGAATTACTTTATCATGCTTTATCATACATGTTTAAAATAGACACATTCCAAATCAAGAAAGCAGCCTACAATCTTACATAATGCCATGTATATTTTCTACACTTAGGCTCTTTAATAATTATGTGTAATAAACAGACCTTAACATACCATGATGTCAAACTATACAAGAATAAATCCTTACAACATAATAAAAATACAATCCCACTATTATCTTGTCATATTAACAAATTAAAATACAAATGAATAGGTGCCAAGATCATACAAGTATGCACATGACATGATGATTTGTATACACATATCTTGGGCTAGGACATTCCTTATGCACCTATTCATGATGATTTGTACATGCACATGACACAACAATTGTTGTCTATTCCTTCACAAGCCACCCAAATCCTAGTATCCCTAGTACCAACAAAACACCTTAATTCCAAATCCTAGTAGCCCTAGTAACAACAAACATGTCAAATTGGATCTGCCTCAACCTTTTCAAGCATGAAGTCCCATGTACTCTTTTCATGGCTGCAATAATTTGCTTTGTATGCTTTGTACCTATTTTGGTTGAGATTACATATTGAAATTTCTAACCATTTTGATGTTTATAGGTCTATATGTTTAGATGTGCATACTAACAATGTTTTGCAGGGTTTTGCCATACGTGCCCCACCAACATCTTCAAGAGACTTCATATCAAGAATTTTATGTGAAAGAGAGGAAGGTCAAACATTCTACAAGAAATTATGCTTGGATGGCACATGTCATCATTGCGGTGGCTTGCAACGTTTGCCAATATGTGAACATATGGAAATAACACGTGGTTGGAAACAAACTAGTAGAGTTTGTCAAGTATAAAATAGTGGCATACAATACAAAAGATGGTAAAGAAGCAAAGAGGTGTGAATTGGTTATTGAAAAGATTCCAGTGTGTCAGTTTATGCCTATATTTCATGACAGCATAGTGTATGAGTATGCAAGATATGCCCATAGAGCTTGATGGTTGGACTTGCAATTCAAGTTATGCAAGGACACATTTCTGGTTGGTAGAATTGTTTTAGTCGTCAAATTTGCAAAGAACTACAGTCTACAGCCACAGCATGAGGTGCAATCACAATATTACAACTCCACATAGGTTTCTATATTTGTGCACATCGCATTCATTCATGTGAATGATAGTACAGAGGATGATAGAAAGATCATAAAGGAGTATAATTTCTATATTAGTGATGATCGCACGCATTCTACGGAGTTTGTGCAAGGTTTCTTTCAAGTGTTCTACAATGATTTGGCTAGAAGGGGCATATTGTTCAGTCAACATATCATATGGTTGGATAACTGTGTGTCACAATTCAAGAACTCATAGAATTTCTATTGGCTGAGTAGGAGGCATAATTTTACAGGTATTCAGCATATGTGGAACTTTTGTGAGGCCAGGCATGGAAAGGGGGAGCATGATGGTGCAGGAGAATGTATCAAAAGAGCCATAGCATGAGAAGAGTTAAAGTATAAAGACAATGCAAAGTTGATAGATGCAAAATTATTTGTTGAGTGGTGTAATGCTTCCATGGGTCCAGGTAATGAAGGTAAGTCTTCAGTTCGTAGATTTTTTTGGTTGATAGATGATACTAACATTGCACCATATGAGGACTGTTCTACACTGACAAGATCAAGTGAGATGCACTCTTCCAGAAGCTCAATTGCAGGTTCATGGAGTATCCATACGCGAAAGATGTCATGCTTTTGTTCTTCCTGTACAATTCAAGCCTGGGATGAGTTCGAGTCAAAGGAGTGGGTTGACGAATGGCAGTTAAGTTATCTTAGCCCACTTGACATGTATCGACCCTCGACGACACTAGAACTAACACAGATGGAATCATCAGTTGACTTTGACCACATATCAGATCTAGTTCAACTAAGTAATATATCTATTTGCATAGTTTTTAAAATTCCTAATGTCATCTTACTTTGTAGTGTTTTTGTAATGTTGACTAATTTCATCTAATTTACTACACATATCAATGTAGGGCACGTATATGCAGTTATTGCAGATGAAGATAATGAAGAGGGAACAGATTATTACTTATGTCATTGTGTTGAGGCCAAAAAGAAATTGGAGGCCCCAGTTACAGATGGAGAAAACATCAAATACCCTACAGGCTCAGTGGTTATTACTGGAACATGGCTTAGAGGGTACACACATAAGAGTGTTAATGTTTGGTTGTTTCAGGACTTTGACACGCATCAGAAGATTCTTCATTATTCAAACCTTGTCGTGGCATCCAATGTTCATTTGATACAATATCAGGGTAGACCTTTGAACAAAATCTTGTGGAAGGTGTGTGAGTCTAACCATGAAGCAATACTTGACACAATAAAGAGTAGAGCAAACCTAGATGGTTCATTGGATTAATTTGTAAGTATTCACATTGATTTGTAAATTCGTGTTACATTGAGTTGTAAGTATGCACATTAATTTGTAAGGTTTGTCTTTTTTTATTTCCTACTGCATTTTTACACATATACACATTTTTACATCATCATGTTATGCTTAATGGGGTTAGACCTAAGTGATGGATGAAGTTGAACCTGAGGATAATGTATAAAATCTAGGTAATGTATAAAATACAGGTGTCTCTAGGTGTCTTGGTTTCTAACTAGATAACAGGTGTCTCTAATTGTCTCTTAGGTATATACGATATGTCAAGTAGGTAGATAGAGACTAGAAAATAGGTGTCCTAGGTGTCATGCGTCTACTAGACTACATGTGTATTAGGTCTTAGGTGAGGCCACATGAACTTCCACCTTCACGTGGTTGGCCTTGTCAACTGTATGTAATAAGGTCTTCTAAGACCATTTCATTTATTTTTAAGTCACTTTGAGTCATTTGGGGTCAGTTTGAGTCTTTGAGTCCTATTGCAAAAAAGTGTCAATGTTGTCAAGTTGCACAAAACAACTTTTACATTTTAGGTATCCTGCTCCTGATGCGACCAAACTGATAGTTCCAACGCATCTGGATGGGTACGTTTAGGCTAGGCATGGTTCTATTTTTCACCAAAACATGTCAAAACAGTCTAAGTTACATTGTACCGATGATATCCCTGAAGAGTCCAAAGTGCAAAAAGGTCGCAATCTTTGATGAGATGTTACTCAAAAACCGTGTCACTTAGAAACATTTCGTCTAAGGCAACATGATCATATAGAGTGCCTCTACAATAACCTCTCTCAATTTTTTATATCTCTGAGGCATTTGCCTATGGTGAAAGGTTTTCTGCTACCCCAAAAATCGTCAGAAGGATGCAGTGTAAAGTTGCAAAGGGGTGTAACTTTCATCCTGCTACTGATGCGACCAAACTGACTATTCCAACGCATCCGGATGGATACATTTACACTAGGCATGGTCCTTTTTTTCACCCAAACATGTTGAAACAGTCCAAGATACATTGTGCCGATGATATCCCTGAAGAGTCCAAAGTGCAAAAAGGCAGCAATCTTTGATGAGATTTTACTCAAAAATTGTGTCACTTAGAAACATTCCGTCTAAGGAAACATGATCATGTAGGGTTCCTCTACAATAATCTCTCTCAATTTTTTATATCTCTGAGGCATTTGCCCATGGTGAAAGGTTTTTTGTTGCCCCAAAAATCGTCAGGAGGTAGTGTAAAGTTGCAAAGGGGTGTAACTTTCATCCTGCTCCTGATGCGACCAAACTGACTATTCCAACGTATCCAGATGGGTACATTTACGCTAGGCATGGTCCTGTTTTTCACCCAAACATGCCGAAACAGTCTGAGCTACATTGCACTGACAATATCCCTGAAGAGTCCAAAGTGCAAAAAGGCAGCAATCTTTGACGAGATGTTACTCAAAAATCATGTCACTTAGAAATATTTTGTCTAAAGAAACGTGATCATGTAGAGTCCCTCTATAATAACCTCTCTCATTTTCTTATATCTCTGAGACATTTGCCTGTGGTGAAAGGTTTTCTGCTGCCCCAAAAATCGTCAGGAAGTAATGTAAAGTTGCAAAGGGGTGTAACTTTCGTCATGCTCCTGATGCGACCAAACTGACTATTCCAACGTGTCTAGATGGGTACATTTATGCTAGGCATGGTCCTATTTTTCACTCAAACATGTCGAAACAGTCTGAGCTACATTGTACCGACGATATCCCTGAAGAGTCCAAAGTGCAAAAAGGTAGCAATCTTTGATGAGATGTTACTTGAAAACCGTGTCACTTAGAAACATTCCGTCTAAGGCAGCGTGATCATGTAGAATTCCTCTACAATAATCTCTCTCAATTTTTAATATTTCTGAGGCGTTTTCCCATGGTGAAAGGTTTTCTGCTACCCCAAAAATCGTCAGAAGGAGGCAGTGTAAAGTTGCAAAGGGATGTAACTTTTGTTCTTCTCCTCATGTGGCCAAAATGACAATTCCAACACATCTGGATGGGTACTTTTAGGCTAGGCATGGTCTTTTTTTGCACCCAAACATGCTGAAACAGTCTAAGCTACATTGTACCGGCGATATCCTTGAAGAGTTTAAAGTGCAAAAAGGTAGCAATCTTTGACAAGCTATTTTTCAAAAATCGTGTCACTTAGATACATTCTATTTGAGGCAAAATGATCACATAAGGTCCCTCTATAATAACCTCTCTCAGTTTTTTATATCTCTAAGGTGTTTGCCCATGGTGAAAGGTTTTCTGCTGCTCCAAAAATCGTCAAAAGGAGGCAGTGTAAAGTTGCAAAGGGGTGTAACTTTTATTCTTCTCCTCGTGTGGCCAAACTGAAAGTTTCAACACATCTAGATGGCTACGTTTAGGCTAGGCATGGTCCTTTTTTGTACCCAAACATGCTAAAACAGTCTGAGCTACATTGTACCGGTGATATCCCTGAAGAGTCCAAAGTGCAAAAAGGTAGCAATCTTTGACGAGCTATTATTTAGAAACCATGTCACTTAGATACATTCCATCTAAGACAAAGTGATCACGTAGGGTCCCTCTACAATAACCTCTCTCATTTTTTTATATCTCTAAGGTGTTTGCTCGTAGTGAAAGGTTTTTTGCTGCCCCAAAAATCGTCAGGAGGTAGTGTAAAGTTGCAAAGGGGTGTAACTTTTGTTCTTCTCCTCATGTGGCCAAACTGACAGTTCCAACGCATCTAGATGGATACGTTTAGGCTAGGCATGGTCCTATTTTGCACCCAAACATGTCGAAACAGTCTGAGCTACATTGTACCGGCGATATCCCTGAAGAATCTAAAGTGCAAAAAGGCATCAATCTTTGACGAGTTGTTACTTGAAAACTGTGTCACTTAGATACATTCCATCTGAGGTAACGCGATCATGTAGGGTCCCTCTACAATAACCTCTCTCATTTTTTTATATCTCTGAGGCGTTTGCCCGTGGTGAAAGTTTTTTTGCTGCCCCAAAAATTGTCAAAAGGAGGCAGTGTAAAGTTGTAAAGGGGTGTAACTTTTGTTCTTCTCCTCGTGTGGCCAAATTGATAATTCCAACGTGTCTAGATGGGTACGTTTAGGCTAGGCATCGTCCTGTTTCACACCCAAACATGCTGAAACAATCTGAGCTACAAACACTAACTAGTCTTCAATCTTCAAACAGTACAAATACCATGATATCCTACATAAAGTTGTCTTTTAGCATTTTATAAAGGCATGCCCATCAAATTCAACTGCATAGAGATGATTGTTTGTATTCCAAATTCTTTTTAAATACTGACCTTCCAATCCTTTTTCCCGCCCTCATATCAATTAAATATGACCTTCGATTATGATATGGTGCTCGAGCTTATGAGAGTTTACCAGAGACGCCGATTGAATTAGGTTGAAGGGCTAGTCAACTAATGACTTAAAGACCCTTTAGTAGGTTGATTTAAGTGATAGTAACTTCTGGTTATAAGTCAATATTAAATTAAAACAAAAGTGCACTTTACACACGACAAGTAATTGAGGGTTTTAAAGTCTTAAGAAAAGTAGATTCTTTTTAGGGTTTAATGCCCAATATGCAAACCCTAACTATCAATAAGATTATGATTATGAAAGCTTGTGTCTTCTCTAACTTCTTATTGCAAGAACAAAACCACATCCACCATGAATATGAACCTTGCATCATATCAACCTTTCAAGATAGACCTTATCATGAAAACCATATTCACAACAAAACCTTGCATGAACAAAACCACATCCACCATGAACATGAACCTTGCATCATATGAACCATGTTTGTCTTGTACAGCATCAACATGAATTGAGAGACCTTATCATGAAAACCATATTCACAACATCATGCACCTCATGACCATCACCTACTTTGAATCACTGTATCACCTTATCAACATTATGGCATCAACCTTGACATCAATGACAAACAACCTTGACCCTTTGACTTCAATGACAACCTTGAACCTTGATTGTTGATGACTTATGGAAGCCTATAGCCCCAATGTATGTTGCATACTAAAATTAGGTAAGACTCAATGTAATCTCATAACCTTGCCTTATATGCAAGAGGAATTACATTTAATAACCACAATGGTCATCAGGTGCTCATAAGCATATGATTTTGACTATCTTATTCAAAACAACAAACATTCTCTTTGCATCCCAATATGGTATAATAACAAGAAATTAAGAAATATTTTTAATTGACCAACTCATAAAGAATATGGATCAGCATACTCATTTGAGTATTTTCAATTGAGCAACTCATAAAGAATATGAATATTTTCTGTTCAACATAATGATTCATTTTTATTTTAAATACAACTTTTATCTTTTAGTTCCAAAATGAGGTTTAGGTGATATTTGAATAACAATAGCTGGCTTATTGGATCAACAAAAATCTTATGTAATACAATTAGACTTTAAATATTTGAAGTAGCCATCTACAAATATCCATTCAAATGTGGATTTATAATGCAAGTATGGACGCCATCAATAAAAAAGATTTGTATTAACCAAATATCCATATAGGCATACATCAATATCTGTCGATATAAGTATAACATATATACAAAATAGCCATATAGGCTTACAAGAATGTCATATATGCATACAATGTCAACTATATGCAATACAAAATATATGTCCACAAATGCCATATAGGCATACAACAAAGGAACACAATAAAAAGTCATTCCCCTCTGGCTGGTGAAGAGAATAGATCACGGGCAACCTTTGATCTTTTAGGGGATGGAGACGAGTATGTGAGTGGTCTACTACGAACCTGAGGGCTGCTCTTCCTATTTAGTTCTTCCTACATCTTTAGCTGTTACAATAAAAAGTATAGACATTAATATATAGAAATTACATGTTATAAAAAATGAAACATTTAACAAAATAATCACTTACCACTACCATATAATATGTCTCCTCACTTGCCTTAGTAGCAGGAATAGGCGGTGGTGATGTCATGTCCTATAGAAATCATCCAGATAGAAATTAAACTTCAAATCAATAATCTTTTGATTTTTCAAAAATAAACAACTATAACAATGAATGTAAATTGAAATTTACTAATATGCCGCATACCCCTATTAATGGCATGGAGCTATGAATTGCAGAGGTCACACCATGCTCCATTGCCCTATGAACATCGGGAGGTGTCTCCGCAGCCTGCATCATCTGGAAATAAAATAACATTATTCAATTACAAAAACTATAATAGTGATGCAAATCATGGCTCCTAACATACACACACGTTCACCTAAACATGGAAGTACACAATAAAGCACACAAGTCACATACAAAAATCTAGTAAGTACAATTCATTCATTAAACTATTTATTTTATTACCTCCATGAAGCTTTGAAGTCCACCACCACTGGCAAGTGTTGCCATGAAATCTCCAATATTAACCTATTCAACATCCAAAATTAGATATTAGAATACCATTCATATAATGATGCTATTCACATGTAATATTTATAATTGTTTACTAGTTACATACCCGACAGTAGATGATGTAGTGTAATATGCAAGTGGAGAACCACTGAAAACTGGATCAATGCTATGACCCTGAAATTTCATTAAAATCATCAAACTAAATTAGTTAACCTTGCATTTCAAAAATGAAATTTAATAAATTAATTTCAATGAACTTGCTAATATTTACCTGAGTATCAAGGCTGAAAGTCTCACTTAGGAGGGTATCTGTCATCACCACCTGCTCAGCTGCAGATGTGACCTGTGCACCTGTGTCTTGACTATCCATGGGGTCATAACCACAGGCTGACCCGCAAGTCTGACAAGTATGGGGTCGGACCCCACCCCTCGTACTATCTCCCAACCCACGCTGTACTGCAAGACTGGCATGCTCTATGATGCTCTGGATCAAGGCACTAATGGACTAAATTGTATCGACCTCAACACTCTCCTTCACAATGGAAGGGATAGAAACATACTCATGGACTAGTCTGTTGATTACTCGTCTCACTGGCCGCTGTGGGTCAACACATGCCCCTGGTCTGTCTTGTGCTAACCCCCCACCTCTACCCTGGAAGTCCCACATATCAAAATAGTTTGGCACTTCATTGAGGACAAACTCGCAGTAGAGTTTCCTCAAAAAATATTGCAGGACCTCATTATTATTGCATGGAGGATGGTCAAAAACCATCCACCACCTTTGCCCAAAATTGTCCCTTATCGCTTGGTTATTGCACCAATGGATAGGGAACCTCTTGCATGTAATGGGTGGAGGTTGATTTGTTTGTGGGTTTGTGAAAATGGAACACAAGTCTAATTTCTTAATTTGTAACTTTTTCACATCTTCATATGATAGCTTGTCTGCATAATACTCTCTAAACTCTCTCCTCTTATCTGACCAACTAGATATTTTGTTGCTAATTGAATCTACATTTGATAACATAGATTCAAGAGATTGAGAAAGCATGGACCTATGCAAGGTTGAAGTTGAAGGATCTTTCAACCTTGCAATTATGTCTTCAATTTCTTTTCTATTGTTTTCAATTTGCCCCATTCGATTTTCTTGTGTTCCAGGGGCATGTCAAGGAATGGATGGAGGAGTTTGTTGTTCAGGTTCTTCTTCGACAAGTATTTCCTCTTTAGGATTTTGATGAGGAGGAGGTGCATTAACATTTCCTGTCAATTAAAGAAATTTACATCAAAAATCAACTCAAACCTACCTATTTAGAAACAAATACAAACAAAAAAAAAATAAAACTCACTCCTTTAGCCTGCTCAACATCGTGGCGGCCTTTTGGCAATGAATCGGTAAGATTTTGGTGTTGAATTGAGTCTTCAAAAACGTGAGCGCGCTCCTTAGGGTTTGCAGGCCGTGGGTGTAGAGGAAAATAAAGAAATGAAATGAGTAGAAATGCTCTTTTTTATATATATAAAATTAGTCATAATGCGCGCGCGTTATGTATTAATTTTTTTAAAAAAAAATTGGCCACTTTTTGGCCCCCCAACTTTTTGCACTTACCCTGTTGGCAATTTGATGTATGCTATGGTCTGCACAAGACCAGACATTGCCCAAGCAGTGGGAGTCCTTAGTCGATTTATGGCTAATCCTAGACGAGTTCATTGGGATGCAGTTAAGCGAGTGTTCAGATATTTGAGGAGTACTTCTGAGTATTCCATATGCTATCATGGTAATGTTACAAGACCTTTGCATTTTGTTGATATTCGTGGATTTTTGGATTCAGATTGGGCAAGTGACATTGACAGCAGGAGATCCACTAGTGCTTATGTGTTTACATTGTTTGGTGGTGCTATTAGTTGGATGAGTAAGCGACAACCTGTTGTTGCTTTGTCCATGACTAAAGCTGAGTATATGGTAGAAACTCATGCTTTTAAGGAAGCCATTTGGCTTAAGAGATTGTGTTAAGATATTGTGTTGATGCAGGTCAGATCACGATCAGTTGTGATAGTCAGAGTGCAATTTACCTTGTGAAGAATCCAACTTTCCATGTTAGAACAAAGCACATTGATGTTCAGTTTCACTTCGTGCGAGACATGGTTGAGGATGGAAAGGTAAATTTGGAGAAGGTAGATACTTTGAAGAATGTTGCAGATGCATTGATGAAACTAGTGGGCACAAAGAAGTTCAGATGGTGTTCAGAGTCTATGGGCCTCTCGGCCTATAGTAGTTAAATCCTGTTATGCTATTGGCTCTTACAAGGTGTTCGACAAGTGGGAGAATGTTGGGAATTAAGGTGTCTCAACCTTGGTAATTCCTTACATTATTTATGTTTGTATATATTAAATAAATGCCTATGTTGTAAATAAATTGTAAATTCCATATTGTCATGTTGTGGGATGTGGCATGGTGATGTGTCATCCTACATGGAAGATGACAACTTGTAATTTTATCCTCACATGAGGAGATAGGCACCCCACTTTGTGGTAGGAGTATTTTTCCATGTGTCGGCATCTTCCATGTTGTGTAAGGGAATGTTTGACCGAAGCGGTTATGATGGATTCCTATGACGAATCTATGCCATGTAAGAGTCAGAAATAGAAGCATGTAAGACAGGTGAAGACATGTGTCATGAAGCATCTTTGAAAAAGGCTTATTTGAGTGCCCCAAGGTGGACTATGACATGTAAGAGAATATGCTATTTATAGCATGTGTATGACAGATTCTCTTACAGCTATAAGTTGTAACCGCTATGACAGATTCTATGACGGTCGTAAGTGTCGTAAGAGCATCTGTCATAGCCCATTTTAGAAATAGGTGACCCCTTTGGGATGGGAGCTATGGACAAGTGTCAAGCACATTCTACAATGTTGACCAAGTGTCCTTAGGCGCGGGTTTTGGGCCATGAGGCCAAGTTGGACGCCCATCCAAAGATAGGTCCAATATTACCTTGTATTTTCTATATAATCAGATGCTTGGAGAGGGAGTTGTATTACAGGTTTACAGGTACTGTTATGCTGCTAGATTAACTCCAGACACGAGTGTTGAAGACCATTGAATCTTGCATTGCAAGTGTATTGTAAACATTCTTTCAGATTTGTTAATACATTGTGTAGGTTTATGAGTGTGGGGTTTTTCACCTGATAAGGGTTTTCCCCACCGTAAATCTTTGTCTCGCTTCTTCTGTCTTCTTTTTGGTTCATGTGTATTTCTACAAATATCTCATTTAGATGTTTTATGTTGCTATAGTTGTAAGGATTAATTTGAATTTGCATAGCCCTCTCCTCATTAGATTAGTGTAGGAAGCATTTTCTGCACACCTAGCTTCCTTTCAGGACGGGCAATCTTTTGGTCATCCTAAGAAGTCATTTCTTGATGTTGTTAACAGCTCTGGTCCTCATGTCCATTCTTCAGAGTCAAGAGTTAAGCCAATGCCAGCTGCCCACACTACCCCTTTGGTGGTGTGTGGCCCTGAGGTTTCAAAAAATGAGAAGTACTACCTAAGCCACTGAGTGATCTGCAGGTTTAATGGGCTTTGGCCTTCTCTTCCTAATCATCATTCCTAGGTCAGGGATTTGTGGAAACCCTTGGTAGAGGGTAAGATTGAGCTTTATCACTGTGCTAGGGGTTTTTTCATAGCAGCTTTTGCTTCCACTCAAGAGCGGGATTTAGTGTTGGATGGTAGGGTTTGGTTGTGGGGTGAGCATTCACTCTCCATCAAACCTTGGGCTCGATCCTTCAATCTTCTTACCGAGTCAATTAACATCAGACCAATTTGGGTTCATCTTCTGAATCTACCTCTTCAATTTTGGGAGGATTCTTGCCATGAGGCCATAGGCAACGCTATTGGTCATTTCTTGAAGGTAGATTATACTAGCTCATATATGAGGTACACTATGATTGCTCGAATATTGGTAGATATTGACATTTCCAAGCCCCTTCATGGAGATGTGGTACTGATGGTTGGGGAAAGGCCATGGACACAACTTGATTATGAGGGCCTTCCTTTTAGGTGCAGAAGATGTTTTTCTATTGGTCACTTGGCATCAGGTTGCCTACTTGGTGGAAAATGCACTTTTGGATCACTTGGCTGTTTGTGATTCTCAGGATGATGGCTCCTCCCTAGGTGATGACACTTCCTAGGATGCCTTCCAAGTTCCCCTTGGGGCTCCTGTGGGTCCAACGATGGATTTGGTTGTTAACTTGAACAATAGTGTGGCCCCGAAGCCAGCTCCTTCCTTGGCTTCTATTCGTGGTCAGGATTTTTCTCCAGCTTTTCCATCCACTTCATTGGATGTGCCTACTTCTAGGTCTACTTCTCTGGTCATTTTTGTTGAGCCCTCGGCCCCTCTTTTGGTCTCGTCTGATGTGTGTCAGGGCATTTCATCTTCTTCTACGATGTCAGCTTCTCACCTAGCGTGTGATCTCTCTTTGGTTGCGGATGCTATTAAGGACCCCCTCTCTCGCCTTGTTCTGTCAATTTCGTGTCAGAGGTTGATTGGACTATTGTCTAGAGAAAAAGAAAGGCCTCCCTAAATATGTCGTCGCCTCGCAATAGAGGGTTAAGTGATTTAGGTTTTTGCCTTCAGGATCTAATGTTTTTTAGTTTGCAGCTTGGTTTTTTTTTGTCTGTAGTTTCTATACTACTTTTGTGTTGTTCTTGGCCTGGTTTGGCCTATTTTTCTACCCTGGAGGCAGTGTTTGTAAAGGGTTCAGCCCCTTGTTAGTTTCTTACCTTAATAAAAAAGAAAGGATCTACACCACCAAACCTATAGGCTATTGTGGAGAAACATTCAAAAGTCTTCTAAGATATGCAAAAAGGGATCATGATCATGTCATTCAACTAGTGTCAAGGTGCCAACCACCACCCATATGTTTAGAAGAGTGAAACTGAGAAGATGGTACAAGAGATGTTAGAAGTGTTATCCATTATAATCAAAGTGCTTATTCCTCTCCAATGGTGATGGTAAGTAAGAGGGATGACAATTGTTGCATGTGTCCAGACTAAAGAGAACTCAACAAGTACACCATCAAAGATAAGCTTCTTATTTAAGTCATTAATGATTTGTTAGATGAAGTAATTGGAGTTATGTTTTTTATAAAACTTAATCTCGAATCATGTTGTCACCAAATTAGAAAAAAGAAAGAAGGTATTCCCAAGACAACATTTAGGACTCATGAGCATCATTATGAGTTTCTACTGATGCTGTTTGGTTTTACAAATGCTCCTACAATTCAAAGTTTGATGAATTCCATCTTTATATCATTTTTGAGGAAGCTTGTATTAATGTTCTTTGATGATATATTGATTTATTGCAAGACATGGGAAGACCATTTGCACCATGTTGATCAAGCATTACAAAGTCTCCAACAACATCAATTTTATGATAAACCTTCTAAGTGTGCTTTTGAACTCAAAGAGGTAGAGTACTTAGATCACATTGTGTCTTGTGGAATAAGAATCAATCCAAACAAAATCAAGGCTATGATGGACTAGTTGACTCCTAGAACCGTTAAGAACTTTAGGGGTTTCCTAGGAGTCACTAGATAGTATAGAAGGTTTGTAAAGAACTATGGTCGCATAGCTACACTCCTCGCAACACTTTTGAACACGGATGTTTTCCAATGGAATGAGGTAGCTAATACTACATCTAAGAGACTGAGGGAAATAGTGTACAACTCCAATTCTACCCACTCTAACTTTCACTAAGAATTTTATTGTGGAGTGTGATACTTTAGGGAATGGTATAGGAGCAATTGTCATGCAAGAAGGTAGGCTCATTACTTTTGGAAGTAATCAATTGAAGGATAAGAATCAACTTAAACCTATTTATGCGAAGGATATGTTATCTATTCTTCATGTAATTAAACAGTGGAGGTCATATTTGATGGTAGACACTTCAATGTAAAGAATGATCATTATAGCCTAAAATATTTTTTGGAGCAGTGGTTATCCTTTGAAGAACAACAAAAATAGGTTACTAAGATGTCGGACTGACTTTGAGATTATCAATAACAAAGGGAAGGAGAATGTAGTAATTGATGCACTATCTAGAAATGATGAAAAGGATGAGGTGTTATTCTTTGTCATTTCAATATTACCAATAAATTGGGTTGAAGAAGCAAAATTGAAGTGATAGAAAAATGTTGTTACACAGCATCTCATCCAATAGTTGCAAAATAATCCAAGTAGTTCAGATAAGTTTTGTTGGAAGGGAGACTCCTTGTGATATAAAGAGATATTATAGTTATGCAAAAATTCTACCCTCAAACACTATCATGTCCCGATATTAAGGCATTGTTTAAATTAAAGATTTAAACATCAATATAAAAGATAGAAGTCACTTTCAAAATTACGGATAATTATGTATGTATTAATATTAATACATATAAATAATATTATTAAATATAATAGACAATATAAGATAATTATTAATATTAACAATCTAAATATTATTATAATTATGAAATAATATATATATATAATTATATACATATAAACATTGACAATTTAAATATTATTATATGATATAAATATAAATAATAATAATATAAATATAAATGCCCCCACGGGTTAGCGGAGTTGGATTGAGTCTCGGGTTTGCTCCCCGAGGTCTTGGGTTCGACTCTCGCTGGTCCGTGAAATTATTCAGTCGCGCACACCTGGGGGCGGGTGCTAATTGCAGCGTGGCTCCAGGGATTAGTCTCGCCCCCCGCTTGCCCCTACCTGAACTAGTGTAAGGTCAGGGCGCTGGGCAAGGGCCGCGGGGACACCTTGGGATAACAAAAAATATATATATAAATATAAATATTATCAAATATTATTATCATAATCATTATGATATAATATATTTTATATATATGAAAATAAATATAGATTATAATTTATAAGATAAACCTCCAAGCGATTCATATTTGAAAGGCCATGATCTTAGTTATAAGTAGCGATCAATAAACAAATAAATGATAACAACGGTTTATGAAAGGTTGCAGGCAGTGCTCCTTAAAAGGCAATGAGGAGTATTAAGTTAAAAAGAATAATAAAAGACAACAATTAAAACAAGAAAGGGGCTGCGATTAATGAAAGGTGGTGACTATTGCCCACACCACATCCCTTGAGGGGTATAAAAGGAAAAAGGGATATTCGGAAGTCAAAAACAAGAACAGATTGAAGATAAAGGGAGAGCAGGTCGAATATAATAGTAGAGCTGGAGATTAGAAGATAAAAACTGCAGAAGTGTAGGAAGAGGAAAGATATAAATATACAGAAATATAAATTAGTCACCCTATATTTATATATGCATTCAGATTGGAGAAGATAGGAGAGATAAGGAGCAATGAGAGGAGAAATATATGTTTATATATTAGAATAATATATATACATATATTCATCAAGGGGAAAAACAATATAAATTTTAGACTATATATATCTGAGCATAAGAAGGAAAGAAGAGGAATCATATATAGATAGAGATCTAAATCTGATTGTGGAGTTAAATCAAGCCAAGGATAGAACAAAGGGAGTGTCCAAGGAGATAGTCAACGCTAAATCTCCAAGAATACAAAGGCAAGGACTATATATTTGTGAAGAAATCAAAAATATCCTAAAAGGGGACATTACAAGTGGTATCAGAGCTATCGTCATGCCATCCTATGAATGATAATTGACTTATATGCATTTGAGTGTATACTCTATGACTTGTATTTGTATTCGAGTGTATACTCTATGACTTTGAGTTGGTTGCTTGCATGCTTGAGCTACTTGCCTACTTGCTTGAGCTACTTGCTTGTCTACTTGAGCTACTTATCTACTTGCTTGAGCTACTTGCTTGTCTACTTGAGCTACTTGCCTACTTGCTTGAGCTACTTGCTTGTCTACTTGAGCTACTTGCCTACTTGCTTGAGCTACTTGCCCACTTAATTGAGCTACTTACTTGTCTACTTGAGCTACTTGCCTACTTTCTTGAGCTACTTGCCTACTTGCTTGAGCTACTTGGCTGTCTACTTCAATTTTATTATGTAAATAGAAATTGGTTTAATCACTTCTATATTCAACATCCTATGAAAGAATTTAATGCAAGCTTTCTCGAGGAGGAAAATTTTGAACCTGATGAGAAGAAAAGGAAACAAAGTAAAGAAGAATGTTCATGATGGCTCGAGTACAAGCAAACTATGTTTGAGACATGATAGGCAAGAAGAATGCCCTCTGTCATGCTCTCATCAAATTATATTAAAGGGATGATAGGTAGGAAGAATGTCTTCCATCATACCCTCATTAAGACATGATAGGTAGGAAGAATGCCCTCCATCATGCTCTCATCAAATTATATTAAAGGGATGATAGGTAGGAAGAATGCCCTCCATCATACCCTCATTAAGACATGATAGGTAGGAAGAATGCCCTCCATCATACCCTCATCAAGACATGATAGGTAGGAAGAATGCCCCCCATCATGCTCTCATAAAGTTATGTTAAAGAGATGATAGGAAGGAAGAATGCCCTCCATCATACTCTCATCAAGTTATGTTGAAGACATGATAGGTAGGAATAATGCCCTCCATCATCCTCTTATCTAATTAAATGTTAAGGGATGATAGGTAGGAAGAATACCCTCCATCATACCTCATCAAGACATGATAGGTAGGAAGAATGCCATCCATCATGTTCTTGTCAAACTATGTTAAAGGGATGATAGGTAGGAAGAATGCCATCCATCATACCTCAACAAGACATGATAGGTAGAAAGAATGCCCTCCATCATGCTCTTGTCAAACTATGTTAAAGGGATGACAAGTAGGAAGAATGCCCTCCATCATACCCTCATTAAGACATGATAGGTAGGCAGAATGCCCTCCATCATGCTCTTGTCAAGATGTGATAGGTAGGAAGTGTGCTCTCCATCACATTCTTGAACCTTAAAGGTGGACATAAGAGGTGATAGGAAGTGTGCCCTCCATCATGCTCTAGCTTGCAAGCATCGAAGGATCGACTTGAGGTATGGATAACTATATGTTGAAATTAAATATTATTTATGTTATATCATTAATTATGTTATGATGTATTGATTTCATTACTAATTTATTGATCTTTAATATTGCTAATGTCCCTTTCAAGAGTTATTCTTGTGTGCAGGTGAAGAAATCAGTATATCCTACAAGGGACATTAGGGAAGTAGAGAAAATAAAAGTTAATTTCAGTAATCACAAGACCCATGAACCAAATTCATTTCTTCCAAGAATCTCTTTTGAATTCTTCTCTTGATTTAACATAAAACCGATACTTATATTATGGCCCCATAACCCACAAATTCCCAGGATCATTCTTCATAATCATCTATAACACTTATATTTCATCAATCACATAGCTATTCAAATAAAAGCTTATCAAATCTTCTTTGATCATAAATTTTTTTGTCCGTGACATCATATAATCAATTACGCCTCAAGAACATAACTCTTCACAATTTTGAGATCAGTAACACATCAAAAGGTAAAACTACAAGATGACAAGTATAAGACCGAATCCCGTAATCAAAGATCAAGATATCTTCATCATTCATTGGAATTTTGGAATCTCAATACTCTCAAAAATTTCTTCAGCATTGAAAATATTTTTATTATCTAAAAACCACATCTTCATCTATAATACTTGCATCACATTATTATTATTCAAAACATCAAACAAATGCTTACCTATACATTTGCCTTCATCAGACATTTCAAGTATTATTTGGTCGCAAATTCTCTTTCATAGAGACACAATCAATTTCTCTTCACTCAAGCATGTTCATTCTGAATCAGAACCACGACTTCGTAGACGTTAAAAGTACAAGTTATTGAAAGAACTCATTGTGATTGCTTGAGGACAAGCAATCTTGAGTGGGGAGGGCTGTTGTCATGTCCCGATATTAAGGCATTGTTTAAATTAAAGATTTAAACATCACTATAAAAGACGAAAGTCACTTTTGAAAATACGGATAGTTATGTATGTATTAATATTAATACATATAAATAATATTATTAAATATAATAGACAATATAAGATAATTATTAATATTAACAATCTAAATATTATTATAATTATGAAATAATATATACATATAAACATTGACAATTTAAATATTATTATATGATATAAATATAAATAATAATAATATAAATATAAATATTATCAAATATTATTATCATAATCATTATGATATAATATATTTTATATATATGAAAATAAATATAGATTATAATTTATAAGATAAACCTCCAAGCGATTCATATTTGAAAGGCCATGATCTTAGTTATAAGCAGCGATCAATAAACAAATAAATGATAACAACGGTTTATGAAAGGTTGCAGGCAGCGCTCCTTAAAAGGCAACGAGGAGTATTAAGTTAAAAAGAATAATAAAAGACAACAATTAAAACAAGAAAGGGGCTGCGATTAATGAAAGGTGGTGACTATTGCCCACACCACATCCCTTGAGGGGTATAAAAAGAAAAAGGGATATTCGGAAGTCAAAAACAAGAACAAATTGAAGATAAAGGGAGAGCAGATCGAATATAATAGTAGAGCTGGAGATTGGAAGATAAAAACTGCAGAAGTATAGGAAGAGGAAAGATATAAATATACAGAAATATAAATTAGTCACCCTATATTTATATATGCATTCAGATTGGAGAAAAAGATAGGAGAGATAAGGAGCAATGAGAGGAGAAATATATGTTTATATATTAGAATTATATATATATATATATATATATATATATATATATATATATATATATATATATATATATACACATCAAGGTGAAAAACAATATAAATTTCAATATATATATAGCAAGGAGAAAAACAATATAAATTTCAGACTATATATAGATAGAGATCTAAATCTGATTGTGGAGTTAAATCAAGCCAAGGATAGAACAAAGGGAGTGTCAAGGAGATAGTCAACCTTAAATCTCCAAGAATACAAAGGCAAGGACTATATATTTGTGAAGAAATCAAGAATATCCGAAAAGGGGACATTACAAACACAAGATTCTACAAGAGCTCCATGGTTCTCCAATTGGGGTCACTTAGAACTTTTGAAAACATATTGATGGATCAAGCAAGATTTCTTTTGGAAATGGCTTAAATGGGACGTTCAAAATTTGTAGCAAAATGTTTGTTATGTCAACGAAACAAAGGTTAGATAATTAAAACAATTGCTCTTTTGCAACCTTTAGTTATTCCTAGCCAACAATGACAAGAGGTTTCCATGGATTTCATCACATGCCTTCCAAAGTTTGAAGGCAAAAGTGTCATAATGGTAGTAGTGGACAGACTTACCAAATATGTCCATTTTTGTGCACTATCTAATCCTTTTGCAACAAATATAGTGGCGAAAACATTTATGAAGAATATACAAAAGTTACAAGGTATCCCAAACGTTATCATCAATGATCATGGTCCTTTATTTACTAGTATCTTTTGGTTAGATTTATTCTCTTGTTTGGGTACTCAATTAACTTGTAACTCTTCATATCATCTCCATTCAAATGGTCAAATTGAGGTTGTCAACAAGTATTTGTAGGGGTATGTATGTGTTTTACTTTTGATACGCAGTATCAATGGGTGGTTTGGCTACCACTAACAAAATGGCAATATAATACTCTATTCCATAGTACTTCAAAAATGTCCCCATTTATGACATTATATGGATACCATCCTCGATGTATCACATCATTATTGAAGGTTACACAAGGAGTTCAAACTATGGAAAATAGCATGACTCATCAACATGCACTTTCTGATCTCAAGGAGAATTTGGCCATGACACAAAATCGAATGGAACAATACGTTGACCAACACCATAGTGAAAGGAGTTTAAAGTGGGTAATTGAGTTTTCTTGAAATTGCAACCATTTAAGCAAATGTCACTAAAACAAGAAAAGAAAAATGACAAGTTGTCACTTAAATATTATGGTCCACGTCAACTTTTGCAAAAGATTAGCAATGTAACATAAAAGTTTGATTTATCTCCATGAAACAAAGATACATCCATTTTTTCTTGTCCCGTGTTTAAAAAAGGTTATTGGTCAACAGATCTCTGCACAAAGTGTTCCCTAAGCTAGATGAAGAGAGAACCATCTTGAATCCAAAGTCAATTCTCCAAACATGCACAAGAAAGTTGAGAACTACAACAATCACAAAGTATCTCGTTTAGTTGATGAGTTTCCTTGTCAAAGATGTCCCATGGGAAGACGAAGATTTTATGTAGAAACATCCACAATTGATCAATGTCAAGGACAATGATTGTGTAAAGGAGGGGCATGCTATGCTTCAGAGAGATGTGGCTAGCATAAACCTTAATTAAGTCGTATTATTACTATATTCTTATATAAGTAGTTAGGTCGGCCCAGGTGGAATCCATGGCATAAGTATTGTATATATACAAGGTAAATACTAACTTATTATCATCATATTGTGAATTATATTCTTGTTGAGGACTTTTGAAAGTTTTCCCTCTCGAAATGACTTATTATTTAAGTATTCTCAAGCATTTGCAATATATTTCCTATTATATTCTTCTCATGCAAATTATTTCATTACACATTCTACTTAACAAAGGAAATTCAAAAGCCATATATAGAGGGGTATACACACACACTTTGTTAGGCCATATGAGATGCCATATGGCCCGCATCTCAAAGCATATAGCTTGACTGGCCAGGCCATGTTTATTCCCCAACTCCCTCACAAGAAAAAACCTCAGAGTGCAAATTAAAACAATTTATAGGTAAAGCAAATAGCCCATTGTCCATGAAGGGGGTGTCGCATACACCATGCAGATCTGCTGTCAAGTGCAAAGAGTGAAACAACTTTTATTTATGTTTACAATATGATAAATCTTGATATATAACATACTTCAAAGCAGATTAATTCTATATAAATATATTGTCTTGTATGGGAAAAACAGGACTGTATCCTAAATGAACTATAACCCTCAGAGAGTGCAAATTGATACACTATATAGGTAAAGCAAATGGTCCCTTGTCCATGCAAAGGAACATCTCAATTTATCAAGTAGACTTGCTTTCAAGACCAAGAGTGAATAAACCTTTCTTTACCTTAATAGATATTATAAATATTGAGGATAAATCTACATGACATGACAAATTTCAAAACAAATAATAATGCTACATAAATAAATCGTGCCATATGGGAAAAGCAGAACGTGTTCTAAATGGAGATAACTATTCTGAAACCAATAAATAGGTTGCCACTCTATATATGGACTTCTTGTCAAACAAATTTTACAAAGTGATTTCTATTTTGACCAATTTTGCCAAGTATGCAATTTTTAGACTGACCTGTGGATTTTCAACCACTTACAAATTATGGCATCTAAATGCCTATAAATACATAACCTTAATACAACCAACAAATGTCGGGATCCCATGTTATATTTCACAGTCCATAGAAGAACAACTTGCCACATTTATATGTTGGTTTCATCTAGAGTTGCATTGGAAATGTCAGATATATGTGGATAACATGCCTTCTCATCAAGCTGATTCTGTGCCCATATCAGCATTTTTAATAAGCTGGGGAGCTTTGGATCTGCAAGAAAAGTAAGCTTCATCAAATCAATGTGTCCTAAGCAGAATATCCATTAGAAAACCAAGCTCATGTCACCGTCTGAACCAAACATCTGTTGGTGTTCATTGTATGATAAGCCGTGGTCCCAAATTATGTTCTCACTATGCCACTATCATGTATTAATTAAAGATTGAATAAATTGCTGCAGAACAAATATCAGAATTATGCAACAAAGTGCCTTTAAAACATTAAGTGTCAGAAGAAACAGCTCAGAGAAGACCTTTTTCATGACTTTGGCTTGTAAGAATTGCTGCATTAACCTCGCTCGCAGTCTTCAGACGTTGAGATATGTCAAGCAGCTCAGAGAGAGGACAATTAGATGCATCTTCAAATGCTAGCAAGGCAACTGTACGTTCCAGCTCCTCTAAAAATGCATGCTGCAAATACAGCTAGGTATTCAGCAAACTTGTTACCAAAAAACAGCATCTTTGGAACTGAAATTTTTATTTGAAGATGCTTATACTAGGAAACAAGCTGTACAAAAATCAAACATCAAAATTACCAAAAGCTAAAAAATATCAAAATCAATTAAGCGTGTATTAAGAAAATCTTAAAAATCATGTACTCAAAACATCAGAATCAATCAAGCATATATAAATATTACAACAACACAAACGAATTAAATTAATGGAACACAGTTGACATTCTAAGATGCGCCACCTCAGATGGCCAATATATATTCATTGGATATTACAAGTGAGTAGTAGAAAAGCTTCTTAGTCTAATATTTTTGGAAATTGTATTTTTTTACAGGTATCAAACTTCTATAAAGAAAAATTAGCATTTAAAAATCAAGACTCTGAACAACCATTCTTGCTGTATCAAACTTCTACAAAGAAAAATTAGC
Source organism: Cunninghamia lanceolata (assembly GCA_027924645.1). Taxonomy (NCBI): domain Eukaryota; kingdom Viridiplantae; phylum Streptophyta; class Pinopsida; order Cupressales; family Cupressaceae; genus Cunninghamia; species Cunninghamia lanceolata. The sequence continues at coordinate 681,310 of BSBN01000964.1, read as the reverse complement.
ATTTAAAAATTAAGGCTCTGAACAACCATTCTTGGTGCAATTGGAATTGAAAGTATATTGTTTAATACAATTGAACTTTGGTGCAGCTAGCTGATTCACAACCTTACATGGCAATGAGGAATGGAGGTTTGGCTAAACTGCCTCTCTTCTGTGGGAATAGATGGACAAATCCAATGCTCTCCTATTCTCTACAGCCATCTCACTACTTGTTTCTCATTGATCGGTCCAGAAACTAGTAGCTTCTGTACTGACTACTCAATGGTCATCCCCGTCAAGGAAGGCTGCCAACTCTTCTCATTCTCTACCTGTTGACGTGGATGTTACTCACACCGAACACAAATAGAAATTCTATACAACAGAACACCTCTCTCTTGAAAGACTTCAAATTCACGAAGAATTTAGAATCCCAAGGCTCCAGTAGTCAGGTCTTGACGTGTGTGTTGTCACTCTGGATTCGTTGTATCTTGCTGTTTTCTCAAGGGGCCTACATATGTTATGATCTCACAATGTCGATAAGTCCTCAAAAGATGGTCAAATACCTGCAAATATTGTCAAGATTCCACTGGAAATGCACTTATTTGGTTAAAGTCTGAAATTATCTCGTTAGATTTCTTAAAGGAAAAGATAACTTTGATCATTCTTCTGAAATTACTTAAAGATATTCATGAAATTAACAAATTCACAAGTATTTCAGTAAATTACTTATGGATTTAGCTTGATTTGCACTTATTTCCAACAATTTCAATAAAGAAATGAAAAAAGATAAAAGGAACAGAGGGAAAAGGTTCTAAGAAAGTTAAATTTTCAATGATCACACAGGTATATTTTATCAAAATCATGAACTGAGACAAATCAAATTATACTTCACCAGAATTCTTTACAGCTACATATAAGAGATGTGAATCTTCAAAGGAAATTGACAACAGTATGAAGACAGTCAAATGCACTCCAAATCGGACGCAGCAATTTGATATTCCATTACTATTAATCAATGTACAGTCACTTGAGATTTACTATGGACATGACCAGCAATCAGCCTCAAATTCACAATTCTGAGCAATATATATAAATATTTTCATTGAGTGGAAGAAGAAACCATGAAGCAAGCGAGAAGTTACAAGTTCTACACCTCAAGCTTGACAAGTATCAACAATTTAATCCCCCCTTTAATAATGAATGGGTCGGGTCCTTTTATAGAAGAAGGATACCCAAAGTCAGTTACAAAATCAATGATGAAGATTACATCCAAAAGAATCGATGGCACATATTCATAGCACATGAATGACAGTTGGTGGTGCAGGAGCTTCAATTTACATTTCTTTTTCAAATATAATATTTGATGACCTTGTTAGTTTTGGTTTTATCTAAGGCCTTGGAAGCCATTTTGATGTGTTGTAATAAGGACTTAGTCCACTTTATTTGACTAGTCCACTAGAATGTTTGAAAGACCTATTTTATAGGATTTTCTCTTTTAGAAACTTATTGTTTGTATTAAAACTGCCTTTTCCACCGTTCCACTGCCTTTCCTGGGCAGTTGTACGGACTGTTTGGAAGAGGAAAGGTCTGGACAACTCCCTATAAACTGAGTTTTGTTTTTACATGCCAAAAATAATGAGAAGGAAGGAGTTTTTTAAGAGAAAAACTGTGTTTTTTCTGTTTTTTCTGTAAAAACAGCCTTTGTACGGCCAAGTACGGATTGTTAAAGAAGTGAATTTTTTTTTAAATACTTTAGATCTTGGATGTGACTTTCATTTGCAGGTAATTTGGGCCTTTGAAACGTTTGGAGGTGTTAGTTCTTCTCCTTTTTGTAAATACTGGGTTAAACCCTCTTTGCCTAGGGTTTTGAGGTAAAATGGAGTTTTTTCCCTCTGTCTTTTGAAGGTGAACAGTCATCTTTTGATGAGATGGAGGAATATAGAGTAGTTTTCATGTTTTTGTTGTTTGATAGGTTGTTCTCCTTCTTTCATAGTGTTTGGTATGTCTCTATCTAGTCAAAACAGTGACTAGTTAGTGGAGAAGAGACATTGGACAGCAAGTGTAGAAGAAAACAGTCATAGGATTGGTAAGATGGAGTTGTTCTTTGTGTTTTAAGAGGGATACAGGTCTGCACAAGAGTCCTACACTCCAAACAAGGGACCCTTAATACACCTCTTGTCCATTATCTTAAACTAGACAATCCTTAGAAGGCAAATAACAATTAATGACAGAAAAAACAGTTTGCTGTCATGCACGTGGGTGCAGTACGGTCTGAAGGTTTGATGGATGGTAAACACCTTATTTTTGGTATTTGGTTCATGCACCAAGCAATGAAGGTCTTAGGAGGTTTGTGAATGACTAACATGGTGTCAAATGTCTCCTTGTTTGCAAAAATAACCTACTTTCTAACATTGTTTCATTGAAGACAGTCAAACAGCCGTACTTCTTCTGTCAGAGCAGCATTATGGTGGGATGTCAAGTCAGTGGGATGTGATGTTTTGATCTTTGGTTGGAGGAGTTGTTGCAGATTGGGGTTTTCTCAAAGGAAATAAGAATAAGTTGTCACTTTAAAACTGTCATAGGACAGTCAACATTATATTTGCTGTCCTCTACTCCTTAACCCCAGTGTGGGCCTGCACATAAATAGTTGGTTGTTTTCTCACATCAAATGTTGAGTATGCATCAAGCATTTATGGTCATCTGAAGTTTTGGAAGGGTATTGAGGATTTAAATCTTTGTTTAAGCTTCAAGAGAAGGGTTTCCTTTTTAATTCTGCTGTGAGACAGTCATACAGAAACTTGCTGTCCACTGTTGTATGAGGAGTGGAATGAGAGTTTGGGTCAGTTTCATGCATGTCATAAGTCAGTATATGTTGATTTGTGTTGTTGCCCATGTTGGTAGAGGTGTGGGTAGGAAATTGTGAGTCAAACCAAGGTGGTTGTGTAGAAGGGAGGGATTGAGTAACAACTCTGCAAGGTGAGAGTTGGACAGCCTGTGAGAAGGACATTGGATAGTGGTCCTAGGCTAGATAAATCTCTGCAATAGCCTTGTGTAGGTTTTGTCTTCACATACCACGTTGTAAACCTCTTGGGGTAAGTGATCTAAGTTCATTTAGTGAACTTCTACAACCTATTTCTACCTGACCTCTGCATCAGTTGGCACTTTGGTATGTGCTTGTGGAATCTGGAAGATTCTGGCATCTATCATCTACCCTTGGAATATTTTGGCGTGACGTGGCACTAGGTTCTAGTCGAACAAAATAGTATCCCGAATTGCATCTGGAATGACTTCCACTTTATCCGGTTGGCAAAAACAACGTGAAGCATGCAAAAGAATAAGGCTATTCAATATCAGTACTTGTACCCTCCTCAATTATACATGTCCCTACCTCTCGGGTTCTACAATCACCATATGATATCAAATGGTGACTTATTTTTTATCATATGCTTGAGCTTTGTTCTTGATGAACTCCTGTATTTAAAAATTATTCTTAATTGCCAACTTCTTGTTTGATCTGGACTTTATTAGTTCCTTGTATAATCTTATCTTCACATTCTTGTCCATCATCTCATTTATAGCGGCTTTTGTGAAGTGTTGTCTAGGATCATCAAGGATCTTTTGAAAATTGCTCTTGAACTCTTCAAGAGCTAGATGTTCATCATATCTGACTTCTACACCAACCAGATGTCCTAAATCTTACAAAATTTCAACTTCCTCTGTCAATAATTCACAGGCCTTCAAGTTCAAGTCATCCATCTTATCTTGACACTCTCTAAGGAGATCATTCGAACTTGAGCTCTTTAACCCACAAAGGAAGCAATGGTAGGGTCTTGTCTGTCAATATCCCCTTGTTAATCAAGATGTTACTAGTGTCCTGGATGGATTTTAACCTGACTAATTCAATATCATTCTGCTCTAGTTGCTCCGTACATTCTTCTTTCAATGATGTAATCTTATCTTTCAATGGAGCAATGGCATCCCAATTGGAGATAGCTGTCTTTATTATCTCTTCTCCCAAAGACAAGAAATTCTTGGTCCAACTCTCCATGACGTTGGCCTCATGCTTCTTGACATCCAGTTCAATGACCTGTTCTTGAGAAACTAAAGCAAGATTGACTGGCATGTCAGTAATCACCTGTCCAGGCACTACTAATCCTTTGATAAAGTTCTCCAGTTGGGCAATTTGTCCTTTTAACTCCCTCTTCCTCTTCTTGTCTCTTTGAAGTCAGGTTGCAGCCACCTCGACATTCTCCCGAAGCTCATCAATCTCTTGCTCTCGGGTGGTATGTCCTAAATCAATGGTGGAGATACTATACCCGTCCATGCTTATTTCTCCCTTATCTTTATTGTCAACAGGTTGAGCTAATTTGGCTATCCTAGATCCAGATGCATCACTCCTTATGGACATTATTCTAGCCTTCCTTTTAGGCTTAGGAACTTCTTCCCCTTGGAATAAACTCTTAAAATCCAATGGAATCAACTGTACCGGTTGTAGGGGTTGCACTTCAGATGTCAACCAGCTAGAAATGTCCTTATCTGGTTGCTCTTCTTGCTGATCCTCTCCAACCTGATGTTGCTCATCCTATTGGTCTTGTTCTTGATCTTGTTCTCCTATGTGCACATCATGTTCCCGATGCTTCTCCGAGTGCTTATCTCCATTCGGATATGCAACTTCTTGTGTGTCATGTTCCTTGGCTGGCCCTTCTTGTTCAACTTTATGTCCTCCTTGTGGAACATCCGGATGTGGGACTCCCTGTTGATCCTATTCTTCTTCATGAGTAGCATCCTGGGCATCATCTGAATGTGGAACATCCTGTTGGGAAGCTACATCCTATTTAGAAATATCTTGTTGCTCACATGACACATCTAGTTCTTTTGCATATGGTACATCTGGTTGAGAATCATCCAAATGAGAGGATGCATCTTCCTTGGAAATATCTTGTTGAGGTGTAGGATCGAGTTGTGAGATGTCTAATTGAGGAACTTCCTGTTGTGAATCCTCTTGCCGTGAAGTATATGGATTTGGAACATCATGTTGCCTACGCTCTGCGTCATCAGCAACTTCCTTATTATTCCCTTGGGATTGTGCCTCAGAAAGACTAGTATCTTTTGCTACCTCCACTACCTGTTCAATGCGAACTGTGGGAGCTTCTTGACTAATTGAAAGAATTTCATAAAAAATTGGATCCGTTTCGGCTATCGCTGGAAATGCTGCAAGAGTGGAAGTTGTCTGAAAAATTCTACCCATGTCCATCCCCTCTATAACTTCATCATTAGAAAGGTCCACCACTTCGATTAATGGAAACTGTGTGGTTCCAATGGTGGTTTGGGCTTTTACTTCCTCAGCCATCTCATGTTTTATCTTTATAAATCCCTAGACTTTAGCTGCATGTTGAGGATCAACTTGACTTTGTTGGGTTAATAGAATGTCCTCGGTTGCCATCTGTTGTACATCTTCTGATTAAGATGTTACAATTGGACTCGTTATTTTCTCCTTTCCTTTGAGCGATGCTCCTTTCACTGGTATGTTTGGTTGATCCACCATTACCGTCGTGGCCATTGTTGAACCAATAAGATTTATTGGTATAGCCTTCGATGGTTTATCTGCAATTGTAGTGGTGACTGTCACTGGTTGATTTGTGTCCGAAGGATCTACTACAACACTTACACCTTCAACAGTTAATACATCTCCTGATGGTCCAATTCCCCAGCCTCTGCCAACTTAGCGTCTTGGATTCTTCTCTTCTTCACCAAGAAGTCATCATATTCTATGTCCTCCCTAACCTTCCTCTTGCCTTTCTTGCTTGGATAGGTGATAACTACTCCTTTGGCCTTCAACGCCTGAATGTACTTGTCTAGCCAAGCCTTACTTCCATCCAGCATAGCCTTTGATATTGCATCTAAGGATGTTTCTTTTCGCTGTCCAATTAGGATCATCCAACGTCTGCTTGAATACTTCATTCAGTTCATAACTAGGATGTAGTATCTTTTTGTCATCCTCTTTCATTTGCAGAGGTACTTCGTGTGTACCTAACGTCTTCATTTGGTTGATGGTCAACCTCTGGTACTACCTCTTCCTGACCTCATGGTCATCCATGCAGTCTGCCCAATAATGCTCCAGATGAGGTTCATGTTGCACTTTCTTGTTAATGTGTTTCTCAATCCTCTTCTAGGGATCATATCCTCTTCAGGTTAAAGGGTTGGAAGTTGAGCGCTTGAAACTCCTTATCAGATGCCTCTTATGAGGGTATCGCATTTGTACCAGCCTATGTCAATAGAGAACTGGATGTTTCCACGCCCTTGGCTTGAAAAGCTTCATATGATTCGATAATTTGCCTCGAGAGCTCTAACAAGATGACCTTGTCACTTGGATATCTCGGCAACATATAGAAAGCTCCAATGAAACCTTCCATCCGAATGTATGTAAATGTGGGGAATTGGATGAACCAACTACCATGTGGATCAATGGTACTTTGGGCATCTATGGATATCCGTTTGGCCTTGTCCCCTTTCATTATCCGGACAAGCCACATGTGGAATGTATCATTTACCCTTCTATAGTCTACCATAGACTTCTTCCTTTCCAATTGTGGGTAGTATTTGTATACAAGGTTTTGCCCTAGTTTGCCACCCAATGAGCCTACCTTCTCCAGTCCATAAAATTGTGCTCAGACTGCGCATGAATACACCAGATAAGATGTCATGTGGAAAATTCTCGTCATCTTGAACCTAAGAATTTAATGGTGGATGGCGTCACTAATGGCTTGGGCCCAATGGATCATGCACGTGCCTTCCTTGACAATTCTGGCCAGCCCATACATCCATGGCTCAAATGTCCCTGATTCTGGCAACCCCACTAGCCTGCTCAACAGTGTGATAATATATCTGACTTCCTCATTGAAGTCGCTCCTGTATAAGGTCTGTGCCATTTTGGATACGGCTTTGGGTTTCCTGCCCTCTGCCAACCAAGACGCGAAGATGTCTTTTTTGCACGTATCCTCATTGTCCTTTATCTAGTAACCATCATGTCCTTCTCGAACTGATACATTTTGGCCTACACTTGGAGGTTAAATGTGCGGGTGATGCCGTCAGGGGAAAGTTTTGCATATACCCTATCTTCACTGATCACTCATCGGTTCTGCATATATTTCTAGATGCACTGAATTACCAGTTCCTGAGCCTCCATCGAGATGGGAAATCCTACAACCTTGAACAATCCGCTCTTCACGATGTTCTTGGCCAATGGGCTTGCATCGACCGCCGTGATTCTCTATCTATGCTCCCCCGCATTTCGGGGACGAGGACGGGCAAGGACGGGGGGACACATTTCGGGGATGGCATTTTTTTTGGCCATTTTTTAGGGGACGGCAGGGGACGCCTACTAAAAAAATAAGATTTTTTAAAAATATAAGGAAATTTCAAATATTTATATGATAACATTGATAAGGCATTCATTATAGACATTATAGAACCTTAAGACATGAATACATAACCATAACATTACACTTGAACTTAGTTTTCAACTTGTCACATGATAATTGGGAAACAGAACTTTCAGTAGGTGGTTCTGAAAGCCACCCTATTATGTTTGTTGGCCTGCTAGTTTTCAGACATAGAGCAGTGCACTTGTAAATGCATTTTCTGCAATGTTCTGTTTAAAATCATTTGGTACTATAAAGTATTTTAGTTGTTTATGTTCCTTTTCTATAGTTGTTATGGCCCGTGCCAATTTTGAAAAAGAAGCTTTCCATGTTAAGCATTTCTAACACATGTTTTCCTTGACATTTATAAGCAATGTGCTGGTAATTGCATTTTCTGAAATGGCATTCATGTTTCAATTATAGCAACTATAAAGTATATTAGTGTTCCCTCTGCTTCTCTCTACAGTTCCTGCAGCTAGCTTCCGACTTGAAAAAGGCAATTATGCTAAAGAGTCTTTCATATATCTTCCTTGATATGCATGTTATTATTTCTCATTTATATTTTCTCCTTGTGGGCCCCCCATCCCTTTTTTTCTATAAAAAAATGTGTTTTTTGTTTTAAATGTGTCTTTACACTGCTAGGCCGTCGGGGATGGCTAGCCGTCCCTGGAGCGATCGGGGGACGTCCCAGCGGTACTGGGGACGTCTAGCCGTCCCCTGCGTTTCTTGCAAAAAAGGGGACGGTTAGGAGACATTTCCTGCCCATCCCTGCGTCCCCGGAACATCCCCAAGATAGAACGGGACCTCCTGGGGTAGGGGACGCGTCCCCAGGGAGCTTAGTTCTCTATTCATATTCAACTAGGTCAAGTTGCCCTAGATTTGCATCAGCAATTATTCTAAATTTTGGCCAAATCTCCGAGGTGTGACCTACCGCCTTGAACTCTTCCTTCATTTCTTTCAAACGTTTGGCCATTTTACCTGTAGTCATCCATGAGAAAACACAAATTACCCTAATTGTAACTAGTAATTACCTCGGTTTACAATTAGTCTCCTTTTACTAATTAGATCTAGGTTTGAATGTCTCTCATGAAAAACAACAATTTGCTATAGTAAGAAATGTAAATTCACTATGATAAAATGCAAATTCAGTTTACCCTTTTGGTGAATTTTAACTAATATGGTTTAACGAACTTGTTGTAATGCGGGATTAGTCTTATTGAATTTCGTACATACCTGATTATCACGTATCTTTCACCTTTATACAAGTAGAATACACTGTCGGGATATCCGGTTCGGTTGTCGCTATCACTTTACCTTGAATTCACCTTCAAATCGTAACTTCACCTTGCAACTTGTTAGCTCTGTAATTCGCTCTACAAATTAGCTGGACAAATCGCTCTTTGTTTGCTTGATTTCTTTGATAATGAATAATGAGGTAAAAATCTACTTTTTAACTAGCAAAATTTGCTAAGTATAAGTTGCTTTCAATGCAACTTGCAGTAGGTAAGCATTCATGGTGATGAGCGAGAGAGTATCAACTTTAATATGCTTTTTCCTTTTAAATTTAAATCTAAACGGATAGTCCGGTTACATTTATAGTTGACTATGAATTGCTTCAACCGGATGTAGAAATCCAATTGGATGTGGAACATTCAAAATCTTAATATCTGGTTCGATTGAAATGTTCAGTTGTAAATGTTAGGTTCGGTTGGAATGTCTACATCAGGTGTCAGCATACCATCGGGTGAGAATCGGGAGTTCAGATGATGTAATCATGACCTATCAAAACACTATTGGATGTGAAATTATGGGGAAAAGAAAGTGAACCAGATGTTATGCTTTGTAAGATCAGGTTCGATTCAAAGTGTATAACCTACTATACTGTGTAAAATGTTCGGTTGCAAGGCTTTGTTGGCCAACCAGATCTTTGAGGAGATTTCCAACTGAACCGGATCGTTAAATTTGCAAATTTCAAGTTCAGTTGAAATATCGGGTTTAGTCGAAATGTTGGGTTGCTAATGTCAGGTCTCCAAAGGTTAAATTGCATTTTAAAATTGCGATGGGTGCAGGGTAACTTCTCCCAATTATTTCAGATACTTAAGGACAACTTCCAACAGGATATTTTCAACATGGCATTTATGGGGATCTTCATCTGGATGTGGACCTTTAAATTTACCAATGTCATGTCTGGTTGGACTCAAAACCTTTAGTAAGGGGTAACTTGTGCGTTTGAACAAATTTTCAGGAAATTCCAGAGGTGACCCTAGCTAAAATTTGATGCCCTATCAATCTAATAAGACCCTACTGGGACTATTTAAGGTTCAAAATTGTTGTTTCATGGTAACTTCACATTTTGCCTTTACCGCCAAAACAACACAAAGGGGAAACACAAGCAAAAAGCAAAAAGAAAGTTGGGGTCCTCATTTTGTTGGGAGCAAAATGGGGCATGTTGTGAGACTACACAACACTAACCTTGAATTTCAAAGCTACCAGACTGGTAAAAAAATATATTATTAAAAAAAAAAATCCATTGGATTACTCAACAAATAAGCTGCTGATATTTATTTACCAGCATACCCAAAAGTCCATAATTAAACTATCTTTCCCTTCCAAAAAGGAAAATGATTGTTACTTAAAGTGGATTGTCCCACCACCTATATCTTTCCTTTTGGAAGAGATGGAAAAATTCTTGTCGTTTCTAAAAGAATTGGCCCTGATCAGCAAGTTCATGAAATCCCATCCAGATACCAAAACTCTGTAAGCCAGGCACACAATGCCTTGAAGTCCCTAGGATCTATCAACATCATCATAATGCAAAAGGGCTATTTTATGGCCCATTTTTTTGTCAAGACTTTCGAAGCAGACAAGCTTCCAAGGAGGCCACTGGCTCTTCAACAAGGCTATTCTTCTCAAGAAATCGCGGGCTCCAACATTCAAATTGACATGGTATGCCCAGACTAATATGGTTTGGGTGGGCTTCTATTGCTGCCCAGCAAATTCTAGAGAGCACAATCTTTGAAATTTTTAAACAAATAGGAGATAATATTAGTAAATTTATAGCATCTTCTAAGACTATGACCTGGCATTTTAAGAGTTTGGATCTGTATCAATCTTCACTATAAACAGCCCCTTCCTACTAGATTCCTTGAGTTTAGACACACTGAATAGGAGCAACAAGTGGCTTATGAAAACATCCCCTTTCACTGCCATGTCTCCACCATGGTCATTTGGCATGGGCTTGCCCCATGAACCAACAAATTAAGTCTACTGTGTGCACATCAAGAGTTAGAACCCACCCAAAGAAAACAGATGAATTGGAGCTACAAGCTCAGCTAGTTCCAGCAAAGGCTCAAAACAATGCTAAAAAACTAGACTCTTTAAAGTTAAGTGCCCCCTCTAGTAACCAAACAAATGGATCTTCAAGCAGGACTTACACCTGTAGACAAATAACAAGGAGGAATCCAACAGGAAAGCCTCACTGCCTTCAATAAATTTCAAGTATTGGCCTCAGACTCTTGAAGATGGTATGGAAGATCACACGAGGAAAGGCTTGTATGCCCACCTCTTCCTCGAAATCCCCTAGATACGATCACTTATTTCAAGATCCAATCCAATTCCTACTCCATTCCCTCAACCCCTTTTGAACCTGTGGTTTTACAAATTGTTAATGTTATCTCGAACATTCATTCTATTACTAAGCATCCTACGCAACATCAATCCAAAAGCATTACCCCAACAGCCACCATCATCTCACACCCTATTCAAGTAGATAAAAAATAGCAAAATGCTTGGAAAAGTAGGAAAGAAGGTTGATGGAAAACTGGTCTATCAAAATGAGGAAGCATGCCTGATCAGTCCATCTTAAGAGAGTCTTGATTTTGAGCAAACTCTTGCCATCCCTCCCCAAAGCCACTTGTATGGAGATAATGTCATGTAATCAAAGTGACATGATCTACCAACTAGTGCAGACTCCTTGAAGTTTGAACAAACTTTTATTTCTTCAAGGATAGATATGATAATGCCACAGTAGGATCTGTATAGCCATGTGCTCCTAGAATGTGGAGCGCGGACTAGGTGTCCGAGAACGCTTCCAAAAGCACAACCATGAAACTCACTACCTACCAACTGACCTTAATGCCACAAAGGAAAGATTGGAATATGCCGCACTAACACCACTCCAAGAAATGTGCAGTCCCTCAACAACCCAATTAGCCTACGGGAACCCTAGGAATAGGCTAACGGTCACTGAAGCTGACTAAGCTTAGGAAGGGGACATTACATCCCTCTTCTTTCCATAGTTTGTGATTTTGTAGTTGCTGCAATATGCTTATGTAGTTCTGTTATGTGCTTCTGTAGTTTTGTTTTGTTCTGTTGTGGGCTTTTGTAGCTACTACTATGGCCTTTCGTAGTTGGTTGCTTGTTCTCTTCCTGGAGCTACCTGCAATATTCTTCTCTTCCTAGTTGTTCTCTCTTCTTCTTTTGCTACTGTTGTGAATGTTCTTCTCTCACTCATTCAACGGTTCTCACTTTCCTTGTTTTTCTAACCTCAAAACATTTTGCTCATGTAAGAAATTCAAACATACCTACCAAAAATAAATGCACTCTGAACAACCAGCTAAAATTAATTATTTTATCAAAGCAACAGAGTAAGCAAATCCCAAGAGGATTATATCAAACGGTAATTAAATTACGTCTAACTCCGGATTAGATTTTCCAACACTCCCCCTTAATCTGGAGTCATATATCATACATATATAATCATTTTGTATCTCCAAAGTTATCTCCGTAGTTGCCTGGAGATTTCCGTAGTTGTCCTTCCAGAGTTGTTTGTGTTCTTCTGGAGCTAGGCCCGAAGCTGTCCTATACTTCTAGAGTTGGGTCCGAAGCTATCCTGTCCTTCTGGAGTTGTCCTATGTCCTTTTGAAGTTGTCATATCCTTCCGAAGTTGTCCTATGTCCTTTTGGAGTTGTTTTGTCCTTCCAGAGCTGGGTACGAAGCTTTCCTTCTAAAGCTGTCCAATGTCCTTCGGACCTTCTAGAGCTATTCTTCTAGAGCTATCCTATGTCTTTCTGGAGCTAGGACCAGAGTTGTTCTTCTCGAGCTGTCCTATCCTTCCAGAGTTGTCCTGGGTCCTTCCAGAGCTATCTTTTGTCCTTCCAAAGCTGGGTTTGGAGTTGTCCTTCTGAAACTGATTTTCGGAGTTGTCCAACTCCATGATGCCCAAGTTTTCTCTTAGGTGCTCAAAGCATTCTTTTGATAGTGCCTTAGTAAAAATATCAGCGAGCTATTCCTCGAATATACAAAATTGTAGCTCAATCTCTCCATGCTCAACTAGCTCCCTTATAAAATGATAACAGATCTCAATATGCTTGCTTCGTCCATGGAAGATTAGATTTTTGTCAAGCCTCTTGATGAGACATTGTCACAATATATCGTTGTACCTTCTTGCTCCTCATTCAAGTTTGTTGAGATTCTTCTAACCCAAATAGCCTAACATGCAACTGCATTTGCTGCTATATATTCAACTTCTGTTGTGGAGATAGAAACTATGAGTTGCTTCTTGGATGCCCATGAAATGGCTCCAGAACCCATGTGGAACACATATTTTAATATGCTCTTCCTATCATCTACACTACCTACCAAATAATTGTGAGTGTAACCAATCAACTCAAACTCAATAGATGCATTATACAGAATGTCATAGTCTTTGGTGCCATTGACATACCTCTGGATTCTCTTTCCTGCTTGCTAGTGTGTGTCCTTAGGTTTCTCCTTGAAACTAGAAATCAGGCTTACCACATGCATTGTATCAGGCCTTGTAGCAATCAAGTACATTAGACTTCCAACCATGCTTTTATATAGGGTTGGATTTACTTCATTGTTGTTGTCTTCCTTGCTCAAATTCAGATTTGTACCTATTGATGTTGGTGCAGGTTTGTTGTTCAACATTCTAAACATTTTCAAGATTTGTGTGGCATAGTTAGTTTGCAAAACAAATATGCCATGATCCATTTGTCGTACCTCAATGCCAAGGAAACATTTCAGCAGACCTAAGTATGTCACCTCATTCTCTTTTCATTACCTCTTTGAAATCAACAATGAAGAGATCACTATTCCCTATGAAAATTAGATCATCTACTTATAAAACAACAATTAAAATCTCACCATGAGTTGCTTTGTTGTAGAGTGTGGGCTCACTACTGCATTTGCTAGAGCCATTACTCAGTAGATATGAATCACTTATGTTGTACCATGCCTGAGATGCTTGCTTGAGCCCTTAGAGGGCTTTCATCACCCTGTATACTTTGTTTTCTTGCCCTAGGACTTCATAGCTAGGTGGTTGTTCAACATATACTTCTTTGAGCACTCCATTCAAGAAGGCTAACTTCACATCTATTTGGTATCCTTCCACTTGTGCTAGCTTGCTATTGTTAAGATTGTCCACATTGTTTCCAGCCTTACAACTAGTGCATATGTCTCATCATAATCTCTTCCAGGCTATTGTTTGTATCCCTTAACAACTAGCCTTGCTTAATGCCTTTCAATTTTTCTATTAGCAGTGCTCTTGGTCTTATGGACCCACTTAATTCCAATCACTTGTTTACCCTTGGGTAAATCAGTCAACTCCTGCGTTTCATTTTTTTCTATTGCATTCAACTCCTCATCCACGGACTTCCACCATTTTTCCTCTTTCACGGCCTCTTCAAAATATGTTGGATCGCCATGAGAAAATAAAGCAAAGTTCAAACTTTCATCAAAATCATCATACCTTGTATTTTCATAAATCTCCCTCATGCTCCTTGTCTTTCTTGGCACTAAAGAAGCGAGCGTAGGATCTAAACTACTTCTGGAGCTGCATTTTGGAGTGCTCCGGAGTTGATTTTGTTGTTGCATTCTGGGGCTACTTGATTCCGAAGATGATTCTGAAGTTGTCTAGAACTGGATTCTATAGTTGAATCTACAACTAATTCTTTTGGACTGCTGGTAATTCCTTCTTCACTTCCAACTTCATCATCTACGAACATTGTTACTGAGATGCCTGAGAAGGTGTCAACAATGCCATCCCATGATTCATTCTCAATGAATTTTACATCTCTGCTAGTAATAACCTTCTTGGTAACAAGGTTATACAGCTTGTATGCTTTGGATTATTTGCTATAGCCTACAAAGATGCACTTTTCTCTTTTATCATCGTTTTTTTGTCTGTTCTCCTTTGGCACAAAGGCATATGCCATACACCCAAAGATTCTTAGGTGCTCCACACTTCATTTGTTGTTTGTCCATGCTTCTTGTGGCATCTTATCTCTTGCTACCTTTCTGGGACTTATATTTAGTAGGTATAATGTTGTTGCTACAGCCTCACCCCAAAATTCTTTTGAAAGTCCCTTGGCCTTCACCATGCTTGTTGTCATCTCTTGGATGGTTTAATTTTTCCTTTTAGCAACTCTATTTTGTTGGGGAGTGTATCTAGTTGTGAATGTTTCTCAATGCCTTCATTCTTGCAAAATTTAGAAATTCCTTGGAGATATACTCTCCCCCTCTATCTGTTCTAAGGAGCTTGATGAACTGACCACATTATTTCTCAATCAATGCCTTGAACACCTTGAATTTCTCAAATGCTTCAGATTTATTTTTCAAGAAATAAAACCATGTCTTCCTATTGTAGTCATGTATGAAGGTCATAAAATATGTTTTGGCGAGTTTTTGTCAAGTTTTGGCGAGTTTCAAAAATTTTAATGTTTTTTAAGTTGCCAAGTTTTTCCTAGTTTTTGCCGAGTACTCTCCAAGTCAAAAATTTTTGGCTTGCCAAGTAGTCTCCAAGTTCAAGTTGATGAACTATGGGTAGGAGTTTTCATGGGGCCACATAAATTTGAGTGCACCAACTCTAATGGTTCTTTTGCTCTCCTAGATTGCCTTGATTGAAAGGGTTGTCTATGTTGTTTCCTAAGATACAAGCCTCACATTTTCTATCAAGCTCTACTATTGTTGGTAACCCCTTAACCATATTTTATTTGACAAAAGATTCAAACTAGAACAACCTAAATGCCCATACCTTAGATGCCAAAGTTTGGATGGGTCTTTGATGATTGTTTTGAAGGTAGACTGTTGTCCCATTTCCATAGTCTTTATGTGCTTTGAAGGTGTAGTTACAAGCTGAGCTGAGAAATCAAATTTGCATCCTAGGGGGAAAAATTCTATTTCTTGTCATTTGCACCATTGCAATCTTGTTTTTGCTGCCATCTTTGTCAAAGATTACGCACTCTCCATTTTCCACAGGACTCTATATCCTTTTTGGACCAACTGTCCAATGCTCAAAAGGTTGTGTTTTGTGCCTGGGGCATAGTAGACATCCCGGATTGCTCTTTTATCACCATGCTTGATTTGAATGATGATTGTGCCTCTTCCCATGACTAGAACTTTTTCGTTGTTTCCCATCTTAATCTCAGACTTCATGTTTTTGTCAATGGAGGCAAATAAATTTGCATTACCACTCATGTGCTTGCTCCAAGCGCTATCACACTACCAAATCTCAGCATTGGTCTACTCAACAATGTTACACAATGAACATGTTTGAGGGATGTTCATTTTTAGCCATGTTTTCATTGGCAACATTTGCATTGTGTCTACCTTGGTCACGCTGCCTCTTTCTACATTCACTTGTAAAATGATCATACTTATGACAATAATAGCACTAAACATTACTTTTGTCATACCTTTGATTTGAGTTGCTGCCCTTTTTCTTGTTTTGGGAGTCTAGCTATGAGTTGCTTCCTCTTGGTTGTTTGAGCTTGCTCTTCTAGAATAGCCCCTTCCTCTACCTCTTTGACTTCTACCTTTGATATTTCCTCCTCTCCCTCTGCCTCTTAGACTGCTTTGAGCTTTGAACGCTTGTTCTAGGGAAAGAGCGGACGTATTCAACCACTACTCATGGGTTTGTAGTGGAACAATCAAGTCAAATCTTAAGAGCAAAATTCTAAGGATCTTTTCAATAATCCTTTGCTCTTCAATGGCATCACCATTGATCCTTAACTGGTTTATCAAACTGGAAACTCTTGTGTGGATGTTTGAAATAAACTTTCCATCCTTCATTTGAGGAGTTCCAAAATCTCTTCAGAGGAGTTGAAGTTTTACTAACCTCACCTTGTCAAATCCCTTTGTAGTTGTTTTGGAAAATCTCCTAGGTCTCCTTTGCATAGTTTGTTGTTGCTATTCGTGGGTATATGGTTTCTGTCATTACTGCCTCTATTAAACTTAGGGATTTTGCATCTTTCCTTCTAGTTTCCATCAGCTGGTTCTTCTAACCATTTGTCAATGCTGCAAATATTGTTTGGTCAATCACATATGTGAATCCATTGCCCACAAGCTCCCACAAATCATTTGCTACCATTATTGTCTTCATCTTCTTCACCCAAACATCATAGTTTTGTCCATCAAAGGTAGATGGTTGCTGCCAACTCTTGATATCACCTCCAGCCATTTTGTAAATCAAGAAAAATGTACTTAATACCCAGAAAAATTAGGGCTCTAGCTCTGATACCATGTGTTGGTATATATCTCTAATACCAAACTGAGGGTGGTATGCTACTGATACCACTTGTTGGAAGAGGAGAGAACGAGAGAGAGAGAAACACACACAAAACTAACAGGAGAAATTTATATTTATATTTATATTCAAAATTTACATTCAAAAATGTTTACAATCAAACCTGGAGAGCCACTGCTCAATATTCCTTTTCTACAATGATTGCACCCCTTTTCGAGAGCTTCCGGAGCTGACCAGACATTCCTATTGCTATCCCTCTTCTTTCCATAATTTCTATGCGATTATGTAGCTGTTGCAATATGCTTCCATAGTTCTGCTATGTGCTTCCGTAGTTTTGTTGTGGGCTTCCATAGCTACTACTGTGGCCTTTCGTAGTTGGCTGCTTGTGCTCTTCCTGGAGCTGCCTGCAATATTCTTCTCTCCGTAGTTGTTCTCTCTCTTCTTCTGTTGCTATTGTGAATGTTCTTCTCACTCATTCAACGGTTCTCACTTTCCTTTTTTATTTTATGACCTCCAAACATTCCCGCTCATGTCAGAAATTCAAGCGTACCTACCAAATATAAATGCACTCTTAACAGCCATCCAAAATTAATCATTTTATCAGAGCAACAAAGTAAACAGATCCCAAAAGGATTATATCTGATGGGAATTAAATGAAGTTTGACTCTCAATTAGATTTTGGAACAAAATGCACCTAGGTGAAAAACTGGTAAACAATCCTTAAAAATGCACCTCATTCATGATCTAAAGCTGAATTTTGTCCTTGGCGCAGTTCCTTAATGAGTTTGCCATATTTTAAGAAGTTTAGTGGAACTTTAAGGTGGCAATGCCACTTTCAAAACATGTTAAAAACTGTTTTGTAAGTGTTTGCCTTTGGGCGCAGAACACTAAGGGTGCTACCACTTTGGGTATGAGTTTCATCTAGTTTTGCCACTCCTAAAACGCACCTACTTGTCACTTAAGCATACTTTTCTTGCTTGGCAGTAATTCATAATGCATTTGCCACTTCTAAGTACTTTGGTCGTATTCTGACTTGGCTTTGCCTCCATGAAATAGCATCCCTTTAACTGATTTATACCTATTCTTCACCAGGCACAATTTGTGAATGGCATTGCCACCTTTAGGCATGATTTTGCAATCAACAAGTCACTTAGTTTGTGCACCAAACTTTGACAATTTGAACAATCTAACTCAACAATTTAACTAGACAACTACTTTAAGCAAACACACTACAAGAAAGGGAAATACATTACAACATCAAGAACACAAGAAATGAGAGCATATACCTACCTACAAATAGAGGGGAAATATAGTGACTAGACGAAGTTAAAAGTAACAACCCCTCCATTTGAATCGAGATTCCAACCGTGGTAACTCACATCTTGAGAACCTTTGCAAAACGTTTTCCAAGATCCATTGTTCAAGTGGTTAGGAGCAATCTTGCAACAAAAATTTAGCACAAACTGAGTGATTTGCATTAGATCCTTTGTTCAAGATATCTAGCAAGATCATGTGGTTGTAACACATCTATAGGAATGGTAATCACCACATCGGATTTGATCCTCTTCTCCTATCACTTTCGCATACTCAACTTTTAACTCAATTGAAGTATCATTCTCATGAAAAGGTTGAATCTATTTAAGAAAAATTCCCATCACTTGCCTTCAACCTTCTAGATCCGTAACTGGTACCAATTGTGCACCTTGGGCTGGCAACACTTCATCATCACTCTCACCTATTGAGTCTTCATCTAACAATCCAGCCAAGTCTAAATCTTCAAGCATTAGATCATTACCAAAGTATACATTTTGAAGAAGAACATCATCTTCTAGGAAAGGCTGATTTTACCATCCATCATCTTTTGGCACAAAAGGAGTAGGAACATGATCTTCTAATGCATGTAATTCTTCTTCAAACATTGGGTCATCCTCAAAATGAACATGTTGCAGGAAAACATCTCTCTGAAAGTAAATCCTACAAAACATCCTCACATGGTAGCGAGCCTATGGCAAATTGGGTCTCTTTAGCTTCATGATCACAATCGGCTTCAAAGAATGAGTCTATCAAAGAGAGAAAACAATTAGACTCCTCATCACCAATTACACAACTACTATCTTTTGACAAAAAAGTCAGAGTACAAACATGAACTGCTGATAGCATTTCTTCTTCCTTGATCAACAAACCTTCTTGTGGTATAAATTCATTGATAACTGTTGAATGTTCAACTCCTGGCTCTTCATTAATGATCTTGGGAGATTTTGAAGATAAGGATGAATCAAAACTCGAGAGGAAGCTCACCATATCTTCAATAGATGACCTGCTCTTAAGGTGTTGCAAGAAAACATCCAGATCTCCCATACATGCCTCTAACATAATATAAGACTCTAGATCCGCATCATCTTCAAAATAAAGATCTTGTTTTCCATCCCACCATGTTATTTTGTCTACTTTGTTCACTCGAGATCCATCAAAGAGTCCCTCAAATGCAAAGAAAAATTAATTTGATATGTTTTCATCCCTTGTGCAGTATGTTGTGATGTAATCACATATCGCCCCATTGCCAATGGGGACCCTCTTTTTTCGCAACATTGAGCTTGTACTCTTGATAGGAATGATCGAATGAGTCTCTTTGAGGAGGTTTTGCTCTGGAACTAGAAGTCTCACCTGGAATATGAACTTGCAAACGATGAAGTTACGAAGTCACATAGCATGAGATTCAAGCAATCAATCACCTTAAAAAGATCAAAGGACAATGAAACACGTCAAGTTGAAGTTTCAAGCCGAAATCTTGTCTACACTTGCTTGAGCGCACATTTTGGCTCTCCCTGCATTTTGAGATTTCTATGCATAAGTGCATGATTTTGGCACTTTTGGAGGGTGGTTCTGCATCATGGATATCATTGTACATCTTGGATGAACTTGCATCCTCAACACTTTGAATTGACATCATCATAGATTGGTTAAGGTGTTCCTCTAGATCAGGTTTGCATTTTAAAAACTTAGCATTTTGACAAAGACTCAATCCTCTAGAGCGCACTTTTTTAAGGCACCTTGCATAAGGCATTTTGAATTTCATACGCAAGCACAAAGAAAGGCCGCTTGAGCGCACTTCTTGAAGGGTTTTGCACATTGCATTTTTTAGATTTTATACATGAACCCCTCAAATCAGCGCTCAAACTCCTCTAGGGCGCACTTTTGGAAGGTCTCTACATTGTGCAAGTGTTGGACATTATACACATTCTTGCCAAATCAGCGCTCAAGGCACACTTTTACATAACCCTTGCATAGTGTAAAACTTAGATTCCATGCACAGACATACAAAATCAGCGCTCATTTCTGAGGCGCACTTGAAGAGGTCCTTTGCACTTCGCACAAATTGAATTTTATGCATACAGGTTGAAAAGTAGCGCTCATTACTCTCTAGGCGCACTTTTGGAAGCACTTCGCATTGGACAACTTTCAAACTCATGCATGATCACAGGAAATCAGCGCTCAACCTTGGCGCACTTTTACCTCATCTTCGCACTTGACAACTCCAAACATCATGCATACTCACTTAAAAGTAGCGCTCCAACCTCCTAGGCGCACATATGACATGACTTTGCAATAAACATTCAATACATACGCATGCAAGATCAGCGCCCCACTTCCTTCTAGGCGCACTTTTAGCATATGCTTGCACAAACACATAATGCACACTCAAGTAAAATGTGCACTCTCTTTGATCATGCATGCACTTTGAAAACCAGCGTTAAGAATTGAGAAGTCGTCCTTGGAAGGAAGAACTGAGTTTTAAATATTGAAAAAACTTGAAAATTATGCCAAGGAGGCTGACCTAGATGACTTGAGATGAATGCATATTAATGTAAGAACATTTCACTATTCAAAGCATTCATTTCCAAAACTGATTTAAGTGCAGAAAATAGCAGATCAAGAGTGAATTAGAGCAGAATTATTCAAGGATAGATAAACAAGGAATCTAAAATGTTCAAAGTTTCAAAGTTTATCTTAATAGCTTTCTCTTGTCAAGCACTAGGTTATTGATATAACGTTTGGTGTCTATTTTGCAGGTGAATAGCAAGTTACCGAGCGAGGAAAGTTAAAATAAGGAAGGATTTCAAAGGATGTTGCCCAAGTTTGAGAAGACTTCTTTTCCGGAAGAGGAACAATACTTTACCTTGCACGCCTAAGAATGCCAAGAGCTAGCGCGTGAGAAGTTCATTTTTCATTCCAAAGGTCATCCATTTCATGCGTCAGGCAGAAAGAACCTTCATCATACACTAGTCTACTCCAAAAGTCATGTGCAAGATAGTTTCTACTTCCAGAGTCCAGAGCTAGAATGCAAACATCCTGCACAAGAACAACATGAGAAGAGAATTGAGCATGTACATCACAATCCATGAATTACATTCAAAATACTAAGACATGAAAGAAAACATCAAGAAATTCGACAAATTTCCCAAGTTGCAAGTTCAAAAAGAAGCTAAGTTCCATAGGTGAAAATCTAGCAATTCGGGAAAATATTCCAAGCAAGTGTGAACGTGTTGAAAATCAAACCAGTTTGCTCAAAGAATAATGAGGTGGCATGTGCACATCATCAACCCAATCATGTCCTGCCACATCACCCGTCCAAGTTCAATGTATTTACAATAAGATAAGGTCAAAAAGGACGCCCAAGTGGAAGATGCTCCAAAGATTCTACTTCAAGCTTATCACATTGGGAAACGTGCCTTCATTGCCTCTCTCATGTTCTAAAAATAGTAACTTTTGTAACAAACTGCCTTGTCATAATCTCGGCCATTGATTCTCAAATCAATCTTGGCCCTTCGTTGTAATTTGTGGAGTCTATAAAAGGTTCACTTCTCTCATTTGCAATATATAGAGATCAATATAAAAGTAGGAGTAGATGTTGTCAGAATAGGAGTAGAGTAGAAGAGACTCTTCGAAATCAATTGAAGAGATACTATGAAATTGTTGTAATCATACATTTCCAAAATCAATACAAGCTCGTTGTTGTTCGCATAGTGATTTTGTGTGATTATGGGATGTTAGCATGGTTTCTAATTCTCGAATATGATGGAGAAATGTTTCCAAGTAGAGTAACATTAGAATAGAAGTTCATTGATGTAATGAATTTATGGATATTAGATGAATTCCTTAATGGTTCATACTTTTCATGATTTGTCGATGATAAGTCATTTTGCAAAGTTAGCCTAAGCCACGTTTGTTTTAGTTCGATTGTAAATGCTTATTCAAGCTGCGCCAATTTTGGGTGTTTGGATGAAGATTTGCAATATGAAATCCTTGAGTTTCCTTAGAAGATTGCACCAGCTTCGTGTAGTTGTTGGTTCTCGTGGCAAAGCGAAGTTAGGGTTTTATGACGAATTTGTCTATCGTAGCATGTTCATTATATCATTGTCCTTAGAATAGTTTTCTAAACCCTTTCCTTTTGCCTTTTCTTTCATGTTCGGTCTGAGATAGTTCTATTCCATAAGGAAAGAGTACATATTTGAGTGGAGTAAGGAGTAAATTCAGCGTAAGTCCCTTTGTGATTACCAGCAAAATCACATCAACTACTGAGTCTATCCATTGCAAAACATGAATCAAAAACCTTGGAGTTGTCTTATTGGATCACATTGTATAGCCTTTGAGAGACTTTATTCAAGAGAGGATAGAATACTTGGTATTTTATTCTGAGTTTGCATGTGCATAGAAAACACATCAACACAGTGTAGATCCTGTATTGCAGTGGGAATGGTTGGATCATCATTTGGCCCAACAAACACTTCGGAAACTTTTTCTTCTTCAACAAACAGGTGATTATGCAGTTCCTTCTAGTCTTGACATGGAAGTTGGCTCCCCTTTATCATGGAAATTGAACAATTCCTGAGAGGTAGATGGAAAATTCAACTCTCCATCATTGCTTATCAATGAAAGGGTAAAATCAAGCTTTTAAAAACAAGACCCCATTGGATTCTCCTTCCAAGAATTTTATTTTAACACTTTCCTCCTTGGAGCTTCTTAACCATGGAAGTTGTTTTCCCTTGATCACGGAAATTGAACAATGCCTACAAGATAGATGGAAAATTCAATTCTTCATCATTGCTTAACAATGAAGGGGTAAAAACAAGCTTTTGAAAACAAGACCCCATTGGAGTCTCCTTCCAAGAATCTTCTTCAAACATTTTCCTCCTTCGAGCTTCTTGACTTCACAAACACATGTAGTGATTGAAAGTATCCACTTTTTCAAGATAAACTAGTCTGTCTTGAAAACATCCCAGCATACAGTTGCCATTGAGTTCATCATAAAGTTGTTGCAGTTTACCCAAGAACCTTTGATTGTTTGATTTGGAGAAAGCTATGAGTTGCATCATATGGAGTATCTCTGTGCGATTTATAGAACCATGCTCTTCTCTTGCATGAAAGGAGCAAAAGGCATTCAAGTTGACTTCAAGCAATGCCTCCAATGCAAGTCTTTCAGATGGAGGAGTTAATATGAGATGGTTGTTTTTATTATTCCTTTGAAGCTGCTCTTGATATTAATGAGCTGAACCATTCTATTGATACTGTCTTTTCAGGTGTGTCACACCAATCACTACTTGTAAGAGAGAATCTACAAAACTTGAGACCATTTGCTTGATTGATCCTTTCTTTATTTTGCCAGTGGTTATCATGTCATTTTCCAGCTTGCCTGCTTGTTCTTAAGCTTCTTCAAGTTCGTCAATTCCAATAGATTTCATCAAGAAAGCAACCTCTCATGGAAGCATGTTTATAAAACAACTTGGGAGTATTTATGGAGATGGCTTCACAATTGAGTTGATTCTTCTAATGAGGCGGTTGAATCATTCAACAAACATTCATGGGCTCATGGCTATCCTCCACATTTAAGAGTTGGGTTAAAGAAAGTGACTATTCTCAACCAGTTTAAAGCACAACAAGAATTTCATGTGCATAGCCTCCTAATTGGTGATGGAACCAGCAATGAGATGATGGAACCACTCCACTACTGCTCCAACCAAGCTTTCAACAAAAAGTCTGACGACAACATCTTTGTGTGCCTCTCCTAAAATGTTGCAAGGTGTGGTGAAGGTGGCAATGAGTTCATCTAGATGTTGCATGTCATCGTCATGGAATTTTGAAAAAACAATGCTCGAGCCTTGTGGAAAGTCATGGCACTCAACAAATGTCAAGGGACCAATATTGTCTCGTCACTACAAAGGAAGTGGAGGTGGATCATTGGGATCATCATCATGGGTTGTTCCTGATATGGTTCTTTTATCTTGATTTTGATTTCCTACAAACATGCCAGAAAGTTCATGAACCATTGGTGAAGATGAACCTTCACTTAAATGTGCTTGAGAAGGCATCTAAGAGACCGGATTAGGAAGTCTTGACTTCCTCTATGATCTAATGTATACCTTGTCAGCTAGGATGAAACGACTTTTGTTAGAGATGATACAATCTTTTGCTTGCAAGCTTGACTTGTATCTCATTCCCCAACAAAGTCACCAAAAATTGTTAGTGTTTTAATTTGTCTCTTGCAAGACAATAGAAAACAAAACTACACATACGTAAGAACCATTCTTCAAATTGTAAGGGTAGCTCCCTAAGACCTAACAAAACCTAAAACTAAACCTAGACTAAAACTATAGACAAGATTCACAAGTATGCACATTGTTCAAGATTTGAAGGGGGTTTTGCATTAAACGTAAATTGCTAAATAACTATGTTTGCCCTGTATGCATGCACTGGATTGTTAATAGTCAAGCCCTGTAATGTCCCCTTTTTCAGCAAGGAATGTTTAATGGTTGAGCTAGAACCTTGAAGGCTTGGAAACTAGAAAGTTGGCTCAACACTCTATTTTATTTGTATTTTTGGCTAGCAATATTATATAATATTTTTATAAAAGCCAAAAATAATATGCCAAGGCAAAATTGAAGGATGGAAAAAAAATAAAAGTTGGATAACTTAAAGATTGGACATGGGAAATTTTGGTGGAAAAAATAAAATATAATAATATATTTTATTTTATTATTTTATACACAAGAAAATCGGCGCCCAAGGGAGAGTTTAAAAAAATTAATTAAAACAATATTATTTTTCCAAGGAAAATCGACGCCTAGGGACGAAAAAGAAAAAAAAATAATAAAATATTATTATTTTATTGTTTTCATGATTGGCGTCCAAGGTGGATAAGGAGAAAGCATTTAAAAAAAATATCAAATTGAAATTTGATATTGACGGTAGATTTGAAAATTGGTTATATTTTGTCTAATTCGGTCGCCCTTGGAAAAAAAGGTATAAAAAGAGGTCTTTGGCATCATTTTTGATATCTTGATCATTTGATATATTTGCATATTGAATATTTGCTCTTGGCTGAAAGTGATTTTCAGTTTGTTCAAGGTGGTGTTCCCTTGAATTGAAGTGGTTTGGAGATGATCCTAATCCACCATGAGAGATGGATTCGTGTGGCGTTCATCATGGAGTTTAACCGGAGGATTTTTAATCGAGATTTTGCTTCAATCAGCTAGGGTTTGATTTGATATTTGCAATCAGCTAGGATTGGAGTTTGATATTTAGATTTGGCTTTTGTTTTGGTATATTTTCATCAATAAATTGTTTGAAGAGGATTTACATTTGGATCGCTTGGCAAAGGAGGGTGCTTTGGTGATTCCCATCATTCATGCATGGTCTGAAATTTGTAACAGCAGTCAGCAAATTGATATCAGCTTCAGATCTGAGGAGTGTTTGGCATCTACAATAGGGTTTCATCATCAATTTGGCTTCCTAACCCTAATCGCTACCTTTTTGGTGCATGGTCGCTTGAATTTGGATGGTTTTCATGGCATTTTCTTGGCATTTGACATCAGGGTTTTGCAACAGCAGCAGCTACAGGTTTATAACAGCAATCAAATATTTGTTTTGCCTTCTATCCATCATCATCTATCATCTACAGGAAGGCGTCAACCATTGGGATTCATGATCTATACATTGTACTAGGGTTTGGACTCATATTTTGGCATTTTTGAATGTATTTGGAAGTCTGAAATTAATATCAGACTTGACTGATTGTAATTCCCAGCAATCATCAATTTGTTATCAGCTCTACATTCAATAAAGAAAATAAGCTTTCAATGCCAGGTATGTTCATCTATGTTTATGTGAGTTGTTTGATTGCATAATATCAATATTTCATGTTAGTTGGATGTATGTTTGCAACCTTTCAATCTTCATGATATTGCAAACCCATTGTTGAAAATAAAAATCAAAAACCCTAAGTACATTGCAAGAAAATCAAATCTGAAATTTTCAGACCAGCAAAGGAAACTTTCAGTTTAGATAAGACAGGGATCTTACAAGCCTGGGAACAATTTGTTTAAATATAAGGAAGATAAACTATCAAGCACAAACTATAAAACTCAACTTCCTACCAGGTTAAGCAAAGACTAGTATTTGGTTACAACATAGATATGAATAGAACACAAACGCATGCTCACTACTAGCTAAAGTAGAGATCAACAAATTCACATTAACAAGAAGAGATGATTAAACAAATGAACAATCACACAATTTCAGAAAGTAAATCACTAAGTGACATACAAAGCCACTACTTAATGAATAACAAACATCAATACAAAGTTTTGGCAAAGTTACTCAATTCCATTTACTTCAGGAAATCACAAAATACATAACTTTTGTTGAACAACAGTTTCTGCAACATAAGCCTCGCATCAGCTTACATTCCCAAATTAGGTGCTCAAAGCACTTATTTGTAAGCTCACAAGGGTAGCTTTTAGGTATCTAAAATAATAATTAAATATTTCCAAACAGCACTGCTTTAAAGTGATTCTATACCTATTTGCAAAAAAAAAGCAAAAATAAAATAACTTCAAAATAATCTAGTCCTAAAACAATTAATAAAATAAAGGGCCTAATAATAGGCTCTTTTCCATTGCCCAGAAATAGCCACTGCTGATGATGAGAGTTACTAGATGTGCCTTTGCTAAAAAATTAAAACTTGGCACTTAAGTGGCTTTTGAAAATCTAAAGTAACTAAGTCTTTGAAACTTGTTAAATCTTTTAAAATCTCTAAAATATGGCAAACATTTTCTGGAGCTTCTGGAAAATCATCAAAACCCAATGATCATGAAACTGATGTATGCCCTGCCAACACAAACTTCATGGCCAAATTGCTCCCTGCTTGAACTCTTTCTTCCATCTTCAAATCAAGTAAATTAGTATGGCCGAGAATGGTATCATGAACATTATGCAAGGCATTCAATAACACTATCTTGGCTCAATACATTTTCACACAACTCCATAGTTGAAAAAGATTTCTTTTTGCTGTTTATGACTTCTAAAAGGTGGAAAACTGAATACAAACCCTGCTATAAATGGAAAAACAGCACTTTGGAAGTACAATTTGGCTAGACCAGCAGCAATAGGCGATAGGAATTTAAATCTACAACAGCAACCTTGAAGAACTCACTGTCGCCTCAAATCTGCAAAAATCAGAAGAAAAGGACTGTTTTCCGCTATGAACAGCACAAGGAAACTTGTTTGTGCGTTTGAATGACTTAAGGCACGAATAAATAAGCAGTTCATGCTTTAGGTCTTTGCTTTTTCTTGACATAGGCCAACTGGAATACAATGGCACCATGTTTTTGCATGCTTTTTGCTTTAATTCTCAACTTTGGCATTGAAGTTTGAATGCTGGCAACTAAATTTGTCATGGGTGGAATTTTAGGGTGGCAATGCCAAGGTAAAAGCAGGCCACTAACTTGTTTCAAGCTGAGTTCTAACTTAACTTTCACTTAGGCGCCATTTCATGATGGCATGCCGCTCCAAAAATATGCCTGGATGAAAAGGTGGCAAACAGTATTTAAAATTGTGCCTCGTTCATGATTTAAAACTGACTTTTCTCCTTGGCGTGGTCTCTTAATGAGTTTGCCATATTTTATGAACTTTAGCAGAACTTTAAGGTGGCTATGCCACTCCCAAATGCGCCAAATACTGATTTCTAAGTGTTTTTGCTTTTGGCACAGATCACTAAAGGAACTGCTACTTTGGGCGCAAGTTTCATCTAGGTTTGTCACTCCTAAAACATGCCAGCTTGTCACTAAAGCATATTTTTCTTGCTTGGTGGAGATTCATAATGCATTTGCCACTTCTAAGTACTTTGGCAGGATTCTTACTTGGCTTTGCCTCCTTGAAATAGCGCCCCTTTAACTAATTTATACTTTTTCACTAGGCATGTTATGTGAATGACATTGCCACCTCTAGGCACAAGCTTGCAATGGATAACCCACTTAGTTTGTGCGCCAAGCTTTGACAATTTGAACACCTTAACCTTGAGCACATTTCCTTCATCACTCTGTCATTTTTCCTTCATATGAAGCGGAACTTTGAGGAGGCCTTGCCACTTGAAAAAGTGTGCCAAGTAAGACTTGTCTTTACATTTTGCCTTGGCATGGACTTGTGCTGACTTTGCCACTCAAACGGGGTGTTGGGGGAGTTTACTTCGCCATTTGCCTATGTCATTGATTTCAGACCCCACCCTTTGCCATCTCAATCTCTTCTTTCCACTGTCAAAGCCACCATCAATCAAGAACATTTTCATTTTTTACTCAAAATAATTCAACCTCGAATGATCTACAAGAATGGTTAGTTGAAAAAATGGACCATGACCAGATGACTTTGCAAGCCGGCAAGGGAAAATTTAGTTGACATGATTAACATAATAAAGATGACCTGATTAATGACTACAAACTGACCAAAGGCAAAAGCCAAGTTTCATATGGATACAACATAGTTTAACCCTCATTTCAAACAATAATATCCAGCTTCTATTTAAGGCATTCCCAACCTTGTTGGTCTTGCCTGCGGAGTGCTTCAACACAAGAGAGTAACCCAACAAATATTTTACCCACCTCATATGCCTTTGGTTAAGCTTTATCTGATTATTGATGAACTTCACCACCTGGTGATCCATGTACAACACAAACTCCTTCAATAGCAAGCAATACCTCCACTTGACCAAAGCTTGCATTATTGCATAGAATTCTTACTCATAGACGAAATAGAATTGTCTAGCCTCATTCAATTTATTGGCGAAATATGCAATTGGTCTACCTTGTTGACTCAATACAGCACTAATTGTAGTTCCACAAGCATTGCAATCGACTTGGAACACCTTTCCAAAGTATGGGAGCATGGGCATGGGCTCCTACGTCAACTTCTTCAAGAGCTTGAAACTCTTGGCAGCAGCAACCATCCACTCAAACCCACCCTTCCACATGCAATGCATCAAGGGTGCACAAATGCCACTAAAGTTTCTAATAAACTTCTGAAAGAAGCTCACCAACCCATGGAAATTTCTGGCCTCCATCACACTTCTTGGTTCAAACCACTCAACAATCACATAAACCTTCTCAAGATCCATATGCAATCCTCCTTGGGATATTGTGAATCCCAAGTATGTCATCTCCTTCATTAAGTTGCAAATCATTAGATTAATGCACAAGTCTTCTCAACTCAACTGCACTACAGGTGCACTTGTCGAGATAAACAACCACAAACTTGTCAAGAAATAGCTTCAGAGCCTCGTTCACCAATTTCATGAATGTGCTCGGGGCATTTGTCAACCCAAATGGCATTACCATCCATTCATTTTTAATGCGATCTTCCATTCATCTCCTTCCCTAATCCCGATCTAATGATATCCACTCTTGAGGTCTATCTCGAAGAAATAGCACCGTCCTCTCAAGCAATCCATCAAATCGTCCATGCGTAGCAATGGAAAGCTATTCCTAGTGGTGATCTTATTGATTGTGCAGGAATCTATGCACATCCTCTATTCTCTATCCTTTTTTGACACAAATATTGCATGCATTGTGCAAGGACTCGAGCTTTTCCTTATCAAACCTCATTCCAATAGTTCTTCAACCTACTTGTTCAACTCCACAAATATTGTCAAGACTCATTCTATGTAATGCCTTGTTTAGCAAGCTAGAACCTAGAATCAAATCTATGCAGTGTGAGATGTTGTACATCAGCAATAATCCATCTGGCATTACTTTGCCAATCACATCTATGAACTCCTCGACCAACACAAGGACTTCTGGCTCCCTAGTGTTGTGAAGCTCCTACACGAGCTTAACCACTAGTGCAGAGCAATCCTGCAAGTCTCTCACCTCTTTGAGGAACTCCTTTGCTAACAATAGCAACAACTTGCCTTCCTAGGTGAACTCCTCTTAATCCATCATGGAAAGTAACTAAAATTTCTTCCTATCATGCATTCCACATTGATCATATGATCACAATCTTCCCAAAAACACATGGTAGGCATTCATCAAGATCATGTCACACCATATCTCATCCAAATACCATCCAATGTGGAATGCAAGTACACATTGCTCTATCATCGCAAGTTGTTGTCCATGCTACAACCAAGACACTTCGCATAGTCTGGGGTGCATGGCTGTCTTCAGCCCCAATTTTTGCACCATATCTATGGACACTAAGTTGTCGATGCTACCTCCAATAATCAACTTGTAGCACTTTCCTCCTAACTTGCACTTAGTTCGGAAGAGGTTCTTTCTTAAAAGAAGTGTATCATCTTTGCATGTGGGTTTCAACAAAACCTTGTGCAACATCAAGTTCTCTCCGACTAGCTTTGCTACTTGATGAACTTGCCTTTGCAGTCTGCACAACATTCAAACACTTCTCTATGCAACATACACATGCTCAACATCTATCTGATACTCAAACATGCAATGACCTACTTGCCCACATCTAAAGCAAGTCCCTCCAAAGCCTTTTCTATGATTGTCTTCTATCTCCACCTCGATTGGAGATCTGCCCACACTCAACATGGTGCCAATTATTTCTACATTTTCCTTGCATGCCTAGGTATGCCTTCCTACAGTCCACTACTCCTCATCCTTGCCCTTACCACTACTGCATGCACTCTATTGTCTACAAGACAACATTTCTTCCACCTTGAGTGCAAGTTCGTAGGTCTCCTCGACCAACCAAATGGTAAGCAAGCACATCTCATCCCACCATGCATAGTTGGTCGACATAAACTTCTCCTTGAGATTAGCCACCATGTGATCCCACTACAAGATCTTATGCTTCTCCTTCTACACATGGCTCTTTTGGATCAAATCCCACCATAAGGCAGCATGTCATTTCAACTTCATGCCGACATGCTTGACTCACTTCAAATCCTCAATTGCTTCGAACTCAAAGTATCTCTCCAACCTAATGAACCAATCAATTAGCTATTAGATTTAAGTTTTCTAAGTAGCTTGGGAAGTCAAACCTTGACTTGCTTGCATTCTTCATCAAGACGATAGTGAATCTCTCCCCTACTATGATGTTATCCTCAACATCATCTACACACATGACACCTCCTTGTCTGTCGCAACCTTCTACCTCATTATCATTGATGTCCTCCATCACCCCTAGAGCTTTTCTCTATGCAATTTCAATAACCTCAAGCCATGCTTGAATGGTTCTCAACAAATCAACTAGATCTACAGCGTGGGCTACTTGTTGGTTTCTTGCATCTCCTCTTCCTACTCTATGAATCATCTCGTCTAATTCCCCTGCAACACGATAACACTACACAAAAGCTTCAGCAATGAAACTATCATGTAATGTCCCAAACTGGATAGTTTGACAACTTGCAAATTTTGCAAGAATTCTAGCACGTTCTAGTCATCAAGATCCCGGAATGTGCAAGGTGAGAGCATACGGTGACTAGAATTAAATCAAATATGCATTGTTGGCAGCAAGCCACACAACTTGAGATGCATGCAATTATAAAATCTGAATTAATGCTATACCTAGTAGCAATGCCTTCTAGGTTTCACTATAGTTATTACAACAATATCAATATCTAGACTGAATATCAAACTACTGTGCAATGTTGAACGTGAACCAAACTGAAAATTATGAATGTTGGACACATATACAAAATCTGCAATCCCTTCTAAATATCAATATTCTAACCAACAAAAATAATAATCAAAAATCCTAATATGAATATCAATGTAAAGCCTGATCTAATTCATATACCAAAACACTGTCTGTACGGTAGTTCCAAGCGGAATGTCTGATAGAAATGTAGACACAATAAATCCCAAAATACCTGAATAAATTATTAGAAAGCAATTGTAGACTCTGGAAGGCTAGATATTAAATGCAAAACTTGACTTACAAGCTGCGATGGATACCAAGTGTTGCATCTAGGAATTGGTATGGCAGCTAGATCGTACGACAGCCTACACAAAGTACAACAACATACAACAGATGTGATAATCTTATTACCCAACGATCCTTGTCAGCGTAATCATTATGCCATCCTACGCCACCTTTTGGAGTCTTGTGGTACGACTAGATTGATAAATGCTACAACGCCAATAGGTGATCTCACAACTTTCTTTTGTATGACAACTCCTTGAGAGGTATTCGTATGTTTTTTTGCATTGTACGGAATGCTTGGAATATGTACGACAGATTGTTTATTTCAAACGACTCCTTATATTGTATGGCAGTCTTTTAAAAAAAATGTGATTTATATTTCTAATGTACAGCTGGAAATAAACTTCCCGCTGAATGTAATCTGCAATATTAGTCTTGTACAACAAACTAGAGCTACTATTCAATGAATAACTTATGGCAGGATTACAGTCAGAAATGTTGTTCACAAAGCAGCTTGATAACACAAATATGAAATCTTTCATAAGGAATTTTGATTTGACATTGAAACCCTTTTACAGGAAATAATATTAAACACCAGCAAATGTATCTAGAAATCTTATTAACTGGAAACCCATAATACAAACTGAAACTAAACTACAACACACCCAAAATCTGAAAATCTTTACACAAACCAAAATCCAACTCAAACCAAACTGCAACACACCCAAAATCTAAAAATCTTTGCACAAACCAAAATCCAACACAAACAGGAAATATTTCCACAACTTTTAGCACAACGGCTATCCCTGAGTGGAACCACTCCAATGTATCAAAGGGTTTTCACCCTCCAAACCACAAGAGAAATCTAAAGGGTTTTCGTCCTCCAAATCTCTAGCCAAAAAGGCATCCTTAAGAAAAAAATGAACAACAAATGCTCAATCTTCAAGAAAAGGGGTTTGTTTGCAAATGACAATGGATGATTTCCTCTCAACCCAGCTCCTTCGTTTATAATCACTTTTTACTAATTTTAGCCCCCTTCTAGAAGTGTCTAGAAAAATCTTTCTTTTTGATTTAATATTTGCATTGGTCTTCTTTTCTACAAACGCTTTCGAATAAAACAATTGGCCCTTTTTCCTAGCAACACTTTCTAATATTACTTTTAGGCCCACTTTTTAGTAATAAAACATTTGTTGCCCTTTTTGCAATGTTATAACATAAAGTTACTTGGACAACTTAAGTTATATTATTAATTATTTCCTTAGCTCAAAAAGGGGACATGACATATGGCAAGCTCACCTTTTGGACTCAGAACACTCGCTTTAATACCAACTAATGCAGTGACAACTCAAGGGTCAAATGAACAACCATCAAACAAGTATGTAAAGGACACAACAAAAGTCGAACGAGAAAGAAGTCAATGGAGGTCATACAATGGAAACCCAATGGAATTGCAAAAAAAGGGAAAGAAGATAAAGGCCACCAATATGTGAAACCTAGAAGTGTTATGCTACCCAACCCTAGAGATGTATATGCAAAGACTCTCTGCCACCACAATCAATTCAACCTCGGTTCTACCCAAAACCAACCAACAACCAAGACAAACACCAGCCAACCTGTTCAAAGGACCACAACTTCTCATTATATAGTGAATGCCACATGCACTACCACATAGGATAGAAGTAGGTCGCTGAAATAAACACACACTTAGAAGTTAGCTCAATCAACAACATGGTATTGTTTGACACAAACAATAAGCCATTCCTTAATAAATCTAATCTTGATATCCTTTGACCTTGTAAAACCAACAAGCCATCAAAAGATCTATTCGTTGTCATCTAACAAAAGAATTCTGATGAAATGACCAACTCCTTACATCTAACATCAATTGATCATTGCAATTCACATGCATGCAAGCAATAGGTCACATGGCAAGGTTGTGCGAAGAATTGAGCAACGGGATATCAGCACAAAGACAACTTGCGCTAAGCAGATATGTTGGGTACACACCAACATGCAAGAACATGCATGAGACACCAAAAGCTACCCCACACAACACAAGTGCACATGGTTAAGCTAGCACATCACAAACTACCACACTATGAAGCATGCACAAGATAAGCTCTGTAATGTCCCTGGAGATTGGAAAGTTGATTTTTAGTGGCTCAACTATTTTTCCTTGACAAGGTGAACATGGAATTTGACTTCTTATATTTTATTATTATTTTTGAAGGTGTCAAAAGTATTTAAATAATTTTGATTGGAGAAGAATGACCCATTTGAGGGTTAAAGAGTGATAAAAATGAATAAAATAATAATATTTTATTATTAGATGTGGTGGCTCAAATTACAGAATAAAATATTATTTAAAATCAAATCTTTAATTTGATTTTGGGCGCCTAAGTCATTGGAGATAGCTGGCCAAGTGAAAAGGAAATTAAATAAAGGTAGGTCGGCCAAGTTGGAAACAAAGTCTATGTCAGCCAAGAGGAAGAGATCGGCCTCTACAAGGAGGAAAAATAATTAAAAATATATCTTAAGTGGGCCTAGTCAGCCTTAATGATAAAAAATAAAGGAAAAAACACCTTGGTCGGCCAGCAAGTGGGAGAAAGCAAAAGTCAAGTATAAATACAAGGTTTATGAGGCATTTGAGCATCATATTGAGCATTATATCTTTGTATTTTCCTTTGTGGATCTACAACTTGGTTTTGCATTGTTTTCCAAGGACGAAAACCATTGTGGAAATAGGTGGGTTGGATGAAAACCCAATCTTATCTTGGAGGTGGATTCATACAAAATTCACAATTGTACTTCATTGTTGTTCATTGGTGAAGAGAAGCAGATTTCTATATCAGATATTCAGATCAGATTTGAAGAAGGGTTTGATTGGCGAGTTTTGAAGGTATTTTGACTAGGCATTGGCCCTAGGATTTAAGCGCCACCTTCTAGGATTGGATCGGCTTCATTTGTGAAGCGATTTGTGTTGTTTATGGGCTGGTAGGGCTTGGAAAGTGCAATCAGATTTGATACAGCAGCAGATCAGTCTTCATTTGGTATTGTTCATTGGTGCTTTAATGTAATTTAGCTAGGGTTTCATCAATCCATTGGAGCGCCTACATTTGGAGGAGGTTTTGGAGGTTTTGTTGCATCCTTTTTGGCATCTTGACATCATTCATGGATCAGCAAACATTGCAGACCTGAGTGTCACTTGGATCAGCCATTTTGGTGTGTTGAAGTTGCATTACCATAGGGTTTCAAATCCTAAGTCTGAGCGCCACACTTGGAGGTCCAAATTCATCCTTTGCAAGTCAAAATTGCATGTAAAGGGTATGTATAAACCCTAGGGTTTATTGCAGGTTATGGCTGGGCATAGTTTGGCATGATTGCCCATTGCATTTGATGTAATTGAAGACTCTATATCTCTGATTTATGACAGCATACTTCTGATTTGAATTTCACATCATTTTGGTATCATTGTGATATTGGATCCATGTGTATTTCATTGTGTAATTTATCTAGGGTTTTGGCACATATTTTGTTATGATGATTATGATGTATTTGACAAATTATTGGCTGTTATAAGTATTTGATCAGTTCTGAAACTAAAATCAGAAGTTCAGAAATTTAGGATTTAGTGTTAAACTCAGAAAATCAGAAATCAAGATAAAAATCAAACTTCCAAAAATCAGAGTTTCAGTTAATATCCTATGTGGGATATTTCAAGCTCACACACAAGAACTACACAAACATTTTTGGGTGATGCAAGAATGCGCTTACAAATCCCAAGGATGCTCCTGTATCACAAATACCAAAGAGTGTTTAAACAAGAAATCCGTCATCACCATATCTTATAATCGTTATGCTTGAACCTCTAGGTAGATCTTTGCCAACTACCAATGAAGGTAAAGATAACACACTAACCTAAAACAAATTAAGTCGGAACACAAGTGCTACTCTATATAAGGTTGAGATTGAGCATGGCAAAAAGCTTCTCCTACTACTCCGTTTTGTTGTTTATCTCAATGCTTTCTCTAAAGCTTGTAGCAATTCAAGAGTTTAATTTTGAATTTTCAGTTGTG
The DNA here is from genome assembly GCA_027924645.1 of Cunninghamia lanceolata. Taxonomy (NCBI): domain Eukaryota; kingdom Viridiplantae; phylum Streptophyta; class Pinopsida; order Cupressales; family Cupressaceae; genus Cunninghamia; species Cunninghamia lanceolata. The sequence continues at coordinate 645,083 of BSBN01000964.1, read as the reverse complement.
CAAGGGTCTTTTCTCAAGAAAGTGCTTGAAGAAACAAATTGACTGGTTGACGAATTTCCTTAAGAAGAATCATATCTCCATTCCGAACTCCTTTGCCACCAATTCTTCTACATCTCCTACTACATCAGACAAGGGAAAGGGCAAGGCACTTGTTGCAGTTGCAACTCCTAGTACAAGGAATTGGATTCTTGATTCTAGAACTTCCAACTACATGGCTATTGCACAGGATATGCTTTCCACATTACAGCTATGTTCTATGCGAGGAATCCTAATAGGTGACAACTCTTCAATAGATGTCTATGGGAGAGGGTCTCTTGACATGGATGAAGAATCATTTCATGACGTCCTTTGTGTACATTCACTGTCAACTAATCTCCTATCCATCTATTAGATTACTCACAATGGGACAAGTAAAAGTGTTTGAGTTTTCTCCTGATTCCATCATGATTTGGGAACTACAAAGTCAAGACATTGTTGCAATAAGGAAGGTTGATCACAAGTCAAGGCTTTATGCCTTCACATTTTGCACCTAATACCCTTTCGACAAATCTACATGCTCACACCACAAATGCGAGCAATTTTTGGGATGAGCCATATAGTCATCTTAACCTAGCACAAGCTAGAGTTCCTCAGACATGCATTGAGATTCTACCACCTCCTATTGATTCTATAGAGTTTCAAGTTGCCTCTTTGAAGGCTTCCATTGCTTCTGCTCAACATGATCCTTCATGTTTCCTTGATACAGCTATTTGGGATACTTGATAGATCTTTCGTTTATGTTTGTTGAGTCCCATCTTTCAAATCTCGAGCGCACACTTGAGGACTTAGCTTTCCTCTTTTATGACAATGCTCTAGTAAATGCATCTTCATCACCCTTGGCAATTGTTCCATCTCATCCTCCATGTGCCCTTGAGATGTCACCATCTAAAGTTTTACCTAAGACACCTAATCAGAGATTGACACTACACAACACTAGCCCAGAGACCAATGGACGTGAGTTTCTAATCTTTTGTGTTCTTTATTTTCCTTCATGGATAGGGAAGGCATTCTACATACACCATTGGGCCTACTTCCTAATGGAAGGAATGTTGTTCGGTGAGCATGGATCTTCATCAACCTACAATATCATTCTTTTTCATCGGTGCAAGAGGCTTCACATCTTGTGGGCTACTTAACTCTCGCTTCTTTATTTTCTCTTCTGGTGGGGTTTTCTCTTTCTCCTTTGAGGGGTTCTTCTCTCTCTTTCTTTGGGGGGTGTTTACCATTTTAATTTGAACCTTTCAATGCAACAATAAACAAAACAAATGTGAAGTAGAACTGCTCTTTAAATTAAAAGAGGAAGCTCCTTGCAAATAAAAACTAAATTTGTTCAATATATATCTGTTATTTACAATCTTTATAATATTTTATAGGGTGTTTCACGCTCATGCTGAATAAATTAAATGTGTTTCTTCTTTGATTTGTAATGTCCCCTTCTTGATACATGGTTAGTCCACCATTGGGTTCCTGTGGACTAGCAATTTGGTTAGGGAATTGTGGTTAGTTTGGCCGTGAAGGTGTTTGTCGGTGGTGGAGTTGTGGTTCCAAGTTATTGGATCCAATTGGCACCCTCAGAGTTGGTTTTGTTTGCTCTTGGTAGTTACTTACTATTTTAGTAAGTTCGGGTTCAGTGTCGGTTCGGGATTTTTAAAGTGGGGTTAGATGCATCTCGTCGAGACCTTTCCGGCGAGCTAAAGATCAAGGCATTCCGACACCGTCTTCATATTTATTTTAAAGTCCGAAGATATATAATGCTTATTTAATGGGACTTTAGAATTATTATTTGGTGACTTAGGAAAAAGTAATATTTAATGGTCACTTATGCTAGGAGGGTGGGCGCCCATCCCAATGAGGTTTAATAAAGTGTTTTAAATTATAATATTGCCTCCAAAAAGCCCAACACCCACCTCAAGGACAGGAATAAAATATGAAAAAGGGAATTCATTTGTTATGCTATGTTTATAATATTTCTCTTTATGAGCTCTGCTAGGGTTTTGAGGGTTTGAAGATTCGAACCAGGTTCTTGGAGACGAAAACCTCCCTGAGTGACGGCATTCTATAGGTGTGCAATACCACCCAAAGGTGCCATTGATGGTGGATGCATTCACTATTCACATTTGTGCCGAAACAAAGATCTATGGATGAGATCTCGAGGGTTTATTGATCATATTATTTGCAAATGTTTTGAGAAGCAGCTGATGATAATGGAGTGAGGCAGATTGAAGTGTTTAAGGAGCAGATTTGAGCAGCCATACTTTCTATTTGTTGGTCGTACCATTGCAGCAGTGAGGCCGTACCATATATGGAAATATACATTGGTTTTTGGAGGTTGTTTGGTGCTTCTTTCTAGGCGTTTGGAGCAGAAATAATAGTGCAGAAGTTTCCAGCAAGGTTGCAGGCTTGTTTGATCAGATTTCAGTGTGTTCTCCTCATCTTGGAGGCCGTACCACATGCCTAGGGACATGGTGGTTTGAGGAATACTCATTCTTTGTTATTTGCAGCATTGTAACTCTTCATTGGAGGCGTTTTGGGTCTCCCTTATTGCTGAAATCATTTGTACTGCTCTTCCTTACATTTCCTCGGAGTTTTGAGGCATTTCCAGCCATACCCATTAGCTGGTCCGACAACAGCATAAAATTGAAATTGTACTTCTGCACATGGGTATGTGATAATAATTAATATTTGGCCATTCTGCTATCTGGATCTTTGTTATTTTCCTCATATCTATCTGGTACTCTCTAAACCTTTGTTTGCTTGGAAATTGATAATTTAGGGTAAAATTAGTATTGTTCCTAAAAGGGACATTACATAAGCTCTATATTGTATGCTCCGGCAACACATCTGCAGGAAAATTGAAACCCCCTTCTGCATCTTCTGTCTAGTCTGAAAGATCACATAAAAAAATAAAAATAAAACACATAAAAAGATCTTTGAAAATTACAAACAGGTACGGCACATTACAGTGGTATCAGAGCTAAAGATCTTGCCATCTTGTGAGGTTAAAATCAGACACACAGAAGTGAGAATGAGACATGCGGCCTGGTGCAGATAGATATTATTTTAGACAGAGACAAGGAACACGAAATACATAGGGAGCACAGGTTCCACAGTTAGTAGAACCAGAGAATCCAGTGCCACAAACAAATCCATTTGATACTGATACATAGATTGTACCTGTTGAGGAGCAACCAGTAGTATTTTATAGTGAGGAAGATCTCGAAGTTCCACGAACAGATCCCTTTTCTGGTGTGCTTCCAGAACAACCTGAAGAAATGGGAGATAGGGAAATCGGAGAACCTAGCACGCGAGATATTTTGAATGATTTGGCAAGAGGTCAACAGCAATTGATAGACAGGTTGGACAGGTCACAGATAGCACTTACACGACTTTTCACCCGTTTATTCCTAGATGTGGATGAAGACAGGAATAACAGAGACAGGAACAGAGATAGGAATGATAGAGATAGACACCGAGACCGAGGTAATGGAGAACAGAATGGAGACAGGAACAATGGGGATAGGAACAATGGGGACAGGAACAGATACCGAGATCTTGATGGAGAGGCTTCAGTGAATAACCGAGGTGCTACACAGCTCACAGCCGCAGATAGACCAGGCATTCCTATCTTTGTACCGAGGGATGAGATTCCTGAACGGGATGCTACACAGGTGGAATTTCAGGATGAGATTTTTAGAGATTGGCAGGCTTCGAGTGCGGAATTTCGGGCTGAGATGACTTTCAGGGATTACTCTGATCTTAGGATGAGACATAGACCTAGAGGAGGTAATAGGCAGCAAAATCATGAGCTTCAAAAGAAAGTCAATAAAATAAATTTACCTTACTTCCATGGTTCAGGAAAAACCTCAGCGAGAGCTTGGGTCCAAAAGTTGGACAGTTATCTCCAGATCAACCCCATGCTAGAAACTGATGCCATCACATATGCAGCCTTACACTTGGAGGGCAACGTGCACAAGTGGTAGAGCAATGGGAAGGTAACTCAAGGACATGACCAGATTACATGTTATGTAGAGTTCATAGCCAGACTCACAGACAGGTTCGACAAGGACCCTGAATTGCAGTTCAAGGAGCTAGCACAATTGAGACATAGTGGATCGGTGGACTCATACATTTCAGAGTTCCAGGACCTTTTAGTCATGGTTGGTCTGATCGTGCTCTTTGTTGATGGGTTGTCTGATCCTCTATGAGGATGGGTTAAGGGTTTGGACCCTTTGACATTGCAGGAGGCCATGAAGAAGGCCCGTGATATGGAGTCTTCTACCTGGAGGAGTAAATTTTAGACTAAGAGTTTCCAGCATAGGAGGGATAAGGAGAGAGACAGGAGACATTTTCATAAAGATTCAGGACATCAGCAACACAAGAGTTCTTCCAGATTAGACAATGACCAGTTGAATGACCTCGGGAGGAAGAAGCTTTGTTTTCACTGCAGAGAGCCTTGGGACCCTAAGCACAAGTGTGCTGCCCAAGGAAAGGCGAAACAGATAGAATACTTTTCAGCAGATGAGTCCATTGAATCTGAGACACATTCAGATCAGCATACAGAAGACAATGATTCAATGACAGATGTTGCATTTGAGGCATCGGATAAGGATGAGGAGACCCCCTACCTACAGCTCATATCTCGAGCATTCAGAGAGGGGTCATTCAGGATCAGAGGAGTATTGGGTGGACAGCGATGTATTACACTTCTTGACACAGGTGCCACTCATAACTTCATAGACGAGGGCTTGGTTGCAAAAAGGGATTTGAAGACAAAGGAGTTTGAAGGGTTTAAGGTGAAGGTAGCCGATGGGTTCATACTCACCTACACTAGGAGGATACCCAATTTGACCATCCATCTGAATAATTACACTTGCCAATCAGAGTTCTATGTTGTCAGCATGGGTGACATGGATGTTGTATTGGGTCTGAAGTGGTTGCATGATATAGGAGAGTCCACACTCAACTTGAGGACCATGGAGATGAAGTTTGAGGTGAACGGAGTTCGGCATGTGCTCAGGGGCATTTCAGATGGTGGGCTGAGAGTAGTTTCTATCAAGCGGATGGAGAGATTAATTCGCCATGATCAGGTGCAGTGGGCAGCAGAGGTGATGGCGATGCCTACAGTTTCAAAGCAGCAGAAATGAGAGTATCCACCTAACATTCAGGCTCTCTTGACTAAACACACCAAAGTGTTTAGTGATATTCCACCAGGTAGACCCCCTGACAGGGCTATTGAGCACGTGATTGAGTTGGAGGAGGGTGCAAAACCAGTGATCACTACACCATACAGGACCCCGAAGAGGTATAAGGATGAGATCGAGTAAGCTATCAAAGAGCTTCTCAAGATGGGTCATATCAGGCCTAGCAAGAGTCCATTTGCATCATCAGTGGTTCGAGTGAAGAAAAAAGATGGGACTCTTAGAATGTGTATAGACTACAGGGAATTCAACAAGAGAATAATCAAGAACAGGTACCCTATACCCAGGATAGATCAGTTGATTGATGAGTTGCACGGTGCCTATTACTTCTCCAAGATAGATTTGAGATTGGTTACCGTCAGATTCGGGTCAGAGATGAGGATGTGGAGAAGACAGCTTTCAGGTGTCACTATGGACACTTCGAGTTCCTGGTCATGCCATTCGGATTGACCAATGCACCAACCACCTTCCAATCTTGCATGAATAGAGTATTTCGTGAGCAGTTGAGGAGGTTTGTTTTGACATTCTTTGATGATATATTGATTTACAGCAAGACTTGGGAGGAACATTTGAAACACATTGACATTGTCCTGAGCATCTTAGAGAGGGAGTCATTGTATGCTAAAATGTCAAAGTGTGAGTTTAGGATGACCGAGTTGTTGTACTTGGGTCACATCATCAGTGCCGGTAGTGTTACGGTAGACCCGGAAAAGATTCGGGCAATTGTAGACTGGCCACCACCAAAGAATCTCACTCAGCTGAAGGGATTCCTTGGTCTCTGTGGATACTACCGCAGGTTTGTGAAGGGGTTTTCTCAGTCAGTTGCACCCCTCACAGATTTGACTCGTAAGGATGCATTTAGTTAGACAGGAGGTACACAGGAGTGCTTCGACAAGTTCAAGGAGATCATGAGTACATGTCCTGTGTTGGCAATACCAGATTTCAGCAAACCTTTCGAGTTGCAGTGTGATGCCTCAGGAGAAGGCATTGGTGCAGTAATCATGCAGGATAAGCACCCCATAGCATTTGAGAGCCAGAAGTTGAGGGGTGTGGAGCAAAGTTACAGCATATATGACAAGGAGATGTTAGCCATCATGCATGCATTGGCTAAATTCAGACAGTATCTTGTAGGCCGCAAATTTGTGGTAAAAACAGATCATAACAGTCTAAAACATATCCTTGGTCAGAAGGATTTAAATGAGAGGAAACAGAGGTGGGTCAGCAAGCTTCAGGCCTACAACTTTGACATTGTCTATGTCAAAGGTAAGAACATTGTTGTCGATGCTTTATCCAGGAGGCCCCATTTGTGTGCATTAGGTGCCATTGCAGATGATTGGAGAGAGATGATATCAGCAGAATATGCTAAGGATACATGGGCAACTGGAATAATAGATGGCACTATCAAAGATGACAAGTCCACAGTGGTAAATGATTTAATCATTTACAAAGATAGAATCTTCTTGGTGCCATGTTCAGAGATGAAGCACAAGGTTTTGAGGGCATTCCATTACTTGCCTATGGCAAGGCATCCTAGGTACTTCAAAACTTACAAGCAGGTCAGAGAGAGGTTCACTTGGAAGGGCCTCAAAACAGAAGTGATGCAATATGTGAGAGAGTGTCTGATATGCCAGCAGAATAAACAGGAGCACTCTTTCCCAGGAGGATTATTGCAGCCCCTACCCATTCCTGAGAAGAAGTGGGATATCATTTCTATGGATTTTATCACAGGATTACCTAAAGTCCAAGGCAGGGATCGTATTTACGTGGTAGTGGATAGATTGACAAAGTATGCACACTTCTTTGCCATCCCTACCACCTACACTGCAGCAGAGGTTGCGGAATTATTTTTTCGTGAGGTATTCCGACTTCATGGGTTGCCACGAAACATTGTCAGTGATAGGGACAACAGGTTCCTCAATAATTTTTGGCAGGAGCTCTTCAAGCTAACAGGGACAGAGCTCACACCCAGCACTAGCTACCACCCACAAACAGATGGTCAGACGGAGATTGTCAACAAATGGGTGGACGGATACCTCAGAAACTATGTGTCAAGGCAACAGAAGGCATGGATCAAGTGGCTTCACATGGGAGAATATTGTTACAATTCCACTTATCATATGTCCATCCAGATGTCACCCTTCATGGCGTTGTATGGATATGAGGCACCCAGCTTTGTTGATTTACTGTTTGGAGATAGCCGAGTGCCTAAGGCCAAAGACCTTTTACAGGAGAGTCAGGATATCATGAGGTCTTTGAAAGAGAACATATAAAAAGCTCAGAATCAGCAGAAATAGTATGCAGATCAACAGAGGACTGAGTGGTCATTTGAGGTAGGGGACATGGTATATTTAATGTTGCAGCCCTATAGACAGTCTACTCTCAAAAAGAGTGGAGCAGAGAAACTTAAGCCCACGGTAATATGGACCTTTCAAGATCTCCAAGAGAATTGGAGAAGTGGCTTATGAGTTAGAACTTCCGGCAGGTAGCAGGGTACACAATGTGTTTCATGTATCTCTCCTCAAGAAGGCATTGGGGCATAATGTGACACCATCAGCAGAGTTACCTCCTCTTGATGAAGAGGGGAAGTTGATTTTGGTACCCGAGACAATAATTGACACCAAGGAACATACTTTGAGGAGGACTATCAGAGAGTACCTGGTTAAATGTAAAAACCTGCCAGTAGAGGATGCGACTTGGGAAAATGAGCAGATATTGGAGCATCCAGATCTGAGATTGCTTGAGACAAGCAATCGTAGGGAGGGCAGACTGTAATGTCCCCTTCTTGATACATGGTTAGTCCATCATTGGGTTCCTGTGGACTAGCAGTTTGGTTAGGGAACTGTGGTTCATTTGGCCGTGGAGGTGTTTGTCGGTGATGGAGTTGTCGTTCGCGTTATTGGATCTAGTTGGCACATTCAAAGTTGGTTCTGTTTACTCTTGGTAGTTACTATTTAGTAAGTTCGGGTTCAGTGTCGGTTTGGGATTTTCAGAGGGGTTAGATGTGTCTCGTCGAGACCTTTCCGGCGAGCTAAAGATCAAGGCATTCCGACACCGTCTTCATATTTATTTTAAAGTCCGAAGATATATAATGCTTATTTAATGGGACTTTAGAATTATTATTTGGTGACTTAGGAAAAAGTAATATTTAATGGTCACTTATGCTAGGAGGGTGGGCAACCATCCCAATGAGGTTTAATAAAGTGTTTTAAATTATAATATTGCCTCCAAAAAGCCCAAGGCCCACCTTGAAGAGAGGAATAAAAGATGAAAAAGGGAATTCATTTGTTATGCTATGTTTATGATATTTCTCTTTGTGAGCTCTGCTAGGGTTTTGAGGGTTTGAAGATTTGAACCAGGCTCTTGGAGACAAAAACCTCACTAAGTGACGGCATTCTACAAGTGTGCAATACCACCCAAAGGTGCCATTGATGGTGGATGCATTTAGTATTCACATTTGTGTTGAAATGGAGATCTATGGATGAATTTATTACAAGCTATGATTTCATGCTCACATCTCTCACATGAAAAGAGATCTATAGATAGATGACAAAGAGTAGCTAACTCTATGCTATAAATAGCAAACATTAAAAAAATTAGAAAGTTAAAAATAGCACAAGCTCCTCTCACTAAAAAAATAGAGATTGCTATAAATAGCTCCGCCATTAAATACCAAAGCCCAAAATATGCTCTTATCTTTGAAAAAAGTAACAACTAAGCTATTTTTAACATGCTAAAAGTAGACTTCCAGACTATGTTCCACGGGGATGCATCCCCCCCAAAAAATCAGCCGTCCCCCAGGGGGGACGTCCCGGGGACGGGGAGACGCCGCCGAAACGCCCCCCCGCCGCCTCTGAAACATCTCCCATCGGGGAGACTTCTTGACGTCCCCCGAATTTAATTTTTTAATCATTTGTTTTTTAAATCATCAAAAATAAAAACCTAACTTTATCATATGCATTTTTTACATTTCATTTCAAGTTTTGTGGCTTGTGCATATCGGATATCCTGGGACTCTTGAGTCTTTGTCGATGAGACTAGACAATGAGACATGTATGCAAAATGTGGAAGCATAGACAACTTACAAGGCACGTTGTGAAGTGTGAACTGTTTGACAGAATGCCTCAATCGGAATGTTTGACAGAAATTAGAATGCATTTCAACTTTCAAGTGAGCTTAACACTTGTTTGCATAAAGCTTCTCAAGCAAAACATTTCAGAAAATTTGATATGTCAAGACTCAATTTCTATGCATCAGCTTAACCACAAAAGTGCCTCTACAACACAAACAGGCCAAAATTTTGTAAGAAACTTGTATGGGAGACATATTTCTTTGAGGCATTCTGTCAAACAGTTCACGTGCCTTGTCTATGCATCTACAGTTATACATCTTTTTATAACTAATTTTTCAAGTATTATATGTATTTCAGCGCACCGCTCCCCCGCCACCCCCCTGCCGCCGTCCCCTGCCCCCCCGTTCCGGAAACGCGTCCCCCCCCCGATCCCCGTCCCCGAAACTCCGTGGAACTATGCTTCCAGATAGGCACCTCTAAATGACTTGACGATTTTGCAGGTTTTCCTCTGATCATGGCTAACCCTCTGAAAAAACGTCTAAAAAAACCCTAAAAATCTACTTTGACATTTTGAATCCCTTTGATAGAAGAGTACTATTGCCTTACATGAATACCAATACACTATAAGACAAACTTTGAACTTGCACTTTTGATTTCCTTTGTATAGATGTGCACTTCAATACTAGGTGCGCCCCTGTAAACATAAGTTAAAACAATTTTTGAAATTTAAAATATCCCTTTGGTGAGGTTTGTGCCTGCACCCCAGACACACGACCAACAAAGGCTTGTTTGAGCATTTGATTTTTCCTTTACTAAGGTGCACACTTCATGCTTAGGCACAAACCTAACAATGGGGTTTTCAAACTTTGATGTGAACTAAAAAAATTCTTTGTTGATGTGCGCACCTACACCCTAAACACACAACTATGTATTGACTTTCATCTTTCCCTTTTCCATTTTTTAAGCATGCAACTGCTTACTAGACATGTACCTCACTATGACATTTGCTACTTTTGAATCCTCTTAGTCAAGAGCGCACCTTTTCCTTTCACAAGCACCTCTGAATGTGGATAAAACCCACATCTCATTGCTAGACATGCCTTATTGTTTCACGCATGTCACTATGTCTTTATTTAAGTACATCCCCTTCATTACTACGCACTCCTAATTTCTGTAGTTTGCAAATTCTTTAAAACATTAAAGCTCCCTTTGTTGAGGTGTGCACTTCTCTAGGTGCACACCTAAAAATACATTTCACTCTTGGTTTTCAAACTGAACTTTTCCCTTCATGAGGTGTGTTTCACTGCTTTAGGCATGCATCTTTGCATTGAATGTTGAATCTTCTAAACTTGAAACCAAATTTATCTTGCTATGGTGTGCGTCTCTAGACATGCCTTAGAATTTGAATTGAAATTAAGTTGTCTTCTTTCAAGCACGCCCTAACCCTCAAGGCATGTGCCCCTATATCGTATTTTGACCTTTGATCTTCGAAATTGAATCTCCTCCTTACTAGAGTGTGCATATATATGCTAGACGTACCCCTTGTTATAGGCCCTTGAACTTGTTAGTGTTTTATTTTGCACCTTTCAATGCGAATGTGAAACGGACAGATATGTTGTAAGGCTACTCTTCGAATTAGAAGGGGAAGCTCATTGTAAACTAAAACTAGTCTAAAACTATACAATATGAACTTGCAATTTACAAAATTGATAGTGTTTGTGACATGTAAAATGCAGAGACACTTTCACCCATGAGGCAAGGGTTTTGTGTTTTTTGACTGGAATTAAAACCTACTGTTAGACGCTTGCACTATTCAACTAAATCCAAAGGTTGAGTAGGGCAAGTACACACGGCTCAAATTGATTTACACATAAATGCATATTACAAACGCCATGATTAAATAGTTCATAAGGCGGTACAAATCCATGACTTATATCTTCAATTTTGTTGTGACACAAAGTTCATAGATTCATTGAATTGACTTCACCTAAGCATTGGTGACAACACATTCCAATAGATTCTTTGAAGCAAGACAAGCTTAATAAAATCTATTAAATCACAATCACATGAATATATGATGAATAACAACTTCAGCAAAATGCAAGCATAAGAATTGTCATTGCTCTTTATTCATTGACTTATCATAATACAACACTGATATCTCTATCCTGAATCTATGTGCAAAGGCACTTATTTATAATGTTTTCAAAGCAAATGCATAAAAATAAATAAAATAAATAACTGAAGTCCTATCCTAGCTGACTACTGTTTGCATAACATGCAAACTTTATTACAAACTATCAAGTGTAGCTCAACTAATGATTTAAAACTAAGTTGCCAGTCCTGGTACGGGTTCAGATACGAGGTTCGGGTACGCGGATATGGCATTTTTTTGGGCCCAGGTACGGTACGGCTATATATATATATTAATTTTAAACTTAAAAACAATAATGCTCATAGTTGTCAATAAACAACATAATAAAATATCAAAATACCTCATATTTCATAACTTGCAATAAGGAAAATCAAAATACTCATGAATTGAAATTCATGACATAATTTAGTGATTTCTCAAATAGTCAAATGTCACTACAAAATGAAATTACAATCAATATCCATTGTTCAATAAGCATCATATGGGTCTTCATCAAGAGCATTAAGGGGGGTATTAGAATATAATAATTATGTAATAAAGCATATTCACGCTTTAGTGTACTTTGGTATTTAGGTGTAGGTCATTAAATAAGATGGTTGTAGTAGTTGTAGTTGTTGCAGCTCTTAAAGAGTTTGTTGTACTGCCATTTAATGTGCTGGTTGTAATAGTGCATTATAATTCTATATAATGCTGCTGCTCCTCTTTGTGGAGTAAGCCTTTCTAGCCATTTTCTCTCATCTCATTTCATTCCATTTACTAGCAATAAAGAGGACTGGAAATGAGCAGAATAAGACAGTAAATTGTAGAGTAGTCAACTTGTCAAATGGACAGAAATATCCTACATTGGCTCTGAATCAATAAAGCCACTTGATGCCTGTGCACTAGAAGTAAAACAGTGAAGAATACATGCACAGAAATCAATACTAGAGTAAATCGAAGATTTTCCTCAGTGGATCAATCTCCTTGAGTTCACTTTTCTCTGTCACAACCTGAATGTTCCAATAAATCAAGGATTTTATAATTTATTACAATAAACTAAAGGGTTTTTCTGAGCTAAATCAGAGCATTTTGTGGCAGAAAATCTACATCAGACCAAATATTTGCCTCAGTATATTGATTTTTTATATGTTGTCCCCGGGTTCGCCCACGGTCCTGCCCGAGGGGCAAATCAGAGTATTTTGTGGCAAAAAATCTACATCAAACCAAATATTTGCCTCAGTATATTGATTTTTTATATGTTGTCCCCGGGTTCGCCCAAGGTCCTGCCCAGGGGGCCCGGGCAGGACTCTGGGCGAACCCCCGAGCATCCCGGACATCTCGGTCCGGGCACGCCAGCTTGCAGAAGAGGACCCGGCAACATAGATTTAAAACATGCAAACTCCGTTTGAACTGAGATCAAATTTGTTGCAAACCGTGACTTGATGCTTACATCCTCTGCATGATGATCGAACCGAAGTTAACTCCAGCTAACACTAAAAATAGCAAATGTTAAAATAGTAATTTCTTGATATGCCTTTCCTCTTTGATGACAATATTTTTTTTAGCCCGCGCTAAAAATAGAGTTTCCGAGAAAAGGTGGCTCTAGTTGGTTTTGACGAAGTCTGTCAAACTCTGAAAATCTTTGATGAATTTTTAGGATTCTAGCAATTTTCACAATCTTGGTGACTTGAATCTAATCAATACGAAACTTCTAGCAATCTCTAAAAATTCACTACTTGAAACACTATTCTTCTAATCTATAGATGTCTTTATCACTGTTGACTGCACAATGTTTCAGTTTGTCCTTTCTGAAAGAGATTTTGACTTGCTTAATCAGTCGTTGACTTGGCATTTATATTGGCTTTGTAATAGTCTTTGCTACTATGCGGTCATTTGAGTCTCTTGATTTTTATTTTCTTTGTTTTACGCTTTTTATCTTTCTCCTTGTTGATGCATTGGAGTAATGTTTCTCATAGGCACGTATTTCTCCTTGATGAGGATCGGCTATTCCTTCTTGGGCACGTGTGATTGCTTGTTGAAGCGCTTCCTTTATGAATTCCATCATCATTTTCTTTATGTTTTATGATCAGGCCTTTAATAAGGCGCCTTTTCTCTGTGAGATGAGTGCATGAGAGTTGGACACAAGGCGCTTTCAATCTTCCTTGGCTGATTGCTAGGTGTTGACTGGTTGCTTCTATGGTCTAATTCACCTTTGGAGTCTTTTAACTACTGCTTGAACATGAGAAATAATAAATTGCTCCTTGTCTTTTACCTTGCTCTCACGTTTTGATCCTTTTTATTACTTTTGCCTTCTTTTGCCCGCCTATATGGTGCACTAGATGTGATAAACAGGTGCTTTGATCCTCTGTTGTGGCGTGAGCTTGGGAATTTGAAAGCATTTTTTGTGAGGCGTGAGCTTCCTTGCAGGCGCTTCTTTTTTGTTGCATGTGTGTTGAATGCCTTCTGGAGGCGCGTTTGAATACCACATGAAGCACTTTTGTCTTTGATGGATTTTTCCTTGTCTTCTGGCACGAGCTCTAACAAACCCACGCGATTTTCTTCTACCATGGCATGCGACTCCTTTCTCTTGACCATCTTTCTCTTCTCTTGGTCGCTTGGACTACAGACTGGGCGTGAGGAATGCCTATTTGAGAGGCGCTTCAGGCGCTTCAGGCACTTTTATGTGTTTGATATTTCTTTGTATTATTCACTTGCCTTTGTAAAGGCGCTTCATAAAAGTGTTTTTAAATCTTTTCATAAGAACATGAGGCAGGGAAAGGAAGCACTTGTTCTCTTCTAAAGGTTTGACACGGCGCTCCTTAATTGATCAAGGTGCGCCTTCATAAAGGTTTTAATTTTTATTTATTTTTATTCTTTTGTGAAAGTGTCTATGAAGTGCTTGCAAGGCGCTTCAAGCCATCACTTTTATCCTTTTTAATTTTTTAATTTTTATTTTTGATTTATTACTTTTAATAATTATTAGTAATAATAAATTATTAATAACAATTATTAAAAATAATACTATTTTATTAATTTTTTGAATTTTAAAGTTTTGAACATTGTCAACCTTGAATTATAAGTCATTTAATATTAATAATTATTTAAATATTAACGAACCATTACAATCAAAATCGACAAACAAACTACTGACACTCGACAAAAAGAATTGGACATTTTGGGATTAATAACACGAACATTGGACTTTGAGAGACACTAACATCGGATCTTGAAGCTCAATATTTAAGACGTCTACAATCTTGACCAAAAATAACTTCTCCGACTTCAACATTGACAAATGGATGACTAACTTTAACAATTCAATTTTTATGACGCCTGAACATTTTATGACTTGGACAAAAAATGGCTTGCGACTTTAATAATTGATCAACTGACTAAGACTAACAAATCCTACAATGATTTGATATTTTGAACTTAGACACAACGAGGCAATAACAAAAACACACGACGATTCAGCGATGGCGAAGACTCTTGAGTTTCGCATTGGGTGTAACAGAACTCTTGAATTTTTAATCTAAGTAATTGTTTATTGATTGCGCCCCTATACACTAGGTGCACACTTCATCAAACACTTAGTCTTTGTTAGTTTTCATTCTACTTGCACAGGTGTGCACCTATCTCTACCATGTACACCTTTGAATGCTACTTTGAAACTTTAAATTGATATAAACTTTTCCTTTGGTTAGGTGAGCACCTGATCTCTAGGCATGCACCTGTGAATGGTACTCAGCAAAATTTCTTCTTTTAGGTGCACCCATATGAACTACCTTTCAACCTTTTTGAATATTGAATCCCTTGAAAGGTGCACCCTCTAGCTCCACACTCAAGAAATTTTATGATCTTTAATAGCTCCTTCTTTGCCATGACAAATGATTTGTAAAACTCAATCCCATGACCAACGATTCTGAAAAAGACAAAAAGACGACAAGACAAAGCAGATTGGACAAGGTTTGAAACATGACTCACACTTAGCAAAACAAAGACTTCAGCTTGAAACTTGATACGATACAAAATTTTCCTATAGGTACAATAGGGAGTCTATCATTGTACACGAGTACCTAACATGGCCTCCTTGCCAAAACCCATTTCTATTTCCTCCTAAGTTACACTTGGGGGGGGGGGGGGGGGGGGGGTTAGTGTAAATATTACACTTCACCTAGGATTGTGTTTATCCTAAGTGTAATATTGCAAGGCTCTTGTAATAGTCTTTTCCTTAATCATATGGAATATTTCTGACTAGAGATGGATTATTGAAGTAGATTCAGTTGTATGATTCTCTCGTATATTTGATTTGCACATGTATGCATGTCTAGGCCTTATTGCTTGTTCATATAAATGTGCTCCCTTCCTATTGAAAAATTTGACTCTATTTCCCAATGATAGTCATTGATCCTCTTTTGCTAAATGATTTATCTTTTATTTCAAACATCTCTCTTGTTCCTCTATAGTTAAGGAGTAGTTTTAGGTCCTGTCCACTTGTATGATTCAATTGTGTAACTTATGTTAAATTGTTTGTGGGCTCAAGCTAATAAACATTAAGAGAATCATACTCGTGTGGATCCCAAGTTGCACATGGAGTAAGCAATGTTGTACTCATATAAAAGGATTTAAACCTGTTTCAAATCTTCTGTTACATGTGTAATCTATAGTTGTATCTGCTTAATAAGGGTCTTGTAGGTCTTATTGCAGCAGCTAGTATAATGTGGGCTTAGTGACAGATAATTCGGATTCATTTATACATGGGGCATGGTTGTTGAAGGCTTAACTATGTTGTTCTTATTTCTCTTTAAGTGTCATGTTGAAGGCCTCCAAGAACACCCTCCTACATTTAGCAATGCCTAAAGTGAAGGGTAGCTGCCACTCATATTTTTTGGCCCTTAATTGCCCATGTTCTACTCATGATTTCACCTCATTACTCTAGGTTGACCCCCAAGTACTACATCCATCACAAATATACAATCGATAGCTCCCCCATAAGACGGAAAGAATAAGACTAGATATCCCCTCCATAAAGAAGTAGCTCCTATGCCAATGGTGAATGCTCGAAGACAAAAAACTATCCAATGCTTGCAAACAACATTTCTCCCCTTGGGAAAAAACAAATCCACTAGTATATGTAGAAGAAACTCCAACTCCAAAACAAGAGATGAGGGAATAAGTCTCATAAAGGATGATGTCTCTGAAAACTGCTCAAGTGTCCACATGTCATAATCAATAGATGCCACAAAATCAGGACCTCCATGCCTAATCAAAGAGTGTGACAATCCAAGACAATAGGAAAACTCAGGATCGACAATCTCCAAAGACAAAGATGTTGTGATAACAGTCGTGCTATAACTGTCATCAAAGAGGAAATGAATATCCTCAAGTGTATCCTCCAAATCTGAAATGTGAGACCACAAACAAGGATGATATGTCAACAAGATAAGAGTCCCAATGAGGTGGATCTAGAAAACTAAAAATGTCTTGTTGCAAGGAATCATTGGAAGCTCTCGGAGAAGCAACTCTGAACTCTGAAGTAGCAACATGTGATGAAGATGTGTCTGGACATGCTTAGGTTAGAAGAATTTGGCAAACTGATTTCATTGGCAATGCACAATTGTTCTAACTAATGAATCTTAAACAAAAGTGTTAAATCATCAAGTCGTTTTAGTATGCATTCATCTATTGTAAGTCTTTTCTTCCCATAATAATCACATTTTAATTTCCACAAACTAGGAGACATAATTACACCAGCAAATTAAAGTGCAAAAATTATGAAGGTGATATGAAGCCCACCAAAAAATAGAACTTCTTCAAGTCTCAGAATGTCTAAGTTATCAACCAGAATGTGTAAAATCGATAAACTGAATAAAAGATACCTGGGGTTGAATCTGGAAAAAGTGCTTAGATGATTGTGTAGAGCTTCTCCAAAACTTTCCAACACCTATTCGATCTCAAAAATCGGAGACACTGGGTGAAAGTTATGAGATCGGAAGACAAAAAAAGGATTTGGACTTCAAACAGCAAAATTAGGCACCTGCAGCAAAATTAGCAAAAATTACCTATACCACTACGAAGTGCTCAGAACCAGCTTTCTGACGCCTATTTGTTTGCAAAAATCCAACCTTATGGTGAAAAGTTATCGCATCAAGCAAAAAAAGCCCTATTAGGGCATATAAACAGGCCAGAAGTGGCCCCTAGTGGCAAGTGGGTGGCCTAATGGCGTCACCTAGGCTAATGGTTGACTGTGGCGGCAAAATCCGCCACTAAGGGCGCCGATGCTCCGACTGAGTGGAGGCACGAGGCGAAGCTGGCAAGTATCACCACTTTGGCGGCAACTCCCGAGCAGAGCACATGTGGGCAAAATGCATGTGGTGACAGGGCCACAGTAAACCCGCTGCCCACTAAAAGATTGGCCCCTTCGGGCTGCAGAAAACCAAGGGCTTAGCTCGATGCAACCCCGAGCTTGGGCCCGTTCAAATAAAAACTCCTACCGAATGCAATGACCAATGAGCAATAACCTCCAAACAAACAAAAAATTCCTCAATAAATTTCAATTAATCACCGAATAAAATCGCGAACCAACAGATGAAAACCTTGCGCTAAGAATGACGTCAGCACCTGCCCTTGGATAGTACGTTGACCCAATATATTCTCTCTGGAATATTCTGCAGACCACTGGATAAAAAGTCAAACTGTTGGATAATGTTGCCGACTATACCCTATGCACGGTTTGCATGGCAAACGTACGATGGTTTGACTTTGTACAATACGGATTCCGTATGATTTGTACAAAATCTTTTGCACCAAAAATCTGAAAACCCTTGAAAATGGCCGAAATTTTTCATGCTCCAAAATAGGAAGTGTTATATGTTAAAATTCGTCTCTCGGGCCTTCTGGACGCAATGGCGAAGTCCATTTTGCTCTAGGATACATCGTATGAAAGTTCTTATTAGAATAATGTCTTTCTATTTATGTTATTAATGGTCATCCAGTAGTTTCTAACTTCGTCTTGTGTTAACGATTGTTTCTTTTTAGAAACATCGTCCTTGTAATTCTATTTAAGGAGCCTCCGTCTCCTCTGTATAATGAACAACATCGATTCTTTGAACATGGTATCAGAGCCATTAAAAGTCTAGTCGTGATCTACCTTCAACATCCTTGGGCGTCTGTGTATTGTGAAGGTCGTGGGTCAAGTTTATTAGAATATTATTTAATGCTATTTTTAGTTAATGGTCAATGTTGTAACTGTTTGTAATTATTTTAGTAAGATCGTGTTTACGATCTTCTGCAGTTTCTATTTTAGAAACCTGTCTTTCCTGTATATTTTGTAAACTATTTATCTGAGCTTTTGCTCATTGTTAATACATTAAGTTTTTACCAATTACTGAGCGTAATATGGTATCAGAGCGGGCGAGTGAGAAAAACAAGTGTTTTGAAAATCTTTGGGGTCCCATTTTGTTTTTCTGCAAACATCAGCAGTTTATTTCTGCCTTTTGTGCAGACGCGGGATTTAAACCCATTTGTTTCAAGTCGCGATTTCATCTACACCTGGTTGCGTTTTTTTGAGGGTTCTAGTGTTTGTCGACATTTCTTTTTAGGCGTCGTTTTCTCACATTTTAAGTTCCTGATCGCGATTTTTTGTGGGTCGCTGAAATCTTCCGACGTTTTAAACTCCTAGTCATGATTTTTGTTCTGAGGATCGCGATTTTGGACATTTCTAAAGGTCGTTTTTGGGTCGCGTCGTTTGCTGTGGAAGTCAGCTTCAAAAACCAGTCCGTTTGTGTTTGCGTTTTCTGCAAATAAAAGCCCGTGATCTGCATTTGGCGGCTAGGGTTTCAAAGAAATTCTCTGTTTCCAAGCTGCGGTTTCCTGATTAGTTTTTCAGTGTCTTTCATGGCCGCCTAAGGCTTCTGAAATTTTCGGCTAGGGTTTTGACCCTCTGGTTCAAGTCCGAAAAAAATTTCGATTGCAGATTCTTGGTGGGTTTTTCGAGACTATTTCTAGGTACCTGTCAGATTTTTCTGGGTGACTCGAAATCTGTGCCTTGAAATCCGTGCCTTGAAATTTGTGTCGATGAATTTGTCTCAAATTTTGTGCCTATAAACTGTCTCAGCATCATGTGCATTGGAATTTGTGCTTCAGATTATGTGCATTCACCATCCTCTCAGTATCTCGTTTTTCGTGCCTCGAAAAGCGTGCAAGATGGCGAGTTTGACTAACATCATGTTGGAAGGCAATCAGTGATTTAATGGCAAAAACTATAATACCTGGAAGCTACGAATGATGACCATTTTTTAATATCGCTGCCTCGATCAGATCATTCTAGGCAATACTACTCGTCCAGCAACGGCGGGAAAAGACCAAGATAAGTTTGACGAACAAACTCGTGAAGCAGTCATGCTCATTAAGCTTTCAGTCACAAATGATCAGCTACCTCAGATTCCAGCTGGAAAAACAGCAAAGGAGATTTGGGACCATCTGAAGGATATGCATGAGACCTCCGACAAGAGCCGTCCGTTCTTGAAAAATATATTGTTTTCTATCATGATGGATGAGAAGACATCTTTGCAGACGCACCTGAACAAGATCCAGGAAATCAGAGATCAGCTGGAGGCTATTGGTCGAAAAATGGAGGAAGAAGACATGGTCGTGATCACTTTGAAAAGTCTACCTAAGTCTTATGAACATTTCATCGAGACTCTCAACATTACATCAGCTAATGTTGATCTGAAGTTTCCAGAACTTTGTACTATCCTCTTGCAGCAAGATCGCTGGAAACAACAGTTTGGTAGTAGCGCTTCTTAAAGAGTTTGAGAATACAGAATGAATTGGTTGTAATTGATTGATTTACAAATGAGCGAAAATGCTCAATATATACAAGGTACAAGACATAGATGAGCATTAACACAATACGGCCGACATAGAAAAAATAAGGCCGACATAGAAAAAATACTAATACCCTCCCTTAATGCTCAATCTATCAACAACCCAGAGAAATAACAGAGAAGGATGCCCCCTTCTTCTCAGAACGCTTCTGCAACAAAAGACAGGAGCCTGCCACTGACTCTGCCACTTGAGATGAGTCTGCCACCAACCCTCCCAGAAACTGCAGAACTTCTGGAAATAACCAAAAACAACAACCACCGTCCAACCTGAAGTTGGAGAACTGTCCCTCCCTGTAACCAGAGACACACCGAGAACAGCTGCCACGATTTTGAGGAAAAATCGGCAAACCCTCCAAACTTTTGCCGATGAGCATCCACTCCAAAACAGACTGCAAGAAATCAGTTGTGCAGATGTGCGCCCCAGCAACTCCAGGTGCGACCAAAACAGACTGCAACAAAGCACGATTTTTGAGGATAAAAATCGATCAAAACCGGACACGATTTTTAAGGTAAAAAATCGATCAAAACCAAACACGAAATCCGAGACACGGATCAGAATACAAATCATCGTTTTTAAGGAAAAAACGGTAAAACCTGTCCAGAAACCAGAGAGCCCTCCCGAACTACGAAAACCCTGACTAGGGCATACAGGAGCATACGGAATTTTTAAGGAGAAAATTTATGAAAACCATACAGAATTTTTAAGGAGAAAATATATGAAAACCCAAAACCAATTCATCAAGGCGGCGATACTAAAAACTAGTCAGCATACGCTGCTTCCAGATATTATAGTTTCTGCTATTAAATCGCTGACTGCCCTCCAGCATCAAGTTGGTCAAAGACGCCATTTGCACGTCTCCCAATGCAGGAAAAAAAACGACAGAAAACTGAACAGCGTTTGAACTGAGAAGCAGAACAAGATCAAGTATACAATCCGAAAATAGGTACGGTTGCACGGAAAACGAGGCACGAACTTCAAGGTACGGAAAAAATCTGACAGGTACCCACGAAAGGTCTCGAAAAACCCAGAAGGAATATGTGTTCGAAAAAAAAAATTTGTCAAACGCTGAGGGTTCAAAACCCTAGACGAAAACTGCCCGTGCCCTAGGCGGCCATGAATGCTCAAAGATGTGCTGAAAACGCTCAACACAGGTCGCACAGGGTCGCATGTCTTCAAGCCATAAACCGAGGGCACAAACAACACATGCACATCGCAGAATCCGCGAGCTCGTGCGCGCGTTCTGGAAGAGGAGTTTCGCGGGCAGACAGCAACAAAAAAACGCGACCTCAGAAATAAAAGGGTTTCAGATCATAAACCATCCAAAACGCGACCACAAAAGTCTCAGAGACGTTCCAGGAGCCACAAAGTGATTACCCAGGGTTCGTGCAGCCAAACCAGGAGCCGCGAAAAAAACGAAGGCTCCAAAACCCTAACGGCCTGTGCAGAAAACAAAGTACGACCTCTGAAGATCGCGACCAACAGCCGATCTGTAGAGCCCGCGGAGATAACACAGACACAGCGTGCGAAAATCGCACGGCCAAAAAGGCGGTCCAAGCTTGTATCCAATGACGATTCTGTTCCAACTGTCAAAATCGCGAAAAAACTAGAAAGGAAATGCAGAAAACCTTTTCACAGAAACGCGGCCTCAAAAATTCGCGATTTTTGGAGAGAATCGTGTCGCCCAAAACCGACTGGCTCTGATACCATAAAGAGTTTGAGAATACAGAATGAATTGGTTGTAATTGATTGATTTACAAATGAGCGAAAATGCTCAATATATACAAGGTACAAGACATAGATGAGCATTAACACAATACGGCCGACATAGAAAAAATAAGGCCGACATAGAAAAAATACTAATACTTCTTCGTCCTCTTCAGAGCAGGCTTTTGCAGCCAAGTTTCAGGCTCAGAATAAAGGCAAAGGTCAGCCTCCACAGCAGAAAGGCTCAGGTCAACCTCAGGACAGTACCAAGAAAAAGAATATTCAGTGTAATTACTATCACAAATATGGTCACATCAAAAAGGATTGTCGTCAGTGTTTGGCTTCTGAACAGAAGAAGCAGGGAGGGTCTCAGCAGAAAGCAAATATTGCCGAGCACACTGAGCAGAAGGAATCTGCCTTTTACGCTTTTATGGCTAAAAGACTTGTAGATCATATGAAGTCCTCTGCCTGGTACATTGATTCAGGTGCTTCGCATCACTTCACTCATCGACGTGATTGGTTTACAGACTTTACTCCCTTCAGTGACTCGGTTATTTTTGGTGGAGAAGAATATACAGTTGTCGGTAAGGGCACTGTTCAGATTCAGTCTGGTGGGGGGAATCTCATATTCCTCAATGTCTACTATGTTCCTGGCATGGAACTTGATCTTCTCTCTGTCAGTCAGATCATGCGGCACTCTCCTCAATTGGATGTGGTTTTCAGTACACACAAATGTTCCATTGTTGATTGGGAGACTCGTAGCACTATGGTTGTTGGTATTGAGGATCATGGTCTATACAGACTTGTGGATACAGGTGATTCTCCAGAGTTAGCCATGGCAGCCCAAAATTCTTCCATCACCAGTCTTTGGCATCAGCGTTATGGGCACTTAAATGTGCACTATCTTTCTCAGCTATCTCGACAGGGCCTTGTAGCCGGTTTACCTAACATCCAGACCCAGCATCATGGTGTTTGTGAAGCTTGTCAAGCTGGGAAGCAGCATCGGACACCGTTCCCGACTGGTGACTCATGGCGAGCCTCCAAGGTACTACAGTTGGTTCACGCTAATGTATGTGGGCCAATGAATACAACTTCTGTTACTGGTTGCAGGTATTTCTTACCTTTTGTTGATGATTTCAGTCGTAAAATGTGGGTGTACTTTCTCATACAGAAATTAGATGTGTTTACTGTATTTCAGAAGTTTAAGGCCTTAGTAGAAAAAGAGTCTGGTTGTTCCATAGTCACTCTTAGGTCAGATAATGGGGGGGAATTTTGTTCTACTGACTTCTCCAACTTCAGTGGTATACACGGCATCAAACGCCAATTAACCACACCCTATACTCCTCAGCAAAACAGTGTTGTAGAGCGGCGCAACCGCACAATCACTGAGATGGCCCGTTCCATGTTAGAACACAAGAGTGTTCCTAAGAAGTATTGGGCAGAAGCAGTCTACACTGTCGTCTATCTCCTTAATCGGTCTCCAACTTATGCTGTTAAGGAGAAGAGTCCTGAAGAAGCTTGGACTGGCCGCAAACCTCGGATCAGTCATTTGAAAATATTTGGCTCTTTAGCTTATGTATGGATTCCAGAGGTCAAGCGCTCCAAGTTGGATTCCAAGAGTCAAAAGCTTATGTTGACAGGGTACAGTGACAACCATAAGGCTTACCGGTTGATTGATATCGATAATGATCGTCTTACTTTTAGCCGGGATGTTGTCTTTGATGAAGAACGAGGACCTTTTCTTTCTTCCTCATCTGTGCAGCATTCTGAGGATCAGCCTTTGAAGGCTTCTGACTTGGGTCTTCTTCTTCTGTTAGGTCCACCTGATGGGAGGGATGATGATGCAGATTCTGATTTTGATGATGTTCAACCCGAATTTCCTCCGGATGATGTTGATCTTCCACCTGTTGCACCTGTTCCGGCTCCTCCTGTTACATCCAATGTTGGCACTTCTACTCTCCGGCCTAAATGGTGGGCTAAGACTATTGGAGATCTTCATGACGATGAGCTCATTGAGGGTAGATCATCCAGAAACAAGAGCAAACAGCAACATACAATTAATTTTGCTCTCATGGCCAACATTCACAGTGTCTATGAGCCTCAGACACATTCAGAGGCTAAAGAAATCCCTGAGTGGGAAAAGGCTATGGAGTCTGAATACCAGAGTCTTCAAAAAAATCACACTTGGGTCCTTTCTGATCTTCCTCCAGGGAAGAAGCCCATTAGCTGCAAATGGGTGTACAAGGTGAAATACAAAGCTGACGGAACCCTTGACAAGTACAAAGCTCGTCTCATTGCTAGGGGGTTCTCACAGATGGAAATTGACTACGAGGAGACTTTTGCTCCTACAGCCAAGATGAGTACAATTCGGCTTGTCCTTGCCTTAGCAGCCCAGTTTGGTTGGAAAGTCCATCAGATGGACATTAAGAGTGCCTTCCTCAACGATGAGTTGAAGGAAGAAGTCTACATGACGCAGCCTCCAAGGTTCAAGGTTGCTGGTCAAGAACATAAGGTGTGTAGATTGGTCAAAGCACTCTATGGCTTGAAACAGGTTCCTCGAGCTTGGTACATCAAGATTGATAAATACCTCACAGATCATGGCTTTCAAAGGAGTCCATCTGACTCTAATTTGTATGTCAAACGCACTGGTAGTGATATTATGATTCTTGTTGTCTATGTGGATGACCTGATCATTATTGGTAGCTCGACACATTTGATCGTTGTGATCAAACAAGATTTGTGCAGCACATTTGACGTGACAGATTTGGGACTCTTGCATTATTGTTTAGGTGTTGAGGTTTGGCAGACCGAGAGCAGTATCTTCATTTCTCAGTCCAAGTATGCTCGAAGTCTTCTGGATAAGTTCTGTATGCAGGATTGCAAACCTGCCTCCACACTCATGGAAAAAGGGCTTAAGTTGTCAGCCAAGTCAGACTCACCTGTAGTGGATGAATCATTGTTCAGGCAACTAGTGGGCAGCCTCATCTATCTCACTGCCACTAGACCTGACCTCAGTTTTGCAGTGAGCTACATTTCACGCTTCATGACAGCCCCCAAGGCTAATCATTAGGTAGCAGCGAAGCGTTATGTGAAGGGCACTTCTGATTATGAACTTCTTTACTCAAGGAGTCACGATCCTAGACTTAGTTGTTTCACAGACTCAGATTGGGCAAGTTCAATTGATGACAGGAAATCCACCTCTGGGTATGTGTTCAGTTTGGGATCCGGTGCAGTCACATGGACTAGTAAGAAGCAGCAGGCGGTGGCTCTCTCCTCGATAGAAGCAAAGTATCGGGGAGCAGTTAAGGCAGCTTGTGAGGCAGTTTGGCTTCGCCAGATGCCTGCTAATATGTAAATATCTCAAGCAGGTCCGACTCCCTTGTTCTGTGATAATCAGGGAGCTCTCAAACTTGCCAAAAATCCAATCTTCCATGAAAGAACCAAGCATGTAGAAATTCATTGTCATTTCATCAGAAAGCTTGTTGAAGACGGATCAGTTCAGTTGTTGTATGTTCCGACAGAGGATCAGACAGCCGATATCCTCACCAAGTCCCTTGGTCCAGATAAGTTTGTAAAATTCAGGGGGTCTCTTGGTGTAGTTGATAGATTGACCATTAAGGGAGGGCATTAAAGTATTATTTCATGCTATTTTTAGTTAATGGTCAATGTTGTAACTATTTGTAATTATTTTAGTAAGATCGTGTTTACAATCTTCTGCAGTTTCTATTTTAGAAACCTGCCTTTCCTGTATATTTTGTAAACTATTTATCTGAGCTTTTGCTCATTGTTAATACATTAAGTTTTTACCAATTACTGAGCGTAATAGAGTTTTGGGTCACAACTTGAAGATTCCTTCAAGCAACGGTTTTAAATCCCTTTAGGGTTCGTTTTCACTGGAAACTTCCGCGAATTGCATCTGTTAAGGACCGCGGTTCAGTCTTTGGACGTGTTCTTTCCTTCTGCTCAGTTTTGTTCACAATGGCTAGGGTTTTGGCAATAAATCCTCTGGTTCCAGTAGTCTTTCTGGGTTTTTCACGCGATTTTTGAGCTAGGGTTTTGATAAAACCCTCTGTTTTTTTTTTTTGGCAACTCTTTTTGGAGGATTTCTGAGCTCGTTGGGGGTTTTCTGTACCGTTTTCAATTCTAGGCAATCGATGTTCTATTTGGGTTTTAATAATTTTTCTCCTTCAAAAATTTTGTATGGTTTTTTTATTTTTTGCCTGAAAAAATCATGGGAGGGTTTATAATTTTTTCCTCAAAAATTAAGGGTTTGCTCCTGTATGCCCTAGTCAGGGTTTTCGCAGTTCGAGAGGGCTCTTTGGTTTCTGGATAGGTTTTACCTGTTTTTCCTTAAAACGATGATTTGTTTTCTGATCTGTCTCGGATTTTGTGTCTGGTTTTGATCCATTTTTCACCTTAAAAGTCGTGTCCGGTTTTGATCGTTTTTTATCCTGGGTTTGGCGATTTTTTTTCCTCAAAAACCGTGGTTTGTTGCAGTCTGTTTTGGTCGCACCTAGCATTGCTGGGGCGAATATTTGCACAACTGGCTTCTTGCAGCCTGTTCTGGAGCGTCATGCTCATCTGCAGAAGTTTGGAGGGTTTGTCGATTTTTCCTCAAAATCGTGGCAGTTGTTCTTGGTGTATCTCTGGTTACAGGGAGGGACGGTTCTCTAACATCAGGTTGGATGATTGGTGTTGTTTTTCCAGAAGTTCTGCAGTTTTTGGGTGGGTTGGTGGCAGACTCATCTCAAGTGGCCAAGTCAGTGGCAGGGTCTTGTCTTTTGTTGCATAAGCCTTTTGAGAAGGAGGCAGCCTTCTTTGTTATCTCTTTGGGTAGTTAGAATAATGACCATTAAGGGAGGGTATTAGAATAATGTCTTTCTATTTATGTTATTAATGGTCATCCAGTAGTTTCTAACTTTGTCTTGTATTAACAATTGTTTCTTTTTAGAAACATCGTCCTTGTAATTCTATTTAAGGAGCGCCTTCGTCTCCTCTGTATAATGAACAAGATCGATTCTTTGAACAGTTCTTGACAAAAAAATCTCCAAAATAAGGGAAGGCAATTGCAGATCTGAAGCTCTAATACCATGTAAGAGTTGGCTATAAAGGTAGCCACCCAAAATCTAGGAGCTTCAATGAAAGCAAGAGAGATCCAAAATGAGAGAATAAATCTATTCTATCAAATGATGCAAATACAAAATGTACATGGTATGAAATTACAATGAGAAGCCCTTGATTATATAGACCAAGGTGAAACATAGGACAACATAGGATTGTGACAAGTGTCTTAATCATATGGCATGAGACACAAAAGGATAAGTATCATAAGTGTAAACGAAGTAAGCCCTAAGTAAACTTAGGACCTAATGTGGAACTAGTTAGGTAATATACCCTATTCACACCAACATCATGCACTATCAATTGTACCATTCAAATTCATATTGCACACAAACCACTGAACCAAATATAGATGACTTTCGGGCATAGTGCAATGGTTATGAGGTGGCACTGTTATTGCGCACACCCCGGGTTCGAGCCCCTGCTGGGCTGATTGGCTTGCAGGCTTTGTGCCCTTGCAGGGCTGCCTCGCTTACAGCTTGGACTGTTGGCTGTTAGGGGATGGACCCTCCATTTGTGGTCCCTCTGGCTGGGCCCATGCCCAGAATTGAGGCTGAGGATCCATTGAAACCCTCAACTAATCAAATAAAATATATATAGATGATTTCTCACAATATATGATATGATCGATAAAGAATTAAAGTAAGAAATATCTTAGGATTTATTAAGCGAATGGTGTTTTTGCATTCTTGTATAGCTTGAAATGTTTTCTTATACCCTTCTATGAAAATGTTTTGGTTGACTGGCACTTAGGGACACTGCATGCATTACAGAAAATATCAGATTGTTAAATGGTTAAAATTTTAGTGCATAAATCTGATGACTAGATTATGTTTGGTTGATTATATATTTTAATTTGGTTCACTTTATATAAGCATAGGCAATTATATGGTATTCACTCAGGAATGGTTCCAGTCTTAATATGAACAGCAGCTCAATTTTGAACAGTCAAGGTTATGCGATGAAATACTTTAGTATAAGGGGTAAAAATATGTATAGTTTTCATAATATGTTTGATCCAGGTGAAACCTTGGGAGTCTATGGTCAAATCCCACATTGTTTTTAGAACTCTGAAACATATATAAATAGTTTAGATGCCTCCGGTAAGGGCCCCCATCAAAATATCTCTCGTACATTTGCAAATAAAAAGACATGAAAAGAACCAACATATCATGCCAAATGCTAGTTAGGAAAACATCCAAGGTTACCCCTATGAACCAAAGGTGAACTAATGAGAATAGGAAAGAGAAAATTCATGTCCAAGCATCAAAGATAATAGGATTTTTTGTAGAACGATTCTATTCCAAAGTGAAATGTCACTTGTTAGCATACACTTAACATATTACATTCAAGAACAAATCTTTTAAGGGATTGATGGACTTAATAACAATAATACTTGTTAGTTGTTACTATACCCTAGGTTTATGAACGCTTGAAAATAGATTATCGCCAGTTCCAAACCATGACCAATAGTGTTGATCACTTCTACATCAGCTGCACCTCTACCTCAGATTATAGTCTTTATGACTTGATTGTGCCATCATCGAAATTTCATGGTAAACATACTGAGAGTAGGTTCATGGCATCATGTAAATAATGGGTTTAACTAACCAGCTCAAGCAATCTCATTGATCTTTTATGTCTAAACCACTCCCCTTTACTAAGGTGATATTGTTCCAGACATCTGCTTGAGTTATAATGCTGAGAAAATTGTATTGCAAAATAAATTTATGATGAACAGACTCTAATTTCTATAATTCCTTGAGATACAAAGAATATGACTGTTAGGAAAATATTAAATGCCCAAGTCCATTGTCCTGAAAATTTTCTTGTTGAAGCATTGTATTATTACACCATTGACCTTTAGCTTGCAAGAACATTAATTTACAGCAATTCAAAGTATACAGTATAAAGGATAGTAAATTGATGGACTTCCAGATGAGAAAGACACATAACTAATGCATCAAAACGAACGATAGCACAAAACAGATCAACCTTGAAAAAAGAGGGGAAAAAGTAGGAATAATCACATTTTCTTCTCCCCTCGGGGCTAGCTCCTCCTGTGCAAATTCAAGTGCCTCTTCTAGTTTTCCACCACGTATAAGCTCTATTAACCTTTGTTGCTGTAGATGGAAAAAGAGCTGAGGATTTGTGTCCAAAATCTGCATCAAAAGAAAAATTCTCTTTATATAAAGATACAATTTGAAATCATTAAAACTTTGTCTTCAAAATGTAAATTATCATACTAGATTAATGATGCAAAATGTGTAAACAAACTTCAAGTCAAAAAGGAACGAGAATACATGTTATCCCCTTAAGGAAAGCAATGGAGGAAATTTATTGTCTTCTAGATGCAAGTGTTTGGTCCTCAATATACGCATTCCTAGTTTTTCTATGTCCTCTAAAAGAATTCATTGTTGTATACAGCAATTAAAAGAATATATAATGATAATTATATTAGATACAAATCACATACAGATAGGACTCTTACTTATTGAACACACATTGTAATCAGGTTCCTATTACAGAAACAAGAGGTGTCATATACATCTAATCCATAACATAAAACTTACCATTAAAAAACCCACAATCATATGAAATAAGTAGAACAGATAACCATGTAAATTTGAATGTCATGCCCTTCTTTTCCATAAACCATTTTCAAGTTGCTAGCGTCAAGCAAGAAATTGACTTGGATGCCTAATCACAGATGGCAATTTAAATTATAAAAATATGGGTAGCACATGTGCCTGTCACTGTAAATGGTATTAAGTTCTATTCCAACTACCTAAAATACAGCGTTTCTCCAAGTTTCCGGAATGGGGGGAACACGGGGATGGGTTTCCGGGGACGGCAATTTTTTTCAAAAAATTTGGGGACAACGCAGGAACACAGGGACGCGTCCCCTACCCTGAGACCCCTGTCCCCAGGCAACCCCAAAATCAAATATACATTTTATAATGTTTTGAGAAAAAAAAACTCACAGCTGGCAATGAAATATTGTTGTTATACTACTGTCATAATTAAACTGCTGTTATACTTCTGTCATGATTGAATTTAATGCTGTTATATTGCTGTCATGATTAAAGTTACTGTGGTTATACTACTATCATGACTAATTTTATTGCTGTTATACTGCTGTTAATATTTATTGTTGTTATTCAATTTATAGTCTTATACTGTTGTCCATTAACTTGTAGAAAATTGACTCTCTCTCTCTCTCTCTCTCTCTCTCTCTCTCTCTCTCTCTCTCTCTCTATATATATATATATATGAAAAATTCATATATATTGTCATCCCCCCCGCCATCCCCAAAAAATGGCCCTCGGATTGCCGTCCCTAAAACGCGTCCCCTGTCGTCCACCCGTCCCCGTTCTCAAAACACCGTGGAACATAGATAAATATAAATATAAATATTATAACAATTTACTATTGATGCATTCAAACATGTCTTCATTTGCACTTCAAATGATGAAAGCAAATAAAAAATAATGAACAAAAATGTACATATAAATAAATAATATTGAATAAACCTTTGTGTCGATTGCTACTAACCCTTAGAACCTATCAATTGGCAAATGAAATCAACTACGGTGAATTTGAAGCAGAAGAATTTTAGGGTTTATCACATGTAAATAAATCGTGCTTTTTTTGTTTTTTCTGACTTTGATTAGCGAGTTTTTTTTCCCTTGACGATTGGGCGTCCTTAGGACGTCTATGCATCCCCTATCAAAGGGACATTCCCCTTGTAGAGGGTGTCCCCGAGACATCCCTGCAGCAAATAGTTAGCAAGGGACGGCCAAGGGCATTATGTACCTGTCCCTGCATCCCCGAAACATCGTATTAGGGGAGTGCAGCAAAAATCCGAGGTGGACACATCCCCAAGGGCCACTACTAAAATATCTATCATGCACCACTTAGAACATAGTGGAAAACCCAACGAAACATACGAAGCTAATGGAATAGCCAAGCAATTGACTGTGAACACAAGCCTAGTAGTTTACAAAATAAGTTGAACCCAAAGCAAGAAAAAAAAATGACTCAACTTTTATTTCAATAGTTCACATAAGTTTGAATAGTGAAGTAGCTGTGCAACATGGCAATCATAGGTCACTTTGATATTTCAATAGTTCACTTAAAAACTACAAGGAATGCCTCTCCTCCATTTCCCTTTAAAAATTGTTTAGGGGAAACATGCAAGAAATGTCAAGGAAATGGCTGGAAACATTTCGTGGCCATTTCCAAGGGAATAGTGCATAAAATATTTGTATCCTTCATGCAAATGATTACCAACAAATAAGATGCTTCAACATTTTGCATAAATGCTTTGTCATATCCCAAAATGAGAATGAACATGTAACAATATTTTTCTATTATGCAACTGAAATAGTAAAGTTCCAGAGAACTCAGAAATATCCTTTTACAAAATAACAATAAAGTAGAGTATAAGACAATGAGAAACAGATCAAAAATGAAAATGTTCAAATGTTAGTAATAAGAAACTTGAGCCAAGAGATGAATTCCGCAATTATAATTCCAAATTGTTTATTTTAGACTTAGGAAACCCATAAGGCCCTGATTGAGTCAACTACCAAAAATGAAAATCCTAACAATCTACTAAAATATTACCGCAAGGTTATATGTGCAATGTGTTGACTATTCCATTATCCAATCACACAATGAAAGTAATAACATATATATAACTACTTAGTAACCTAAACCCCCTTCAAAGGAGTGTTGCCCTGAACGGTTGAAAGTTGTGGATGCTTCTACATGTTTTAATCATCCTACCAAGTCACATCTCAAATAAACAAGTTCTTCCATTTGATAAGATAGTGATACACTATGATTGCCATGTTGCACAACTACTTCACTATTCAAACTTATGTTTCTTAGCTATGTGATGCAAAAGCATCCTTGTGTTGGCCCAATCTTGCATCAACCAAAGAAAGTGTTTATGTTCCCCACACACATGCTTACTTGGTAATAGAAAATCATCACTCTACTCTCATGATGATTTTCTATTCTCATGCTCTCTACTCTCCTAATGATGGATCATGTAGTGTGATCCGAAACATTGAGACAAAAATCATCACAGTTAAATCCTGAAGCACAGAATTACAATATTATGGATTGTGGAAATCTAATGTCTTCTATCAATTATGTTTGTTGGTACAACCCCTAGATCACACCAAGTGCAAAACTAAGCCAAATATGAATGCCAAAGTCTGATTTAATTGATATGCAACTGTTGGAGTTGATTTACAGGGCTGATTACATCATCATAAAATTCACAACTATTTTTTATACGCTATCAAATAGTACAATGTTGATCACAATGAGCACTTAGTTATATTGGGGGGGGGGGGGGGGGGGGGGGGGGTGAATCAGTATATAATAAAACTTTTATTTTTCTACTTCAATTAACCACAATAAAACACTCAAGTAAGATCTAGCAATTTAGAACACAGGGACTACACACAATTTTACATGGAAACCCTTGCGGGAGAAAACCACGGCAAAATATTGATTATATATTATATTGCTCTTCTTCTTTCCTGTAGGCTCCAACCTACTTTACATACAAATAGTGAGCTCCAACTCACAGGATACACCCATCTCCACTTGACAAAATTATAGGCACCAACCTATTGGAAGCTCCAACCCCCACACAAACTGAGCCACAACCCAGCAAGAGGCTCCAACCTCTATTTGAAAGGCTTCAACTTATTAATCCTTCAATGGCTGATATGATATACTCCTTCACACAAATCTGATCCAATCTCAACTTCCCTTCCTTCACAAATCTGAAAATAATCAATTTGATTCACTAGCATATATCTTCACACGTTATCACACATTTATCTTCTTAATAAAAATCAGATTTGCACTTCATAGTGCTGCTCCTTCTTTTCCTTATTATCCAGAAATATATCTATAATTGCTTGCCTTGAAATCACAATTCATACCACATTTTATATCTTACCAAAGGATATGTCTTTACAAACATGTATGTCTCTTACAAGAGATTGCACCTTTTTACCAAGCTATCGCTGCCTCTTCACTATGCTGCTCTTGAAAATAATTAATCGCTGCTTTTATGAATATGTTCTTAACTTCGCACCTTTTAATAATCGCTGCCCTTGATATGTATGAATCACTGCCCTTGATATACATGAACCGCTGCTCTAGATCGCATCTGTTTCATATGATAATCGTTGTCATTTCATAGTTACTTAATGTCTTAATCGTTCCTCTTTTATATCCTTTGACGCCTATTTTCAGAGGAAGTCGGCCATATGATGTCGGCCTATATTTAGGAGTCAGCCACATTAGATCCTCTTTATAAACCAAAAGAAGTCGGCCATTTAGAAGGTCGGCTCTTTATGAGAACTTCATTTTAAATTTAAATCTTTTTTTTTCTTCCTCAAGTCGGCCACCTTGGGTGCATGATTTTAAATTTGAAAACTCCTTTCTAAACACAAATTGGCCCATAACACTTATCTTTAACTTGAACATGCAATGGTAATGTGTAATGAATATACTCTTGTTTGCTTTGCTCACCAATGGGGATGTATAATAGTTAACTTCTTATTGTAACGGACCACTCTTTACCTTGACATTAATGACATCACTTATGACTTCGTGCCTTTGACATCAATGACAACATATTCCAACAATCTCCCCCTTTGTAATTGATGGCAACCCAATTCTGAATATAGCTCTTCTTTTCTGCATTACTCCCTTTGTCTGTACTACTCCCCCTTTCTCGGGCTCCCCCTTGCTCTAACTCTCCCCCTTGGACATCAATGGCAAAGGGTCTTCCAACTATCTCTGAACTTTCTTTTCCATGGAGCTACAAGATAATATTGTAGGTAGCTCCCCCTGAATGTATACTTCTCTTTAATGAACAGATGAGTGTGGGACTACTCCCAACTTTTCTCTTAAATACTCAAATGTGTCCTTTGGAAGTGGCTTTGTAAATATGTTTGCAATTTGTTCCTTTGTAGTAATATATTCCAACTTAACTTGCTCCTCTACCACCTGCTCTCTCAAAAAGTGATAAAAAAATTGTTGCTGCTATATATTCTACAGTTGATAAGGAAATTGATGCTTGCTTCTTGCTCATCCATGATACAAGATTTTCACCAAGAAAGAAAGCTCTTCCACTTGTACTCTTCTTGTCCTCAACACTACCAGCCCAATCTGCATCTGTATATGCTGCCAATGTAAAATCCTTACCACTACGATACCACAAACCTAAATTCAATGTTCCCTTCAAATATTTTAGTTTTTGTTTCATTGCCTAAACATGTGTTTCCTTAGGTGCAGCCTGAAATCTTGCTACCATTCCAACTGCTCGCATGATATCCGGCCTTGACGTTGTTAAGTACAAAAGAATTCCAATCATTGACCTATAAAGTGTTTGGTTTGCTTCAGGTGACTCATCATCTTTACTCAACTTGCATCCTGTTATCATGGGGGTACTCACAAGATTACAATCCTCCATCCTGAATTTCTTCAACATCTCCTTTGCATACTTGGCTTGTGAAATGAAAATTCCCTTCTCTGATTGTGATATTTGCAAACCAAGAAAGAAGGATAATTCTCCAAGCATAGACATCTCAAATTCCTTTTGCATCTCTATAGCGAATCCCTGACACATGTTATCATTGCTTCCTCCAAAAATGATATCATCCACATAAACCACTACTATCAACTGATTGTCACATATGGTTTTTGTGTACAAATTGCTATCTGCAATTCCCTTCTTAAACCCTTGTTGAAGATACTTATCAAGCCTTGCATACCATGCTCTGGGGGCTTGTATCAACCCATAAAGTGCCTTCTTCAATCTGCATACATAGTCCTTATTCTTTGACAATAGAAACCCCTTTGGTTGTTCAATGTAAACTTCTTCTAGATCTCTATTCGAAAGGGCAAACTTAACATCCATTTGATACACTTTGAAATTCTTAAAGCTAGCATAAGCCAAGAACATCCTTATGGCTTCCATCCTAGCAATCAGAGCAAAAGTCTCTTCAAAATCAACTCCTTCCATACCCTTTACATACCAATCTTGCTTTGTTTCTCACAACCTGACCATCTTCATTCAACTTATTTCTGAACACCCACTTAGTGCCAATTACATTTTTGTCCTTGGGTCTTGGAACTAGTTCCCAGGTATCATTCTTCTCAATTTGGTTCAGCTCTTCATCCATAGCTTCTACCCAACTTTTATCTTCACTTGCTTCTTTGAAGTTCTTAGGTTCAATCTTGGATAGTAAAGCAACATTTCTAATCTTCCTGAACACTTACCATTCTTCTTGTTGTTCTAACTCCATCATCTTCTATTATCAGATTCTCTGGGTGGTTCCTCTGAACAAACTTAGATGGTGTTTTTGTTGGTGCATTGGTGTTCCTTTGCTCAACTATTTCATCGTCACTCTTCTCCACATATTCCTTGTATATTTCTTCATTAGGATAGCTATCATTTTGTCGTTCATCTTGATAGTTTTTCTCCTCATTTATCTTCATATTTGTGCTTTCAAACATTTTATGCAATCTCTTATTGAAGCACCTATAAACCTTACTCCTTGAAGAGTAGCCCAGAAATATTCCTCCATCTGCTCTAGTGTCAAACTTCCCCATGTCCTCTTCATCTCTTCTTATATAACAAGGACTTCCAAATACTTTGAAATATTTCGCTGATGCAGGCCTTCCTTTCCATAACTCATATGGTGTTTTGTCATGATTTGCTCTAATTTGACCTCGGCTAACGATATAAACTGTTGTGTGCACCACATCTCTCCAAAACATGTCAGGAACCTTAGATTCGTTCATCATACATCTTGCCATCCCTTGAATCGTTCTATTCTTTCCACTACTCCATTTTGTTGTGGAGTTCTCGCAGCTGAATATTGTATTCGTATTCCATGTTTCTCACAAAAATCTTCGAATTCATTTGAAATGAATTCACCTCCTCTATCTAATCTAAGGCATTTAATTCTCATGCCTATCTCATTCTCCACTAAGGCTTTGAATGCCTTAAACTTATCCAATGCTTCAGATTTCTCCTTCAAAAATGCAACCCGTGTCATCCTAGAAAATTCATCAATTAATAACATGAAGTATCTTTCACCTTGAAAACCTCTTGTCCTGGTGGTTCTAGTGGTTGTGATGCAAAGTACTCTTTTGATTTGAAACTCACTCTTGTTTGCTTACCCAACTAACATTGCTTGCAAATGATATTTGTTGGTTTCAACATCATGGGCATATCTCTTACTGCTTCCCTTCAACTAATTTTGACAAGGTTGTCAAAGTTTAGACGTCCCATTCTTTTGTGCCATAGCCAACTTTCATCTTCCTTTCCCATACAACATTTCTCACCTTGGATGTCACTTAGAACATAAAGATTATTTCCTATTCGGCTGGCTTCTGCAACTTGTCTTCCATCATTACTTATCTCACAACTTTCAGCATGAAAAGTGATGGTGTGCCCTTGATCACACAATTGAATTACACTCAATAGGTTATGCTTTAATCCTTCCACATATAGAACATTCTCTGTTTTTGTTCTCCCATTATCCAAACTGAGAGACACTCTTCTTGAAATTCTTGCAGATGCATTATCTCCAAACCTTACAGTTCCACCATTTACTCTCATTAGAGTAATAAACTTTCTCCTATCACCTATCATGTGTCTCGAACACCCATTGTCAATATACCAACAATCACTTTCATTTCTAGCATGTAAGGTTGTTTGAAGTATAATTGATTTCTCTTTCTTCTTCCATACTCTTGAATTTTCTTCTTTCTTCTGCTCTACCTCCTTGTTTTGCTTAGGAGGTTCCATAAAACTACTTGTGCAAAACTTCGTCGGATGTCCCAAGTTGTTGCACTTGCGGCATATTATATTAGGATTCATAAGCGGAGCGAATGAGTTGATATTTTTGTTCATCATCCCAAATCTTCCAAACTTGTTTCCTGCAAGGTTAGTCCTAGCATGTGTTCCATAATTCATAGTTCTATGTCTATACTTATTTCTAGCATTCAATCTACAATCTATTGCCTTGCGCCCAAATCGATTGCAAAAGAAACAATAGCCAAGGAAAGAATGATATAACCTATTTGTACTTACTTGCCTCCATGGAAGTGGTCTTCTGAATAAACCCTTCATAGTTTCCCATCGATTCTCCTCCTTTTTGTTGGTTTCATCTTTGACAGAATCTTGGACCGCTCGTGAGTAGGTTTTCTGATTTCCCTTATTTATTTCTTCAGGCAGCTGATCCGTTTTTGAACTTTGTCCTTCAAATCCAATCCCACTCTTGTTACATGTGGGCTTTTAAGCATTTATGATTTCAACCAAAATTTCTGAACTTCTCACATTTTTCAACTCTGGATTTAATTGCGCCACAGTCTTTTCCAACTCCTTAGTGATACAATCTCGGATTCCAATTTTTGGCAATTTTCTTCTCTTTCTTTTAACTAGCTTCTCATTCCTTCCTCAATCCTTTTTGCCTCTTCACACTAAACTTTCAAATCCAGGTCCAATCCTGCTCTTGTCACATGTGGGCTTTTAAGCATTTTTATGATTTCAACCAAAATTTCTGAACTTCTCACATTTTTCAACTCTCGATTTAATTGTGCCACAGTCTTTTCCAACTCCTTAGTGATACAATCTCGGATTCCAATTTTTTGGCAATTTTCTTCTTTCTTTTAACTGGCTTCTCATTCCTTCCTCAATCCTTTTTGCCTCTTCACACTGAACTTTCAAATCCAGGATTATTTTCTTGGCCTCTTCCTCAATCATCTTTGCTTCTTCAAATTGTGCTTTTATGTCCACGATTGTCTTCTCGGCCTCTTCAAGGGCCTGTGATACCTTTGCCTTAGATTCACTTTCTTCTAGAGCTTTTGACCTTAGAAATGCATTTCTTCTTTTAAGTGAATGAATCTCATCATACGCAAGATGAAGTTCTTCCTCCAGATCCACTTCTTCATCATCCTCATTCTTCTTATCTTCCACATCTCTTTTATCCTCCTGATTTTCAATGTCATCTTTAATCTCTATCGCCAAGAATAATATCTCTTCTTGATCTCTGTAAAATTCATCATCACTTTCTTCTGATCTGTCATCATATTCATTGGAGTAGAGGATCTTCTTTTGCCTTCGAAAGTTATTCCTCCTCTCGAACTGGTTTTGATTATAGCTCCTCCTTTGTTGTTGATATCCTCTTCCTCTATTCCTGTTGTAACTTTCTAAATTGTCGCTATTGTGCATCTTCCCCTGCAAACACTTAGAAGCAAAATGCCCTGGTTTACCACAATTATAACAAGTAAAAGAAGACTTTACCTAGATACTTACCTGCGCCCTTCTTTAACCTCCTTATGAAGTGGGCTTCTTCTTCGTCTATCTCATTGAATTCGTCGTTAGGTTCATATACCTTGTCCTTTCCTCTTTGAGCTACCTTGAAAGCTACCTCTCTCTTCGATGGTTTATCTTCAATCCTCATTTCATTGGCAGTTAGAGTGTCGTGCAAATCATCCTTGGTCAATTTATCCAAGTCTTTCATTTCTTTGATTGTGGAGATTTTAGAATCAAACCTCACAGGTAAAGATCTCAATATCTTTCGTACAATAGTTGCTTCCTCGATCGTTTCACCAAGTCCCACCATGGTGTTAACAATTTCGTCAACTTGAAGAAAATGGTCAGCTATGTTCTCTTCTTCTCTCATTTTGAGGTTTACAAATCTTGCCTTGTGAGTTTGAAGCTTAGTCTTTTTTCATTTTGTCATCCCCTTCATAAATGCTTTTTAGTTTATTTGATATTTCCTTTGCAATTTTGCAATGCATGACCTTTATGAATTCAATCTCTGACAATCCACTTAATATGGCGTTCATAGCTTTCGAATTGTTCTCACTTTCTCTTTTAACGTCTTTGTCCGTAAGACGAGTAGTAGGTACAATATATCTGTCTTCCACAGATTGCCAAATGTCATACCCCAAAGCACTAAGATATGTCTTCATTCTTATGCTCCAGATTGCATAATTAGTTCCATCAAACAATGGTGCCTTGTTTGATGAGAAACCATTACTTTCTTGTCCAGCCATGAGTGCTCTTCTTAGATCTACCTTCTAGCTATTAGGCTATCTCCGAAGGAACCCGCTCTGATACCAATTGATGAGCACTTAGTTATACTGAGAGGGGAGGGTGAATCAGTATATAATAAAACTTTTCTTTTCTCTACTTAATTAACCACAATAAAACACTCAAGTAAGATCTAGCAATTTAGAACACAGAGACTACACATGATTTTACGTGGAAACCCTTGCGGGTGAAAACCACAACAAAATATTGCTTATGTATTATATTGCTCTTCTTGTTTCTTGTAGTCTCCAACCTATTATACATACAAATAGTGAGCTCCAACTCACAGGATACACCAATCTCCACTTGACAAAATTATAGGCACCAACCTATTGAACGCTCCAACCCCCACACAAACTAAGCTCCAACCCAGCAAGATGCTCCAACCTCTATTTGATAGGCTTCAACCTATTAATCCTTCAATGGCTGATATGATATACTCCTTCACACAAATCTGACCCAATCTCAACTTCCCTTCATTCACAAATCAGAAAATAATCAATTCAATTCACTAGCACATATCTTCACACTTTATCACACATATATCTTCATAATATAAATCAGAATTGCACTTCACAGTGCTGCTCCTTCTCTTCCTTATTATTCAGAAATATATCTCTAATTGCTTGCCTTGAAATCACAATTCCTACCACCTTTTATATCTTACCAAAGGATATGTCTTTACAAACATGTATGTCTCTTACAAGAGATCGCACCTTTTTACCAAGTGATTGCTGCCTCTTCACCATGCTGCTCTTGACAATATGTTCTTAACTTCGCACCTTTTAATAATCACTGCCCTTGATATATATGAATCACTGCTCTAAATCGCATCTGTTTCATATGATAATCATTGTCATTTCATAGTTACTTAATGTCTTAATCGTTCCTCTTTTATATCCTTTTGATGCCAATTTTTAGAGGAAGTTGGACATATGATGTCAGCCTATATTTAGGAGTCGGCCACATTAGATCCTCTTTATAAACCAAAACAAATCGGCCATTTAGAAGGTCGGCTCTTTATGAGAACTTCATTTTAAATTTAAATCTTTTCTTTTCTTTCTTAAGTCGGCCACTTTGGGTGCATGATTTTTAATTTGAAAACTCCTTTCTAAACACAAGTCGGCCCATAACACTTATTTCTCCAATGTTTAAATCTTTAATTTGAACATGCAATGGTAACATGTAACGAATATACTCTTGTTTGCTTTGCTCTCCAAAGGGGATGTATAACGGTTAACTTATTATTGTAATGGACCACTTTTTACCTTGACATTAATGACATCACTTATGACTTCGCGCCTTTGACATCAATGACAACATATTCCAACAGATCATACATAAAACATTCAGATTTTTATAACATCAACCAACTCACAAATTGATAGAAAATGCTGATCAGACCCTTGAAACTGGAAATCAGACTTGTACAGCTGCCCAGATGATGAAATAATGACTGGTACGAATGCCAAAATGGATGG
The DNA here is from genome assembly GCA_027924645.1 of Cunninghamia lanceolata. Classification (NCBI taxonomy): domain Eukaryota; kingdom Viridiplantae; phylum Streptophyta; class Pinopsida; order Cupressales; family Cupressaceae; genus Cunninghamia; species Cunninghamia lanceolata. The sequence continues at coordinate 604,300 of BSBN01000964.1, read as the reverse complement.
CAGTGTAATGTCCCCATTTGCAAGCATAATTAATAATTATTAAGTTCTCTTGATTTAATTTTATGGCAATTAATATTTAATTAATTATTTATTTATACAGTGATTTTTGGTCAAAAAGCAAAAATAAAATAAAGATTTTTATGGAAAATTCTAAAGGCAGTTGCAAATTGTAATTTTTGGAAGGATCTTAAAAGGGTTATAAAAAGAGGATGGAGGAGAGAAATTATTCATACATCACACAATATCTTTTGATATTTCATCTTTGACATCCCAATTGGGAATTTGAACATCTTGTTCAAGGTTTGCAGCCTAGGACGAAAAACCTAAGCTGTGTTGAAATAAGTTGTCATTGATGTTAAGGGCACGAAGTCATAAGTAATGCATGGCGCGTTACAATGAGTTAACCGTTATACTTTACCATTAAAGAAGCTTGCGGAATTGGAGGCCGACAAATAGATATATGCATGTTTAAATTAAAGATTTTAACATTGAGAAATATGGGTTATAGGCCGACTTAAAGAATGAGCGCCACAAAGGAAAAGAATTAAAGTTAATGTGAAATTCTCACAAAATGGCCGACATACAAAAAGAGAAATTAAATATAATAAAATCTGGGCTGACTTCTTGTGGTGTATAAAAAGAATCTACTTGGGCCAACCTGACATAGAAATACATGGCCAACCTCACATTAATTGAAGCGCCAAACAAAAGAATATGTGTATATGTATAAGATGCGCCCGTTTTGAAAAGAAAAAACATGAAGCGATTCTAATGAATAATTTATGTGGTGCTATCTGCTATTAAGTGCAGCGACTATATTCCAAAAGGAGCAGCAATTATATTTTGTGTTAAGAGCAGTGATTTTTTTGTGAAAAGGCAGCGATCATTTTCAAGAGTTGTGTCTACTACAAAAGGTGGTGTCCATTATGAAAAGGTATGTTCTTTGCCTTTAGTGAAAGGATATAAAAGGAGAGAGTTAAGAGGATTTTAAATGCAAGCAATCAATGAATATTTTCTGAATATACAGAAGAAGGAAGAACAGAATTATGAAGTGTGAATCAGATTTATATTGAGAAGATATAGAGGATATATTAGTGCAATAAAGAAAATATATAAAAGAGGATATAGTTGTGATTGAAAGCAAGATAGATAAGTGTGTATTAAGTTGATAAATTTCAGATTTCTGAAGGAAGAGAGATTGAATCAGTTTTTGTGGAAGGAATCATTCAGATCAGCCAAGAAAGGATAAATAGGTTGGAGCCTCTTGCTGAGTTGGAGCTCGGTGTTTGTAAAAGGTTGAAGCCTGTGATTCTGTGATTGGAGATTGAAGTCTCTTGTGAGTTGTAGCTCACTAATTGTATGTAAAGTAGGTTGGAGACTACAAGAAGGAAGACAAGCAATATAATATATAAGCAATATTTTGCCGAGGTTTTCTCCCGCAAGGGTTTCCACGTAAAATCATGTGTTGTCTCTGTGTTCTAATTTGCTAGATCTTACTTGAGTATTTGATTGTGGTTAATTAAAGTAGAGAAAGGAAAGTTTCATTATATACTGATTCAACCCGCCCCCCCCCTCTCAATATAACTAAGTGCTGATCAAGGTGAAAATTGGGCTCGGAGAAGAAAGGAAGTCTCCCTAGAGATTCACATATGGGTTTAATGCATCGTTCCAAGTTTCAGTTTTCAAATCACAAGTTTCACATGTGTGCTTATTTTGATATATTTTATGAATTTTGGGCAATTGTTGATAACTTGCATATTGGAGATAATTTCTAGATTTTGTCTTGAGCAAACTGAGATTAAAGAAATCAAATTGAGTCTACATTTATTAGATTTATTCAGTGTTGTATGTGAAGTGGATGTAAAATCCAAAACTCAGAAATTTTAGTGTTGTGACTGAGTTTACTTAGTCGTACCATTCGAGATTCCCTTTTGGTTGACCGTACACATAACAAAGTTAGCGATTATTTTTGTGAAGGTACCATTACATGGAAATAAGGCTTTAAATCCTGCCACAGTCTTTAATAAACCTAGCTGCAGCTTTTGGGCATTGATTTATATGCTGCTGTACACTCTGGATATTATTTGAAAGTGAATCTTGAGGACCATACACACCTTGCGGAAGGTGTTTGAGATGTTTTCTGAATAAAATAAGTTCGTAACAGATGTTGTAATAATCAGAAATTATTTTCTGAATTGTGTTCCTTCGTCAGCAAATCAGGTCAGCATTTGGTTTTTCAAATATATATATATATGTGTGTGTGTGTGTGTGTGTGTGTGTGTGTGTGTTATTAAAAAATATTGATTATTTGAAGATGAGCAGAGCAGGTGCGAGTGTCGAGGCATGGGTGGCGGATGCAGAGCGCGAGTTTCCTTTGGATCTCATTCGTCAAAAGGCAGGAAAGAGTGACTGGTGTGATGCTCAGCAGCAAGGTGGAACGGTGCGGTGGGAAGACCAAAAGCTCAGTTCGGTTGCGGTGCAAGATGGTGGGAATGGAAGGCCTCGATATGCTGCGGAAGATCGTCCACCGCCCTTTGCCACAGGAGCCAATGCAATACCCCTCGGTCGACGGCAACCAGCACAAATGTATCCTAAGAAGGGATCGCGAACTAAGTGTAATGTCCCCTTCTTAGCCAGTTCGACAGGTGGAGCAGTTAGCCTATTCTAGGGTTCCCGTAGGCTAATGGAGGTTGGTTAGGGAACTTCTGTGGAGGATTTCCAGCAGCTATGGTATTATTGGATGATGGGTTGAGTTCATTTTCCCTTCCCGAGGGTGTCTTGGACACATTTTCTAGGACTTACTATTTATAGTAAGTCAAGCAGGGGGTCACCGGTGGAGTTTGTTCGATATTTCCATATTTAGTATTGTCGGTTGGAGTATCTAGCACATGGTTTTTGAAATGACCGAGGAATGATATATTAAATGTCGAGATATTAAGTTAAATTAAAGATTTAACTTGTATTAATTTAATATGAGATATTTCTCATATTAAATTAATACAAGTTAAATCTTTAATTTAACTTAATATCTCGACATTTAATATATCATTCCTCGGTCATTTCGAAAACCATGTGCTAGATTTCTCATATTAAATTAATACAAGTTAAATCTTTAATTTAACTTAATATCTCGACATTTAATATATCATTCCTCGGTCATTTCGAAAACCATGTGCTAGATACTCCAACCGACAATACTAAATATGGAATAAAGTAAACTTATGTTAAGGGAGTCATAAGTTGTTTTAAAAGTGAATGTGCTAGGTTTATGTGGAGGGCGCCCAACTCATTGAGGTATAGGGGGTTTTTAAGTTATTAAATATTAAAAATTAAAAATACTCTTCTTGGGCATTGGGGGAAATGTGAGAACAAAAGAAAAAGAGAACTCATTCTTTGGCATTCATTCACTCACTCATCTTTTGTCGTGCAAGTTTGGAGCTTTGGCTTTGAGCTGGAAAAGGGTTTGCAAGGACGAAGACCTTTGTAGATCACATTCTTCGTGATTGGAAAACATCAACAGGAAGGTTGTTGGTAGTTTCACTCAGAGACTACGCATTGTGTTCACTGGAAGCATTTTCATGGAGTCTTTATACATTTTGATTCTCAGTTTTTGTGAGCAGCCAATGATAAATAATATAGTTGCAGATTTTCTGAGTTATTGAAGGTATTCTTGGTATTTTGTATGCATCTTTTGTGCTGGTCGTACCTCTCCAAGGCCGTACCTTCATCTGGACTAGCAGATTTGTGATTAAGCATACAAATTTATTCATTAAGGGGCATTTGAGGCTGAGTTTTCTATGCATATTGATCAGGTCTGAAATAACATACAGAAAACAGTGATTTTGTAAGGTTTACATTGCTGCTACAGCCATCAACCAGACCGTACAGGCCCATACTGGGACGTGGCTCTTTCTAGGCTGAAACACCTAACCTTTGGGGCAGGTTTCATATGGAATATTGGCGCCTAGGGTACAGCAACTCATAACCCTCACTTGCCTATTGGAGTGTTAGCAGTTTGATGCTTTTTGGAGTCATCTTCGGTGTAAACCCTAGTTGGGTATGTACCACAGATTTACAACATTGAAGAAATACAAATGGGTATGTCACTGTATTGATATTTGAGTTATTTAACTATCTGGGTATTCATAGTTTTTTGTGTTTTTGTTATATTTTTATCTGGGTATGCTTGCATGTCTTGCATTTCCTTTCTATTTATGAATATTACACGCAAACACAAAGAACAATCAAAAAACATACAGCAGCAAGCAAAAAACAAACAGGGAAAAAACTTGGTCACAAAACTTTACAAAAGACAAGGTGTATATTACACTGAGGTTCATGGTGATGAAGCTCTGCCTGTGCGTCAAAAGAAAAGTGCGCAGAAAAGAAGCATGGCAAGATACTGGTGCCTAGCGGATTTGGAAGTACTCCAACCAACCACTGGCAATAGATGTTGTGGAGGTGGCGGAGGTCGAGACTAAGGTGTTGAGTGAGTTGGCTCTAATTGGCAAAGTGATTGGGTGCAACCCTAGCAGAGGCAAGTTGCGAGCATGGATCATGGGGAATTGGAATTTTGTAACAGAGGTTGCCTTCCCCCCAAAGAGCCTCTTCAGGGTGGAATTTGAGAATGGACAAAAGCGGGATGAAATGTTAGATCAGACCATGTGGTGGATGGCTAAAAGTTTGGTGTACACAGAGAGGTGGTCCCCGAATTTCAATCCCCAGGAAAAGGCGCCTTCCCAGGATGAATTTTGGATCCGCCTTTACAATCTTCCACTTGAGTATTGGATAGGAGATTGCCTAAGAAAGATTGGGTCCGAGCTGGGCATTGTTTTAGGATTGGATATGGGCGAAAATGATTCTGCTCACTTCGTGAGGTTGAAGCTAATCACGATCAGACCATTGTAGAGGCTCATCCATCTTAAAATAGTTGGTGGCGTTTGGGAGCAGCCTGTAGAAGTGGAGGAATGGAAATACTTCTACCTGAATTGCAGTAGCAAAGAACATTTTGAGAGGGCCTGTTGGAAACCTTTGCCAAGGGGTGTTGTCAATGAGACGGAGATCCCTATAATCCCCCCTAGAAGTGTTTCGAGAGATGGCTCTGGGGCTACAAATGCGGTGGCAAGCAATGTTGAAACAAGCCGAAATAAGGTAATTGTTGGGAACACTTCAATTCAGCAAGGTGGATCCGCTAATGAAGCAACCCAAGGTAACTCTGATGGCATGTCTGAAGATGTTAAAGGGCAAAGGGAGTGCGAGCGTGAAGCAAGTCAAGTTCAGGAGGGCATTGTGCAATGTCCCTTTTGGGAACAATACTAATTTTTCCCTAAATTATCAATTTCCAAGAAAACAAAGGTTTAGAGAGTACCTTGGCTTGATTTAATTCTTGCAAACAAGTTAGAAAACACTCACAATATTACATTAGCCTCATGAAGTATACACTTGAATACATAGCCATGAAATATACACTTGAGTACAAAGTCATAGAGTTTACAGTCGAATACAAATAATCCACAAAGTGTACACTTGAATACATTTAAATACACATAAATCACAAGGAATGAATACACGTAAGTTGCATTAATACATGTAAGTATATAGTCGGACGATTGGAAAGGGGATTCGGTGCATCCCATACTACACCGTGGACCCTTCCACCATCCCAAGGTTACCAAGTATACACATGAGTATCATATATAGCAATGTAACAAGTGGGTTCAACCATAAAGAGGGGGGAGTGGAATGTGATGAGGTGTCCCAAGTTTCCTCTACCCTAGGCCCAACAGCAAGACCTTATCCTCCGTTGGCCTCATGTGGTCCTTAACCATCATCATGAGGTGGCATGCCTAGTGATGGCTTTACGCCGTTCCCCTCCATCACACCATGCTTTCCTCTTATGATTGAAGATCCTCCTTTTATTTAATTCAACAATTGATTCAAGTGAGGATAGTTCGGGAGGCTGCAATAGGGTGTCCTAGATCCTCAACCCTAGGCCCAACAGCAAGACCTTATCCTTTGTTGGCCTCATGTGGTCCTTAACCGATGGTCCTTAACCATCATCATGAGGTGGCGTGCCTAGTGAGGGATCATTGCGGTCCTGCCTCAACCCTTATTGACCAATCATTGCCAGAATCAAATTATTATTATTCATAACATCAATCATATTGTTATCAATTATCAATGCTTTTAATTGGTATAATTATGAATGCATTTGAATATATTTGTTCATTTCTATATTCATTAAATAAGCATAACTATATTTATTCAAAGAAATAGGTTACCTTACCATTCTGCTGTTACCTTTATAATCATGTATATTACTATTGTTATATACATACCTGGCTGCCTTTATTATTTGCTTCTGCTGTGTATTTTTTCAATGCTAAAAACTACTTCCTTGCAGACCTGTATATCCTTCTTCTTTTTACTTTTTATTCTTCTCCAGTCGATATTTTTCTATATATCTCACTGCACCTTATCTCTCCATGTATATATCATCCCTCTCCATGATAAAGACAGCCCTTTACAAGAGTCACGACTTTTCAAAGAGTCGTAATTCATATGTATGACTGCTATCTGTTTGACCGCACCTTTTGAAGAAGTTAACAATTTAATAAAAATATAAAAGAATAAATGAATAATAGAAATTATATATATCCCAATCACTGCTATTAGATCGCAGCCTTTTTAAACCTTTTAATTCGCAGATCATAGATTATCGTTGTTTATCATACAAATAATGGCTGGTTTTGTTTTTTTGTAGAGAAGAGACAAGTAAGGTAAATTATACTATTTGAGCTTTTTGTCTTATATGTTTGGTGCTTCCTTTTTGTGAGGATGGTCGGCCACTATGAAAACAGTTTTAAAATTAAACTTCATTATTATACTTTATATTAATGGCACTCTTTTTATTTGTATTTTGAATAAGCCTTTTTGTCTTATACCAAATTGACCAGTCTTCTTTTAATAAGACTTTTATACTAATCATTATAATTTGTTATTTATATTTATTATTTTTATATATTATATATTTATAATATTTAATATTTATAATAACTAGTTTTATAATATTTAATTTTAATCCAATTAAATATATCAAATATATTTGATCCGTAATATTTAAATTAAGTATATCTATTTAATATTTTTGATTTCTATTATTTTAATATATTCAATTTTCGGTTTATAGACATAATAATAGCTGCATAATTGATTCAATAATAGGGGCATGACACATTGCCAATGAGAAGGTGTCTCAAGACATGTTGGCAAACCGCCTGAGTGAAGCGGTTGAGCTGCCCTGACCCGTTGCAGAGGAAGGTGAAATTATGGCTGAGGAGACTGGGGCCTTCCCTGATCATACAGAAGCATATGGTAACACAATGGATGGTGGCAAGAGCCCAAATGGAAAGGCTCGTGAGGAAGCTAATGGTGTTCTAGGTCTGGATACACAAGGCATAGAGGAAGGATATATGGTAGTGGTGGCTGGAGAGTTAGTAGATTCCCAATCTTCGGAGGCAGGGGAGGAAGCTGAGGATGGGCTGGACATTATTGAGCCGAGACATATTAGCCAAACGGCCCATCAGACCCTTGATGCTGGTAATGGCAAGAGGACGGGTAGGAAGACGAACAAGCAAAAGCGGGAAGAAGAGGCAAGAGACCAAGGCCTTTCAAGCATCAAAGAGTACCTATTGAGATCAAAGGAAGGCATTGCCTCCCTCGGGGAGTAATGAAGTTAATCACTTGGAATGTTAGGGGCTTAAATGCCCCTAACAAACGACGATGGCTTCAGCGTCACTTAGAACTACAAAAGGCAAATATGATAATGTTGCAAGAAACAAAGTTGAGCAGGAAGGATGCGGTTGGTTTTCTATCCCAATGTAAAACATGGGATCGAGTGTGTGTGGACTCAGTAGGGAGCTTTGGGGGTCTATCGATCTTGTGGAACCCGATGACAGTAGCAATAACTGAAAGTGTGTTGGACCCAAATTACATTCAATGCAAGGTGCAAGTTTTCAGTTCCACTCTCTTTTTCTTTCTTTTCAATATCTACGGTCCCATCAAATCGGATCCCAAAGCTAGATTGTGGGGGGTGCTCTCAGCCAACATTCTTCACCTTCAAAATCAAAAAGTCATCCTTGGGGGAGACTTCAACGCAATCCTTGACTTAAAGGAAAAAGGTGGTGGCCTATCGAATGAAACTGCAGTTATAAAAGATTTTAAAGCATTTGTCTCCAATGGATTAGTTGACGTCCAAACCAAAAGTGGTTAGTTCACATGGCCCAATCAAAGGATGGGCTTTGCACATATCACAGAGCGGTTGGACAGGTACCTGCTGTCAGCAGATTGGTTGGCATCCAATACCATTTGGGAGGTGATGGTTCTTCCCTTCTCAAGCTCACATCATCATCCCGTCGCTATGGAGCTACAATCGAATAGGCGTCCAGTGAAATGTTGCTTTAAATTTGAGCGGATGTGGTTGAGAAATGAAGAGTTGATCCCTGCTATTGGTGAGTGGTGGGTGTCTGCAAGGTCAAGCCACGGCACTCGGAATTTTCAATTTGCAGCCAAGCATGGGTTGATAAAAGAGAAGCTAAAGGTCTGGAACAGAACTGTGCTTGGGGATATCTTTGCAGCAAAGCTTAAGCTCAAGGAGGAGTTGGCATCGCTCAATCAAAAGGTAATTGACCAAAGAATGACTGATTTGGAGTATCAGGAAGAGAAAAGGTCGATGGGTGATCTAAATGAAGTATTAGCCAGAGGAGTTATTTTGGAAATGTAAATCCAGAGAATTATGGCTGAATGATGGTGACTTGAACACAAGCTTTTTCCATGATACTGCTAAAATCTGGAGAATAAGAAATTGTATAGACTGTATCAATGATAGAGCCGGGGTTCAGCTTACCAACGAAGGTGAAATTCAAATTGAAGTTATGAGTTTTTTCAGGGATTTATTACCGCCGATTGATGAGGCTGAGCCAATTGATTTGGCTGAGCCGCTCGATGCCATCCCCAGTGTGGTTACGCAGGAGGTGAACGCCAATCAGATGGCTCCTTTCTCAAAAGAAGAAGTTAGGAAAGTCGTTTTTGAGCTGCACTCGGATAAATCCCCGGGCCCGAACGGTTTCCCGATTGTTTTTTACCAACGCTGCTGGGACTTCATATGGGATGAAGTGTGGGGAGTGGTGGAGGACTACAGAAAGAAAAAAAGAATGCTTAAACAGCTCAATAACACCTACATAGCCTTGATCAGAAAGAAAGAGGAGGCGTCTTCATTTGCAGACTTCAAACCGATTTCATTGTGCAATACCATTTATAAGATCATCTCAAAGACCATGGCTAATAGGCTAAAAGCTGTCATGGGAAATATAATTTCCCAAGAGCAAATAGGATTCGTTCCCGAGAGGGAAATCATGGAAGGTATTATAATAGCGAATGAGGTGATTCATTCAATTCAATCGAGTAGGCAGAAGGCAATGATTCTGAAACTAGATATAAGTAAGGCCTATGATAGAGTGTGTTGGCATTTCCTAGTGAAGGTCTTGGAGGCACTTGGCTTTGTCAGCGAATGGTTGGATTGGGTGTTTCGGTGCATCTCTTCAATGCAGTATACAGTACTAATTAACAACTCCCCTTGTGGCTTCTTTAAAAGCTCACGCGAGTTGAGGCAAGGCGACCCCCTCTCGCCCTTCCTATTCGTACTAATGGCTAGTGCTTTGAGTAGGTTGATAAAGAGAAGCAAAACAAATAACAGGTGGAAGGAGATTAAGGTGGCAGAAATTTTGGAAAAGCTATTGCATCAACAATTCGCTAATGATACAATGTTGTTTGGGGAGGCCAACCTTGCGGAAGCAAATGAAATCAAATCGATCCTAAATTTATGTGCAACAAAATCTGGTCAGAAGATAAATAATGAAAAGTCTGCAATTCTCTTTTTCAACACAAATAGGCAAACCCAAGGGCGAATAGCAAACCATATGGGCTTCAGTGTTCAGGATCTTCCATGGACATACCTTGGCGTTCCAATTTTTCAAGGAGTGACAAAATCGGAACATTGGCAAAGTGTAGTGGAGGCCTGTCAGAAAGAAGTGGCTGACGCTTCATGGCAGAATTACTAAGTTTAAAGTTGTTCTAGCAGCAGTTCCAATCTACGTAATGTCTTCTCTGAGGCTCACGAAGGTGGTGGAATAGAGTCTCAATAGAATAATGAAACACTTTCTCTGGGAGGGGTCAAATGACACACGTCATTTCCCACTTCTCAATTGGGATATTGTGCGGGATTTTGTTGTGACTGGATTTGGACAGTAGATCCAAGCAATCCTTCATGGTTTTTCCCGAAAGGTTTTTCCACGTAAATCTAGTGTTCTTAATTGTTAGATCTTGTATGCTTGTGGTTGATTAAGTTTTGAAAAAGTAAAAGATAGTCTTATACTGATTCACCACCCCCCCCCCCAACTATCAGTATACGCTTGTGCTCATCAAGCACCTCATCAAAGAGTTGCATGGAGGTGGACTCAAAGGACACTTTGGTGTGGATAAGACACATGCCATGTCGAAGGAAAGGTATCATTGGTTGAGTTTATGCAAAGATGTATGCATATTCATGGAAAGGTGCAAGATCTACCTAATAGCAAAGGGAGTGACATAGAACATCAAGTTATACAAGCCATTGTCCACTCCAGAACTACCTTAGGAGGAACTATGCATCGATTTTGTAATGACAATCTATTCATTATAGTGGGATATTTGTCTATAATGCCACATTCCATTCCTTGTCAAAAGTCGAATGGTGCATCTAGGAGAGCTCATTCTTTAAGGAGATAGTGTGGTCGCATGGGTTGTCATGAAGCATTAACACTAGATCACAACAAGAAGTTCCTTAGCCATTTCTGGTGCACCTATGGAGGAAATTAGGCATGCAAGTCAGTTATAGTTCTATATGTCATCCACAAACAAAGTTTGTCAATTTAAGTCTTGGCAATCTGTTCTAGTGTCTAGGAAAGAAGCTTGCACAGTGGGACTTTGTGTTGGCACAAGCAGAGTTTGCATACAACTCAATGAACAGATCATCAAGGAAGCTACTATTTCAAGTGGTGTATGGGACATCCCTATGGCCAAATTAGTTGTCTGCTCAATCCTAGTTGTGAGCTCTAGCTCACAATCTTTTTAACCAGGGTGTTTGATAGAAGAGCATCCTTAGATTGCCACAATCTTGCATCAACCAAAAAATGTGTTTGTAGTTCCCCGACGCAAGCTTACCTTGTGCACAACTTGTGTTGTGGTAGTTTGTTTGCACGCAAGCTTAACTTGCATGCATGTATCATCTTGTTTGTCTAGGCAATTTTGAGCTTCTCATGCACCCTATGATCGATGGCACTACTTTTTTCAAGCCTTGTGCAAACCTTGTTGGTTTGGTCCATTTCTATTGAAGCACATCTCATCCTACACAAGTCTTTCTTGGCACAAAACTTGGACATTAACTCCCCTTGCTCTAGTGTTCCTCTCACAACCTCGAGCATCCATGTTGGCACCCCACACATCTTGTTTCATGTGTGTGCCCTAGAAATGTCTGTCAATGTAAAAAATATAAAGGTAGTTGGTCATTTTGTCATAACATTCTTTCAGATGGTAGCAATTAGATCTTCTGATAGCATGTCAATTCTCAAAGGAAAGGACAAAAGAATGTTAGATTCAAAATTTTAAGGAATAGCCAATTGTTCTATTTGTAGACAGCACCCATGCTAATGAGATTTCCTCCTTGACACACATTTATGGCAATGAGCTACTCCAATCATCCATGCCAATGCAAATCAAATTTGATGATGGCATTATTTAGTGGCATGTTTTGGTCATTCATGGGATTCGGTCCTTCAAAAAGCCAAGGGTTCAGCTTGAGAGTTTGATTCAGAAAGAAGAATAATTCGACTTGGGTTTTAGGCAAAACTTAGATTGATTTGATTGTAAACGTAGAACCTCTTTGTATATTTCTCCAAGGGGGTTGAGTAGCATATTAGGGTCGAGTTTCACATATGAGTGGCCCATTTCATGCTCTACAATTAAGCTTTTGTTTTCTTTTTCGATCTCCATTGTTCTTCCTAGTTTCTATTGTGTGCTCTTGTAATGTCCCCTTTTGGTAGTTCAAAATTTCTTGACCTTGCACACAATTTTGACTTGTAAAAGAGAACATTAGTAACCAATTCACCTTTATAATATCAATATATTGCAATTAGGGTCAATAACCTCATATAAATGTCAATATCAAGGTTCATATACTTTTCACATTTCCTCTTAGGGTTCGTAACCTTATAATCATAATCAACATTATAATTCGCTACATATATGCATTTCACATTCTCATTTCTTTCACATAGAGTTTTCCCATGATATACCTCAAGAGAGTCATCATCTAGCCTGATCGTTAATCTACTCTACTTCACCCACCCCATATGAGTACGATTACGTTAAGGCGCTGGTGTAACCTTTCCCACTGTCGTAGGCCCAAAGGCTTCAATGCAACATGCAGCAATTCTTCACCATTTGGCTCAAGGGGCTTCATGCTACATGTGGCAATTCTTCACCCTCTTGAGAGTCACCTACTGTTAGGCACATTTATAATAATTATTAAATTTACACAACCTTAGGCCCAAGGGCTTCACACTACATGTGGTGATTCTTCGCCTCTTGGCTCAAGGGACTTCACGCCACATGCGGCAATTCTTCATCCACTTGAGGGTCACCTAGGTCCATTAGTCTGCCCTTCCTTAACTCACCACCATACTCATAGGGTGATAGAGAGATTAAGGGTGAGGCTACATACTCCTCTCCAAGTATATCATGGTTTAATGAATCATTTTATTACTTATCATTACTATCTCGTGATCCCCATGGATCACGAGATAGTACCATTGATCATATTGTTCCTCTTGGGAACTTCCTTTGTACTATCTCATTGATTGCCATTTCTTGGCATCATATACATTTCAGTATTCTAATAAGCATTCTTATATCACATGTTATAGACATTCTTGATGATAGGCCTTCTTATCATATGGTATACATTTCATTCTATGATGACATTTCATTTTATTACAAATATTCTTATACTATACTATTTCAACTATGCTTATGATATTCCATAATAGTATTTTCATTCCATGCTATTCGCATATCCATTATAACCTAAATGAGTATCATTATATGCTATTCTAATTATAAATTATTTTCATTCATATTCATAGCATTAGTATCTACCATATGTTCATATTCATTCTATCTATATTAACATGCTATTGTGAACCTGCTATGATGATACATTCCATCTAGTTTACAAGCATTCTGTCACAGCCAGATGCATTATTATGATCAGCTAGTAATTGACTATGAAATCATTAGAATTTGAGATAGGAACATACCTTCTATGTGGTATAATACTCGTGTTGCTTCAGGCTTGTAATAATGAATGAGCATAGACTGTTTCAATGTTCCTTTATGCTGCTGCAACTGATATTTTATTCCCTGCTGATCGGATGTCACTGACTGAGGATAGGAGTGTTTTTTTATGGATGTTGGATGATGCTCCTTTGATCGCTTGGGATTTCCATTATATACCCCCGATCCTTGGGACAGTCACGACTTCTCATAAACCATCACCTTTCTAGGATCGGCGCTCCTCTTGAATATTATAATCTTTGTTTAATTAATTTGTCCTTTGTGACAATTTTGTCTTATTATAACTTGTCTTTTTCTTCATGCTAGGAACATCGGCCATTTCCTTTGTGATCGGCGCTAAGCCTATTCTCTTCGTAATTGATGCTTGACTTGCCTTATTACCATCGGTGCTTAATATGATGGTTTGTCGGTTCTTGCACATCAATAATCACTGTTTAATATTATGGTTTGTATTGCTGGCATGGCAGTCATGATAATAGTAACAATGGCTGAATTGCTAATCATCATTCCAATCTTCAATTGGAATGGAATTATCGAGAAACATGATAGTGGTATATCGAGAGACATGACAGCTCTCCACACACATTTGTCGCTTGTTCATTTGACCCACATTCGACTACCACACCACCATGCTACAAAATCAATAGAAAAAAGGAAAGAAATAAACTATATTAATTTCCATTAGTAACAAAAATTTGTCAATAGCACTCAAAAAACACCCAAATATAGTAGCAACGACTTAGTGTAGAGAAAACCCTAATAGCAAAATTGTCCACAAGAAAAAACAATTAACACATCAATCAAGATTATCAAGTGTATATAGGAGCGTCTGTTGAAGACTTGATATGAAGATCAATGCAATCAAACATTATAATCAAATCTCAAAGCAAAGATCCTACCAAAATCATGTGGAACAAACGAGTCGGTAACATCATCATCCACTCTTGAGATAGGATTGATGAAAAATCTAATAATGCTCATTGGGGGATGCTTACAATAAAGAGCACCTAGTTGGACAATTGGACACTTAATTTCCCACCAATAATACTATGTTGTAAAAAAGAAGTGATCAACCTAGTAGCCATAGAGCCTCCATGACGTGCTTGGCATCTAAGAGTGATGCCTCTTAGAGGTAAAGGCCATAGATTTTGTGCTTGCAACAAAAAATGAAGGAATTTATACTATTGCCCAGAAATGTGTAGGTAAATGGTACTCAAAAGTAGAGTCTACTGCATTAGCATAGCAATATGGTAAAAGGAATCCTAGGTTTTCAAAAGAAACTAAACACTAAAGCAATGTAAACAAACCTAGGGTCAAACCTAAAGCAATTGAAGCCCAAAATATATCAAACATGTGCAAGCAAGATATCTTGTTCTCCATGGGAAATTTCTTTGTAAGATTGTAAGTATGAGAAAAACTCAAACTCTAATGTCAAATATCTAACTCCTATGTGGTTCAATGTGTTGCTTCATCTTGTTCTAAGCAATAGTCAAATTGTACTTGAGAAGTTTGAATATGTTTTGTTGCATTTGTATATAGTCTTCTACAGTCTAAACCTTTGTGCTACTCTAAAAACATATAATGGCAGGAGGTTGATACACATAAAGCACTTTAAAAGGATCCATTGGCATTGAATCAACCAACAAAAAGACACATATGGAGTTGCCACAACCAAAGTCAAAGTAAGATCCTCCTTGAGATGCTTAGAAGTCGAAGTATTGGCATTAAACAACACAAATTATTTTAAAGTCTAAGTATTGGCATCAAACAACACAAATTATTTATTATTTAAAAGGGTCATATGTGGTGTTGCAATGCAAGCATAATTGCAAGTAATTTTTTGGTAATATCATGTCAAGTTAAGGAATCCATGAAGACTCTTGATCGTTTGTTGGATGGACCATTCTATTACTGTTTTTATTTTTATAGGCCATGATCTCAAGTTCTTGTATTTTGGGTGCCACTGTGAACCAAACAAGATGAGCTCTGGTTCTTGCAAAATACACCGCAAAAACATACAGGCAAATTGGGAAGAAAGAAGACCCAAAAAAAGTTTTTAAACCCATATTTTTTGGGCAAACCCAATTTGTTGCCTCTATTAAAATAAAATTAGATAGTTTATATTAATGGTCAATATTGTAAACATAATAGATTGTTTCTATTTTGCTGTTTAGATTGCTTGTAATCTATTTTAGAAACATCTTTTGTAACTCTATAAAGAGTGTTGCTCTCTTGTAAATAATATATCATTCTAATTTAATCTTTACATGGTATCAGAGCCCAGGGCAAGCGGGAAACTTTTTTTTAGAAATTTTTTTCTCCTCTCAATTTTTTTGTGCCCTGTTCGTACACGGCAGTACTTTTTCATACGGCGCCATACCTATTCGCACCATCTGCACTCTGCAAGATTCACCTTTGTTCCTTCCTTGGCGTTTTGATTCTTCTTACAATCGTGCATTTAGCAGTCGAGATTTGTGTTGCTTGTTTTTGTTTGCAGAGGTCGCGTTTTCTGAAGGTCGTGGATCATGTTTTCAAAGGTCACGATTCCCATTTGTTTGGCGCTTGTTTTGATCTTTGTTCGTGGATTCTTCGGCTGCTACAAATCCTTCGATCGTGTTTTGTTTTCTCCCTCACGATAGTGAGAGGTCACGATTTAGTGTTTTCTGGAGGTTCTGATCAGAGTTTAAAGAATTCGTCGATGCTTCAAAATCTGTGGATGCCGTTAAAAAAAATTTTTGGGGGTCGCGATTTTTTGTTTTGATCGACACTTTTTAGCATGTATTCTTTTGTTCGTGGCTCCTTTTAGCCGCCATTTGGAGAATTTTTGTCGACATTAAAATCTGAAGTCGCCATCTGTATTGAAGGCTCCCGTCTAAAGGTTAGCGTTTTGAGGGTTCTGGCAGATTTTGTTTTCCTTCGCATCTCCTTCTGTTTATTATCTGTAGGGTACTCTCACACTTTGGTCGCGGTAATCTCTCCGCGGTATGCTTTCACAAGGTCTTAGTCGGCAGATTCTAGCATACGCTGAGATTTGTATCTTGCACTTAATCGCCAAGTTCTAGCGGTCAGTCCCCCCGGTGCTCACAAGGAGACAAGCGCTTAGCGCTCAGTCAAACGGCCAGTTCCCAGCCTCTGTTTGGTTTTCTGTCTGTTTAAAGTAGCGGTCTTATTGGCGATTTTTCGTCTTCCATGCCCGCGGGTTTTGTGCCTCGAAACCCCTGCTAGGGTTTGAGTTTTATTCTCTGTCTGTGTCGTCAAATCGCCTTGTTTTTTGTGCCATCAGTTTGTACTCCATTTTTTCGTGCCTCGAAAAACGTGAAAGATGGCATCTTTGACCAACATTATGTTGGAAGGCAGTCAAAAGTTCAACGGCCGCAATCACAACACCTGGAAGCAACAAATGTTAACCATATTCAAGTATCGGTGCCTTGACCAACTTGTTCTGGGCAAAACTACACGCCCTCCAATGGCTGGTAAAGATCAGGATAAATTTGACGAGCAGAATCAAGAAGCAGTAATGCTTATTAAATTATCAGTCACCAATGACCAACTGCCTCAGGTTCCGTCTGGCAAGACAATCGCAGAAATCTGGGATCATCTGAAAGATTTGCATGAAACGTCCGACAAGAGCCGCGCGTTCTTTCCAAAGACCATGTTTTTTTCGATCATGATGGATGAAAAGGTGTTTCTGCAAGAGCATCTCACAAAAATCAAGGACATCCATGATCAGTTGGAAGCGATTGGTCGGAAGATGGAGGAAGATATGGTAGTCATCACTCTGAAAAGTCTACCAAAGTCTTGAGCACTTTATCGAGACTCTCAACATTACCTCAACTAATGTTGACTTGAAGTTTCCCGAGCTTTGCAACAAACTTCTGCAGCAGGGTCGATGGAGACAGCAGTTCGGTAGCAATGCTAGTTCATCCTCTACAGAGCAAGAATTTACTGCCAAGTCCTTTCAGAAAAATAAGGGCCAGAATCAGCCCTTTCAGCAGACCAGCCAAGGTCAATCCTTGGATTCTTCCAAGAAGAAGAATGTTTAGTGCAATTATTGCCACAAGTTTGGCCACATGAAGAAAGATTGCCGGAAACGCTTGGCTTCTAAATAGTCCAAGCAAGGAGAGTCTAACTCGAACGCTCATGTTGCAGAGCACACTGAGCAGAAGGAGTCTGCTTTCTATGCCTTTATGGCCAAGAGCCCAGCAGATCCTGTTAAAGTGTCTAAAGCCCGGATAAGTGTGTCAAATTTAAGGGGAACCTTGGTGTAGTTGATAGATTGACCATTAAGGGAGGATATTATATTAATGGTCAATATTGTAAACATAATAGATTGTTTCTATCCAGTTGTTTAGATTAGCCGTAATCTATTTTATTGTTTCTATTCAGTTGTTTAGATTAGCCGTAATCTATTTTAGAAACATCTATACTTTGTATATTTAGAAACATCTTTTGTAACTCTATAAAGAGCGTTGCTCTCTTGTAAATAATATATCATTCTGATTTAATCTTTACAGCCCTTGGGTCATCTATCTTTAACTAGTTGAGTGCCAAGACCATGGACTACACACATTTGTTGCACTCGTATACTTCATTGTGTGATCCATTGCAATTCCTCCACATGCCCTTCTATCCACCACCCTTCAAATGCCTTTAAGCTATCGATTCCATTGTAGGACTCCACGCTAGTGACTATGGCCAAGAACAATGCAGTCATGTGCTTGTCAAGTGGGAGAAAGAGGTGTAGACATGAAAAAGAACATTGGAGCTTACTTTTCCCAAAAGAGTAAAATTCACATGAAATGTAGATCCTTATTGAATGCCAACCCATGGCTTAACATAATAATTTTGGGCCTCATTGAGTCATACATAGGGTTGAGATAATAAAGAATGTAGACTTTCACACATAGCTCAATTTTCACATACAAATCATCGGTGGGATTGGACGTTCTAGCCTGTTTTATATAAATGTAACATAATTTGTTAAAACATATTAATTATTTTTATATTATTTATATTATGATAATATAATATTCATATTATTCATAAATTAATTAATCTATTTTTATATTTATAACATTTATATTTTTATTTTATTTATTTTATTTTTAATATATTTGTACGGTGCAACCCTCCTCAGCAAAGAAAGGTCTCAGTGCTATAATATTTTAGAGTCAATGCAAAGGCAAGAAGTTACAATGGGGTGATCATTTTGTTCCAACACTCAACAAGAATTGTCTTAACTTGTTTGAAGAAAATTTCTTCAAAATCTTGTTATTTGTCATTTATGATGGTCTTCATCTTCTCAATCATTGAGTCAATGCCATCATATGCCTCTCCCAAGCATGGCATATCCATGTCACTAAAATGGTGTAATGTGTCGTACCTATTTATATTTTTAAAATCTTTTTATGTGTTTTAAATTTTTAGTTTTATGTGTTCTTTCAAACTAGAGAGAGAAATGCACAAGGGCTTTTCAGTTTTTCCTGCAGATGTGTTGCTGGAGCATACAATATAGAGCATGTAACCAAAACCCAGAAAATATACAATGAATATGAGGAAACTATTGACTACCCAGATAGCAAAATGGCCAATAATAATTTACTATGACATACCCATGTTTAGAAATGCAACTTGGTACAACCGTCGGAAAGGACTAGCAAGTGGGTATGGCTGGAAATGCATCAAAACTCCATAAAATGATATAGAATGTTCATACAAATGTCATCAACAGAAAATAGAGCCTCCAACACCTCACAATGCAAAATACACAATACCCACGAAGAGGCAAGAAGCCAAAATGTCTCCAAGTCACTCCTGCAGCTGTACGGCCATTGCTAGGAGTGATGAACAGCAACTATGCACACCAATATACCTCTGAAAATCCTCTGATAATAATTTGCTGCTGTAGTCTAGGCTGGGCGACCAAGGTGGGAGTCTCCAAATACAAATAACTTCACACAATCTACCCCAACAGTGAGTACGGCCTAATAGAAGTGGTACAACCAGCAGCTAGTAAGTACAACAGTTATAAACACCAAGAAATCTGCCTTGTTTCCGCTATAAAACTGATCTCCATGGCTGCAAGAAGGACTGAAATAAATATGCAATGGAATAGCTCAAACTTCTCTTCAAAACCTCAACTATTTACTCCAATGAAGCACAAATGTGAATGCCAAATACATCCACTCTCAATGGCACCATTGGGTGGTCTTTCACACCTGTAGAACGCCGTCACTAATGGCGGTTTTTCGTCTCCAAAAGCCTGGTTCGAATGCACAAACCCTAGCAGAGCTCTCACAAGAAAATATCATAAAGCAAGCATGTGCAAATGAGCTTTCAAAACCTCTTTTATTTCCCCTCCAAGATGGGTGTTGGGCATTAAGGAGGGAAATTAACTTTTTAAAACACCTTTATTTCCCTAGGGAAGGGCGTCCATGGTCACAACTTAAAGTTATGTCTTCATTTTCCTCAAAAGTCACTTTTCCATTATATATTATAAAGTCCATATTAAAATATCATTAATAACTTCGGACTTTAAAATAACTGCCAAGATGGTGTCGGAATACAACGATCTATAGCTCGTCGGAAAGCCCTCGACGAGACGAATCTGATGCCACTCTGAAAATGCCGAACCGACCCCAACCCCGAACTTACTAAAAATAGTAAGTACTGACCACAAGCAGTCTGAGCCCACTCCGGTGGTGCCAACTATAATCAAAACTCGAACCATCTTTCCTCCACCGACACAACCTCCAAAGCCAAACTAACTCCAGTTTCCTAACCAAACTGCTAGTCCACGGGAACACTATGATGGACTAACCATGAGTCTAGAAGGGGACATTACAAATGGGCCATACTCAAGTTGGGCTTGGTGAAACTAAGAAGATATTCAACATGATCCACTAAATGTCATCTAGGATTATCTACATAGCATTTATTGCCCTCCCCTTGTTGGATCGCCTCCATTTGAACCAAAGTTGGTTAATGACAATGCTAGAAATTGCCTATCACACTTTCACAAGTTATCTCAAGACAATTATGTTGGAGGCAAATCAAGTCTCAGCAACCTATTCAAAAATGAAAATTAAAAAATTACTAGAGTGGACCATAAAATTGTATTGTTTTGCTTACTTTCAGCTGCTCCAATTTTTAAAATGATCTAAATATGGCTTACAACATATGGTGGTTGGTGATGAACATTTGGATCTCTTCAGCCTTAGCATACACATGTTTCATCCAATCAATTTTGCTGCCCAACTTTTATAGCATTAGGTTGAGTGAGTGGACAACACAAGGTGTCCAAAAGAAGTGTTAATAGTGTGCCTCAACCAACAAACTAGTCGCTTTGCAATTTTTTGTGTTGTTCATTATGACTTGGACAGTATTTTTAAGCCTCACTTCCTTAATGGCCCATATAAGGATGTCAATAATAAATTGTGTATCCTTACCTACCCCTCACAATCCACAATTTTCAAAAACATTGCCCCTTTAGGGGTCACTACAAT
The DNA here is from genome assembly GCA_027924645.1 of Cunninghamia lanceolata. Lineage (NCBI taxonomy): Eukaryota > Viridiplantae > Streptophyta > Pinopsida > Cupressales > Cupressaceae > Cunninghamia > Cunninghamia lanceolata. The sequence continues at coordinate 583,346 of BSBN01000964.1, read as the reverse complement.
CACATTGATCAAGGGCCGAATTTTGGCATCCTTCCTGTTGATGATTGTTTTTGGACAAGTCAACAATTGGAGTGAAATACAAAGTATCTGACTCCCTCTTGAGCAAAGCCTCTCGAATGCTAAACGAAGTGATCAAACAAGATAACTCCAAAGTTCCTTTCCTATGATTTTGTGAGATAGCTCAGTGACTAAGTATGATTTTGCTGGTAAACACAAAGGGACTTATACAATTGTTCAAACAAGTTGTTGATTCAATGATTACGAAGGCAAACACTGGAAGATCTAAGTACTACAACTTATAACTTATGATTTGGCAATGATATTCTTGATCCTAACTCTAACCAAATGAATAAAAAGAACAAAAGATGTAAGGTTTAGTGATACTAATCTAGTCCTAGATGCAAGGATAATTACTGCTTTGGTGAAATCGAACCAGATCTTGCTTCGCCAAGACAGACAACTACACAAGATTGATGCAATCTTCTAAGGTTTTATAAGATGTTTAAATCACTTATGCTCATGAAAGATTCAACAAACATAAGGATCAAATTGAAAACTCGGTTTTTTGTTCAAATCAATTGCAACTTGCAAGCCACAAACTACAAATGCTGTGAACTTATAAATTTCACCACAAACAATAAAGAAGCCTTCCACTACTAACATAAACTTAAAGAAAACTTAATCTTATTATGCACTTGAAAATCCAAACCATGCAACACTTTGAAACATATATAGAGTCACCAGAGCAATGAATCTTATATTATTTCAGAGAGCCTTTTGCAACAATTCCAGAGTTTTTCAATCGTACAAATGAGAGCAACAAGAGCCCCTTTTATAGACCTCAAAATGAATGAAGGGTCAAGATTGATCGGCCAAGCTAGCGGACCAGATCATGCCACATCACAAGTAGTTATAACAAACTCATACTTTATTAAATGAGAGAGACTATCTTTAATAAATGAAAGGGGCTATGAAGGAGGGAACAAAGGCACGCCTCCCAAGAAGATAAGAATGTCACATCATTAGCTTATGAAGAATCTCCATGTGAATATCCATCACTAGAAGCTTGACATTCAATGAATCTGGACACGATTTGCTTGACATCATCCAAAGGTACACTTGGCGCATTCTCAATGGTTCCCTCAGCTTCAAGTACATTATCTGAATAGAGGCCAAGTGTGTTCTCCTAGTCGGTCATCCTTGCTTTGTTGACGCCAAGGTGGACAGCAAGTGAAAAAATATTATCAAGATTCTCGTCTGACATATCATCTTCTTGAAAATAGAAAGCTCGAATTTGTTCTTTTATATTATCAAGAGTCATCTCCCCAAATGGGTTACATATCTTCATCAAAGAGGCATGTATTCCATCTTGAATCCTTTGAAGTATACTTCTTACTCTTGACATATCTATTTCTATCTTATCCAGCAACTGTCCTTTGATGCGAAAGCCGTAATACCAAGAAGAGAAGTCATATGTCTTATTTTCTTCAATCACTTCAGCATGTATCAAATCATCAATGGATGTCTCCATTAAGCTCTTCAAGTGTGGCAAGTAATGTTCTTTGACATCTTTGAATTCAACACAAACTGTCATCAATGCAAGTACCCTTTCTTTGAGATCTATAATCTTATCACACACTTGCATGATATCTTCCAGATGTTTGTATGTAGCCTCCTAAGTGTACAACTGTTTCAGGAGGGAGAAGAGGTGGTGGTGTAGAAACCTTGTCCTGTTGACGAATAGGATGAACCAAGTGCTGAATATACTGCTCTAAGGCCTGGCACCTTTGCTCAGCTTTAATTCTACCTTCCGTCTCCTGTCTTATAATAGCTCGAGCATTATCAATTGAATCTTGAAGTTCTTCTACTTGCATTCCAGTCAACGGACCCAAATTGATTGTATTAACGTCATAATCATCAGGTGTTATATCTTCTACATTCTTCTCAAGCCTGGGAACTGCTACATGAACTTTCCTTACCCCTGTTTCATCTTTAGTGATTTTTGAAAGAATAGTGGCCTTCTTCTTTGATTTTTCTTTTGACATGTCTAGAAGTAACTCATCAACTGAAAGAGGAGGATACTTCTCAACTTCATAATTTTCTCTGATTCTGTCCTGTAGCCACTCTGGCAATGATGAAAGATCTTGTACCTGTTGTATTTGTTTTCCTTGTGCAGGTAGTGATTCTTCTTCGGCTTCATCCTTATCTTCAGTGCTAGCTTCATCAATAATCTCAGTGTCATGTGGACTTGAAGGTATTTCTTCAACTAGAGTCTCAAGAACTGTATCCTCAACTTGTATGACTGTATCTTGATTCAACAAATTATTACGTAGCTGTCTAGAAGAAGCAGTTTCAACACTCACCCTTTTCTTCTTCTTACTAGATTCCCCTTGTGCAGCTTCAAGTTGTTTTTTTTTCTTTACTTGACCTGAATCTCTTCCATTTTCTTTGTTTTGCGAATCTTTACTAGGTGCATTGTGTTGTTCTTGCTGATCAATTTCTCCCATTTTAGTATAGGTGAGTTTCTTTCCCTCATCAAGCAAGGCTTGTACTTGTTCCTTTATCTGTTCTTCAGTAATAGCAATGATAGGCTTTATTAACCCTTCATCATCAACCCTTTCTCTATCAGCCCAGTTAACATCATAAGGCAAATTCCGGATCTTATTGTACTCATCACCCAGAAGAGCTCTCTCACCTTCTAGTTGATCAGGAATCCTTAGTACCTTCGTAGCTCTTACTAAATCCCACCTCAACCTTGAACATTTTTGCATTCTGATATCATCATCATCTATAACATTAGCCCAATGATCTTCCAATTGTTCAATATGCTTGTAGGAAGAATATGACTGCTTGATGGCTCCATGTGGATCAAAGTTTTCTCTCCTTGAATCATGTGGATGTAGCTGATATGCTTAAAGCTCAACTTCTGAATGTTCAGCTGCCTGAAGTGATGGACAAGAGTAATATCTACCAAGCTGGAGAGGAAATTGAACTCCGGCTTTCTTTCTCGCCTTCTACATCTTATGAAATTCTAACAACTGTCTTGAAACCTCTAGCAGCACCATCCTGTTTGAAGGATATCTACACAATCTATGTGGAAAAGATGTAAAACCTTGAATCTTAATATATGTGAACTTCTCATACTGGATATAATACCTCCCATACTGCTTGATGAAGTTCCTAGCAGCACCTGTTAACCTTCTATGTGGTTCACCTCTCAACTTTCTCACTATGAACATGGCGAAAGCATCATTGAACCTTTTATAGTGACTAATATTCTTCAAGTGGAGTTGAGGATAACACTGATGTGAGAGCAGTTGTCCAGGCTTCGTACCTAGTTGTTAGTCCTTTGTAAACTACATTTCTTGCCAAAATATAAACAAGATATGAAGTCATGAAGAAAGACTTTGTTTCATCAAAATTCTCAAACTGCTCATCAAGGCAATGGCTTATAAGACCAGCCCAATCAACCATTTTGTTCTTTGTAAACACATGATCAAAGTAAGTATACATCCATCCTTCAAAAGTAGATGATTGAGGCCTACCTGTTACTCGATTCAAGAACATGATCAGGTAACTTATCTCTTGCTTGAAGTCAGCCTTATGAAACTTGGGATCTTCAGAATTATATATCTTGATTGATGAATCAATCATCCACTTCTTTCTCACCTCTTGCATATAATGCTTGGAGTCACCTTCGAAAACACTTTGAGCAGTTGTAGGACAAATGAATACTCCCTTCCCTCGTGGGATGTTGAAGATCTCCTGGATGGCCTCTCTTTGCAAATAGGCGAGAACAATCCCGTCTTTAGCTATAATCTGTCTCTTCTCTTTGTCATAATGTTGAACACAATCCAATACTAACTCAGTGCTTGGCAAGGTAGGTGGGAAACATGTTGCTTGTATGATTCCACTTCTCGCAATGGCTTTGATGTCTTCGTTCCTTGTAGCAGCGAGCAGGAAATCTTTCACTTCCTCGAGGTTGACGTATACCATGTTAGTGTCTCCCACGTTCTTCCACTGTGTTTCAAGCTTGGACTCAGGTATGGTGGACTTGGCATCCATCTTGATCAAGACTTGTCTCTCTTTTGCTGTCATTCCCATTTACCTGCAAGACCAAACTTAAATACGTGAATCGAAATGGCAAAATTGACTTCATAAACCTGATTTTTTGATGACAAAGGCGTGAAATTTAGCAGATTTAAATAAATAAAAGCCAAATTTATGAAGGAAAAGGATGGATAAAACATACCTTATATCAAATTCTGACCTAAAAATGCAGATTTCTGTATTTTAAAATGAAAAAATATGGCAGAAATCAAAAAATCAGTCTTCTAAAATGCAGATCAGCTTCTAAAATCTATTTCTCTTCTTGAAATTCTGCTACCCTTTATCAAATATTCGCTGCTCCTTTAAAATTTCGCTGCCCCTTTTGCAATATGAATAATGAGTAAATGAGGAGGGGCGCTCTTCATATATAGGTGAATCTGCCTTCATTTATTGCTGGTCAGCTAGGATTTGAAGTCAGCCTCTTTTAGCATTTAATACAATTTTCTTAAGATTTCAAAAAAAAACCTTGTGGGCGCCAAAATTGATGGATAAAGGGCGCCTTGACTAGGCCTAATTGCTAATGAATCTTACTTCTCAGTGAATCTTCCTTCTTATGTTTAGGCGCTCAAAAGATGTTCTTTCTACCTCCTTCCTAGACACCCATACACACTCATATCAACAATAAGATGCGCCTTAACTGTATTTGATGATGCTTAACCATTTTTTAAACTTAAAACTCAAGGCGCTACATTGGACATGACTTGGAGTTCATTTCTTCCTAAGCGCAAATTCAAGGTGAGAACATCCACTTCAAATGCACCTTAGGTGATTTTACCCTTAAGTTTGTTATTTCCACAATGAATATCAATTAAAGTAACCCCCTCCTCAAGGCATAAACAATAACCTCTTCAAAGCGCCCAATCTAATAATGATTCTTTCCAAGGTGCTAGAATAGGATTTAGAGAAGATGCAAAGCGCCAAACATCACGAAGCTTTAATTTTGTCATCTCAAACTCAAATTGGTGATTATGACTTTCTCTTTTGATGCGGTGAAGTTCCTTAGACTTGATTTTGCTTGCACAAGGCTAGACGCTGATTTTAGAGTGGCAAAAACAAGGAAATGTGCCTAAGTTTGATTGATCCCTTCTTGCTATTTTATGTTTCCAAATGATTGAATGTCTTACTATTATCCTCCTTACCTAGGCGCTAATTGAAGTACACAAACACTATGGCGTTGGGAATAATTTGTGAAGGCAAGAAAGAGCGCCTAAGTTTGATTGTCTTGGATCAAGACACTAGAAGTTGATAATTCAATACCTTATCTCTCTAGGTGCTCAAATCATCATTGTAAACTCTCTGGACATCACCTAAGGCGCACATCTCTATAAGGTGCCAATCTTCTTCTAGGGCGCAAATATCTCCTTAAGGCGCTAAAGCATCACTTTCAAGGCGCTAAACATTGTTTCAAGGCGCTACATTGAAGCCTAGGCGCTCAATCCCCTTCTTGGCGCAATCTTACATGGACAAAAACATTCACTCTATATCAAGGCGCTAACAGGAAGCTCTGGAGATGGAAAATGGCGCCTTAACTTAATTGTGCAAATGTTGCACTTTAGGCGATTGCAAAATGTCATAGAGGGCTCAATTCTCCAAGGCGCCTACCATCTAGTGCAAGTTTTTAAGGTTTAAAGGCTTTTGACATTAGGCGCCAAATTGAACCTCCACATGATGTCTTGTCCTAGGCGCTAGAATATGACTGTTCAGATGCAAATATGCGCCTAGACCTCTTAGGCCATTTTCGTGCAGAATTTTCACTGTTCAAGGTATTTCAAGGTTTAAAACATCATTCTTAGGCAGGGCGCCTTGGTTTGAAGTGGTCTCAGGTTATCTGTATTCATGAAGTTGTCAATTCATACTCTCAATGAAACCCATTATTTACACTCGGTGGACAGAAGACTGCAAACTCTTTCTTTACTCAAGGAATACTCCCAACTATATTTGCAAGGTGACTGATTAACTCTGAGTAATACTCAAGCGACTAACCCTAAAACAACTAACCTATGAAGAAAACAAAGGGGGTCCCCATTTGCAATGGGGCGATGTGTGATTTGGTCACAACACTTCCCTCCATTGAAAACAATGTGAATGGATACCCTATCTCAATCCACAAATCCCTAATGGGCTACAACAAATCTTCTGCAAATTTTAGCTCCTTTTCCAATAAAGTAATACACACCTTCTCAAAACTTGCACCCTTGTACACTTTTGGAACCTCATTAATTTTCCTTGTCATTTCTTGTCAATATGGTAATCGAAAAATGTTGAAAGACAACCCTTTGCATAGACACATCTTGCAATGTGTTTATTGGCAATCTCTCAAAATTCCTTTTAAAATGCCCTTTCCAAATGGCCTCTTCGATTTTTGTATAGTGGGCTCTTCTTCATGAATGGCCAAAAATGGGTGGCTCTCTACCACAACTTCAAGAACACTAAGAGATGGGGAAAGAGTGTGTTGATGATGTTTTTGTGACAACACAACAATAGAATAAAATACCAAGTATCCTATCCTCTCTTGATCAAAGCCTCTTGAATGCTGAATTATATGATCAAACAAGAATGCTCCAAGGTTCCTTTGATGTCAGGTCTTGACTCGCATGTGGATAGACTTAGTGAATAGATGTGATCTTACTGATAATCACAAAGGGACTTACACAATTGTTCAAGCAAAATTCTTGTTTCACTTTTAGGGGAAGACTTCTTGAAATTTCTAAGTGCTACAACTTAAGGGGTATGATATTGCAATGGAGTTCTTGATCCTAATTCCTAACAATGATTAATAAAAAAGTGCAAAAGACGTAGGGTTTGAAGGAGCTATTCTCATTCTATATGCAAGAAATTATCATTGACCAGGTGAAATCAACCGACTTTGCTTCGCCAAATCAACAACTACACAAAGACGATGCAATCTTCTAAGGTAATGTAAGATGTTCAAATCACTCGCGTTCATGAAATATCAACAAACACAAATAATTGAAGTTAAGCTCATTTTTAGTGCAGTCTAACCATGCACTGCAACTTGTAAGCCACAAATCACAAATGGTATGAACATAGGGATTTCACCACGAAACAATAACAATTACTTCCATCAACTAGCATAACACTTGAAAATAAAACTTATTTTAAACTTATTCTACACTTGAGGAATTGGAAACCATGCAACACTTGAAACAAAACAATATCACCAAATCAATGAGTCTTGTATTATCTCAGAGAGTTTTTGCAAACAATTCTCCAAAGTCTCTCATATGCAAATGAAGGAGTGAGGCCTTTTATAGCTCTCAAAGTACAATGAAGGGCTAGGATTGATTTGCAAATCAATGGCCAGGATTACACCACATAAGGAGTTTGTTACAACTTGCTATTTTTAGACATGAAAGAGGGAACAAAGACACGTTTCCCAAGGTGATGACATATTGGAACCTATGAGGATTGTCCATGTGGCGCACCTCCCTTATGTTTCTCTCTTTTTCTAAATGCAATGAACTTGGACACAATATCAAAAATGTCCTCAATAGGTACACTTGGCGAATATTGAATGGTTTTCTCTGCAGCTGTCAAAATCTGTTGTGTATGCGACAAGTGTCTTTTCCCATTCTGTCATCCAAACTTGATTTGCACCCATGAATGTAGAAAGTGAGGAAATGTTATCCATTTGCTCCCCAAAGATGTTGTGAACATTACCAAAGTAAGATGCATGTATATGGTTCTTAAAATCTTCAATATCAAATTCTCTTGAAAGATCACAAATATCATTGATTGAATCAAGTATCTTGCCTTGAATTCTTTGAAGTGCACTTCTTACTCAAACACTTTCACTCTCCACTTTTTCAAGAACTTGCTCCTTTATATGTAAATTGTAATCCCAAAAAGAAAAATCACATGATAAATTTTGTTCAATTACATTCCCATCCACCAAGGCTATCCTTGGAAAATCCATCATATCCTTCAATTGTGGCATGAGATTTTGCTTGACGGCCTCAAACTCGAAACATGCATCTAAAATGACTTGAATTATGTCCAAGAGTTTTGAAACTCTTTCTTATTGTTGAGCAATTTCTTCAATGAATCCGTCAATCTTATTTTTCATTCTGTCCACCCATTCTTTCATTACTTGGGATGATGATCTCATTTCTTCTAATTGTGCAATGGACTCTTGTGAAAGCATGGCTGGTGGCGTCAATGTTCCTTTGCATTCATCATCCACCTTCAAGTGAAAACACCTTAAGTTAGTATTATGATATGACATGTAATATAAAGGGCATTCAATGATTAATTTTGTTCTCCTTATGAATGTGGGATAAATAAAACGTGATTTCAAACAAAATTCATAGATTTACCCAAAGCTATTCAAATTCAATGTAAGGAAATTATAAAAAACCTCAATTGTCTTCCACCCAATTCAATCTCATTATGAAAATTCCCTGCTAGGTCTGCTGTTTGTTATCTGCAGGTCTGATTTTTTGTTTTTTGAATAAAGAAATCCTCCTCTCCCTTGAAGCGCTCACACTCCAACCTTTAGCTTTGTGATGAAATCTTCCCTTTTGTTTAAAATCTGCCTCTTCTTTATAAAATCCTGCCTTTATTTGCTGCAGATCTGCATTTACTTCTGCTTATTTGTTTTGAATTTGAATACTGAAAATGAAAATCTAATCCTTCTTATATAGCCTTTCAGCCTCATACTCCTAGGCAAGTCAGCCTACTCATGGCAATAAAAATTTTAACTTTCTCTCTCCTAGGCCGACTTCTTTCAAGTTTGGGCGAATTTTAGCTAAGTGTGACAACAATTTCTAGGGCAGAAATTTCTTAAGCGTGAGAAATTTGCGCCCTTGCTGGGCGGCTTTTGCATCATCGTGAGAAATTTGCACCTTTTACTTAGTTTTTTCTCCTTTCAAAACCTTTTCTTGTGGCGAATTTCACTTGATATTTGAATGACTTAGCATTTTTACCATGAGTCAAGCTCTTCTTCCTAGGGCACATACTGCATAGGTGTAAGAAATTTCCACATTTTGCTTTTCAACTCTTACTTTACCTTAGACAAATTTTAACTTAAATGCCTTATGACTTAAACTCACCTTCTCCAAAATGTTGAAAATGGTCTTGTGCGCAAATTGCATGTTGATGAGAAATTTCCCTCTTGTGTGAGCACAAATTCCTCATTGATAAAGATTTTCCAACTTTTTCCTATGAATTTCTACATAGATTTTCGTGAATTTGACTAAGGCAAATAAAATTTCATCGTTTTGTCCTCACAATCATCAAACCATTTTGGGCGCATTTTTCACTGGCATGAGAAAATTCCACATTTGGCATTCGAAGGCTTGACCTAGGGCGCATCCTAACCAGGCAGAGGAAATTTGCGCTCTCCACACTTTAGGCATGAAATTTTCTAAGTGTTGATCATCTTCAAGGGAACTTCTAATGATTTTCAATGATCAAATCGTCATTATATTGCAAGTTTCAAGTCTAGATACTTCTTCTTTCAGGGCGCATATTGAATGGAGTCAAGAAATTTCCCTTAAAAGAGCATCTAATGGCTGGTTATAATCTAGGGTGCATCCTAAATGGGTACGACAATTTTTGCGCTCCTAGGCATCCTAAACTTTCAACTTTCAAAGTATGTGAATTCTTCTTTGTAAATTTCTCAAACTTACAATTTTTCCTTGCCCAAAATGAACATCAAGTACCTAGGGCGGATTCTGAATGTGAGCATTCAATTTCCACACTTTGCCTTGGACGCATATTGAAAGGGTGCATTCAGTTTCCACACCTGACGTTAACTTAGTCAAATTTTCTAGTTGTGATCTCTCTGCACCACGATTTTGACAAAGTTTTATCATTGCTCGCCCAAATTGACCTCAGTGTTTCTCAGTTATTTGGTAGACGACCTTCATTTGTATGGAGATTGAACAAGACTCGAGACTAAAACTCTAAAACTACTAAAGCAGAAGCGAAAGTTTGGGGGTCCCCATTTGCAATGGGGCGATGTGTGATTAGGTCACAACAGAGTGGGCTTTGTTAATCAAGATCCTCTCTTTGCCAAACAATGATCTAATCTAAAGGCAATTGTTGCTTCTGCTTACTCCTGCTCTCTAATATATTCCAACACTATAGATATTGGCACAAGTGCATCCTTCTTGCCAGAGCAAGATTCAAAGACCATTCTAAGAACATACAAATGGGCTTTCACCCAACTATACGAGCTTGTATATTTTTAACACCACACCCACTGCAAATCCAAACATATCCCCCACCACCTAGAACCAACTATATCGTGTCAACATACTTCCACAATAGTGGATTTAGGTATGTTCTGAAGCAAGGTTGGCCCACAAAGCTAGAACTGGCTGTCATTGTAATCCCTATGGTAACAAGTTGGATATATATATAGTGAGAGAGAGAGAGAGAGAAATGAAAAACAAAACAAGAGAGTTTGTTTATAGAAGAAAAAAACTTACCTCCAATCCAAGAATCTTCCTCAACAATCTCCTTGGCAATAAATGAACTTTGCACACACGGGAATAGCAATCCAACCTTTTTGGAACCTTCAATGATCAATCTTGAGCTCTACATGTGTAATGACAAGCAGGAATTGAAGTGAGGCAAGTATATTTGGTTTGTGTGTTTTGTTTTCAAAATGAGGTAAATGTGTTTGTTTTTTGTTTTAAGTTGTTTTGAGATCCAATTTAGGGTTTAGGGTTAGGTTTTCAATTTGATCAGTCAATCTATGAGACCCAAAAAGCAAAAACAATATTCAAAAAGGTAAAAAAATATTAAAAAACTATAGGGTTCCCTACAAGCTCGCCCTATGGCCGTTGGGCCCTAGGTGTACTTGGATGAACCCAAGGCCCAATGGCAATGCCCTATCCACATCCACAATGGACCAAGTCATGAACCTGAACTAAGAATAAACCAAGCACGAATCCAAAGGATTTGCGGACAAGTAACTCAGACTTCGACAAATCAAAAAAATGGAATAATTAGAAGACCCTTTATATTTAAGTGACAGAAGATCTCTTAACACAATGTGACACACTTTATTTTTTGTCCCATAGTTGAACAAGACATGGTAGGGTTAGGGATGATTGAATGTGCTGACAAAAGAGATGTAATTAGCAAGTATATTTGCAAATCACAAGCTTCTTTCAAGCACAAAGTTTCATGGTGGTTAATGCTTTGTCATGCTCAAGTAGTCAAGACAAGGCTCCAAAACTTGCTATTACATGTTATTTATGGAGACACTTTGGTAAAGAAGAAATTATATTCATCATGTGTTTTTGAGTTTCCTAGCGGACAAATCCTTGTAGGCACGGTTTTCAAGTAGAAAAGACTTCTTATACTTAGTGTGCCCTTGTCCTGGACAGACCATCCTCTTGGGTGCATTTGGATGATAAAAAATGACTGCAAGTTTTTATGGTGCAGTTTGGTTGACTGTCATGGACTTCCTAAGAAAATCAAGTTGTAAGACAAAGTTCTAGGAGGACACTTCCCCTCTCAGCTATAGGGAAGTTGACCTTTTATGAAGATTTTGTCTTTGCTTCTCAAAGTACGTTCAAATGCTCTTGCAATATGTTGAACCAGTGCCTCTTGGGCAGAGACTCATTTGTTGGTTGTGCTGCCTTTTCACAGAGAGATTTTCCTTGCAGACCTTTTGTTAGATTTTGGTCACTCTTTTAGTTATCTACAGTACTATAGGATGCACCTTTCAAAAAAAAAATGCAATGAAATCATTAAGAAAGCAATTGCAACTGTAATCATGTACCAAGAATGATATGAAATTACAAATTGCAATATAATGCTTTATGATCATTTTACACATTGTAAACTATCTATGAATATTAACTGTTCCTCATACCTAGAACAGAATAATGACTCATATGTGATTATAAGATATAGCTATGTGCATATATTCCCATCACTTACTACTCACCCACCTAGAAATTGCATTATGCAATTTCACCTAATTTTCTATATTTAAACAAAGCAAGAAACACAACTTCTAACAATACCATGACTTTTCAACTTACTCATAAGGTTGGTCTAACTACTAAAGTTCTTATTACTTTCTCTCCTAGCAATTGCAACACAACCTTTCACCTAAGAAACTATGCTTAAGGATTGCAAAGAAAGAAAATTTACAACATATTTTATACATACACACAGGTGTATGCTAATAGCATATTTTTAATATAATTTCTTCTACAATTGCAACTGTCTGATGTAGTTATTTTAAAAATTGTGGCTGTGAAAACACGTGCACTAGCACCTTAAATACTTTGAATACCTTTTGATGTATGTTAGATGGTATTTAAGATGGATTTGTGCAAGTGTACTAGCTTTCCAGTCAAAATGATACATCATCGGATTGTAGAAACAAAACATGGGTACATGCAATAGAAGTGCCACCATGTAGAACAATGTATAAAGAATTTGGATAAGCAATGCAATGTACTTAGTGGAAGACAGAAATTGGATGGATGAACAATAAATGTTAAGAAACAAAATGAGCAAATCATTCAACATCTACAGCAAGAACTAGTGAAATAATACAGACAATGAAAAGCATAGAAAATAGATACTTTAATTAGATACACATTTCCATGCTTGCAACAATACAAAGTTGTCAAGGATATAAAAAAAAAACCTGTTGCATAAAAGAGAATAGAAAATTTGTTGATTACCATGGAAACCAAAGATTACATAAGTTGAATTTCAAGACTTGCTACAACATCACACAGGATAACTGCAACTGCTTAACTCTAAAAATATGCACGATTATACTAGAAGAACAGCACTTATCAAAAAACATAATTGAATTAAAATTGTGATGACTTTTAAAACTAGCCCAATTGTACCTCCATGATGATGTTCATTCCTGATATCTCTTTACTGTCAATTAAAAATTAAAAAGGTATATCCTTTAGCTATGGTTAATTTTATCATAAAGGCACACCATTCCTCTCAATTTAGGCCCTTTAAAGAGAATTAGCCTTCACACTGTATACCTTCAAATACAGCAGTTTCTGCTTTCCCAACTAAATTTACTTGCATATGAAACAAGAATGAACAATGACTAACACCTTTTCCATACGAACTCAAATGTATCTTAAACCAACAGACTTAAAGACAAAAAGAAGCCTTTTTGAAGAAAAAAATATCATCCCCACAACCATAAAAAGGAAGATGCCAAATAAGGGTAAAAGAGCTAGGAAACTAGACTTAAAATCAAAGAAAACTTCTTTTACAATTATATTGCATGTGTTGGCACAAAAAACTACATTTTATAAACAGACCCTACGGATTTGTTTTAGATGTGCAAATATATTTCAATGCACACAAAATTATATAAATAAAAATAATTTTCTATGGATCTCCTTATTTGAGCATGCATATACCCACATATTTTCTTGTAGATGTTATGGAAAGATTCATTCTTCCATTTCACTGTCCGTGCATGATATTGAAGGCATTGCTAAGAAATGGCATCTTGTCAATTAAATAAAATAAGGAACACCAAACCATGCACTAATCTATACATGTCCATATTTTTTTCCCAAACAGCTACTCTTTGATCTATATCTATGTAGATTGAGCCTGATATGGGATTCAGATTTATCAAACGAGCATGTCAATTTGAACATGCAGAGTGATAAAAAAGGAATCTGCGAAAATAAACTATTAAATTTTCTTCATCCAAATGCTTGGAGTGCAACCGATAAGGTGCAAATAGGCACTGGACTATAAAAAACAAAAACAAAAAAAATCCTGTAATTTCTTCCAAGTAATCTGCAAAGGGGAAAACAATTCAATAAACTGACCTCTGGATTCAGGTCATTAACTTTTTCAATAGCATCCTGCACATTTCCTGACTGGACCGCCCTTCGCACAGCCATTCGATCAGTTATCGTTGCAAGATCTATTTCTGCTATTTGCAAATAAGGAATACAAGATCATTGAGTGATATAAACTCATTTTCTCATCGTGAATCTATTTATACCCATTCAATGTAACTCTGTGATCAACAACCTATGGTAGACTGCTAAATGCTCAAAGACAAAATAAGGTCCATCCAAAAAACTGATAAATGAAACAATTCCAAAGATCCCGATGCCAATAAGAGCAGTAAAATTTAATGGCTATTTTTCTAAATATAAATTTTGTCAAAATATGATGTAGAAGAGGAAAAAAGAATGAAAAGAATTACACACTAAATGAATCACCAAGTAACGAAACTTATCACCTAGCTTACTCTCATAAATCAAAAAGGCAGGAAAACAAACAAAACAATGACCAGTGATGGATACGTTCTGTTCCTGACTCCATACAAAACCTCTCAGCTGCTTCAACATAGCCCTCAGTAACAAGAAAATTCATCACCAACTTGTTCATATCTTCTTTTCTAATCTTTACATCATTCAGCTTTTTTTCCCATTCCTCCTTGGTTATCACCGGTTTTGAAGTGGACTGCACAAAAAAGTTGTCATAAATATTTAAATGGGAACATTGATTTACTTAAATAAAAGCAAAAAGAATGTAATTCATTAGCCACGTTTGTAACTAGTAACAATTTTTTTTAGCTAAACTTTTTACTATCTTCTCCTACAAAGTGTTGACAAATTAAAACAAAAGCAACAAAAAACTTTATTCTTGCAGGCAGAGGAACAAAAACAGAAATAACTAGCAGACACAATAAAAAATAACTGCTAAAGACATGAAAAATTGTAGTTAAAATATCTTAATCCTTCATCATCTCAGTCATCTCTCTAAACATTCATACAAGTAGACACAATCCACACTCTGTTTTCATTTTAAGTAATCACAGCTTAAATGTTGTGACGTTCACATCAGGCCAAAATCTAATGTCGCTCATTTTTTAACTGTTATAGATATCTTAAATATATGTATGTAAAAGACGCCGAGGGATATCACTACGATATAATTAATATAATATACGAATTATATAATTACAAATTAATTATTAATTATTATTTTACTAAATAAAATAATTATAATTAAATCATTATTATTATTAATAATTGATATATAAATCCTCCGTTCAAGGGGCAGGAATTGGTAAGACTATTAGGAAGAACATTGTTTGGAAACTACCTCCAAAGGGCTTTTCAAGGTCAACTTTGATGGGGATTCTATGGGGCAGGATTCTAAAGGTTCTTTAATTCAAGCTGGTTATTTCTGTTTTGGCCAAAAGACAAATAATGAAGCAGAATGGATGTCAATGATGGCAAGTTTATATCTGGCATTAGGCAAAGTTTGTAGATATGTCGCTGAAAGGGGACTTGCTCAATGTTATCTCGGGCCTTCGGAAAACTTAAGAGACTTCTTGGTGAAGCTATTTATTTATGTAAGAAATTCTATTGTATCTCTTTCATGCATTGTTATAGGAGAGGAAATAGATCAGCTAATGCCCTTGCCAAAGCTAGGATCTGTCAAGCTCCTTTTTTCAGCCCTTGCAATTGGTTTCAATGACACGTGATAATTGTTGGAAAGATTGATATTAGATGACTGCCAACCTTGAACTCTTTGGTGGGCCCAACTTTCCTCATATCCACCATAGGAATGTCTTTATTCCACTTCATGCTATCCTTTTTGATGTGGCTCTCTTTAGTCATTTATCCTTACTTGGGTTGCTACTAGCATCACCTTTTAATGAGAACTGCTCTGTCCTCCATCCCATCATGCATGCTAACACACGTCGGATCTCCTATTTCTCTCATGGCAGTTGGTGGTTTAGTTGTTCTTAGTTTTGCATGTGTGGCTTCTTGGTTGTTGCTGTCTAAGTTTTGGCTTAGTCTAGGTGTCATCCATCTATGTTTTCTTGTTTGCCTTATGGCTCCTAGGCATCACTCTAATGCCTCACAAGACCCATTTCGGCATGGAAAAGTGTCAAACCATAGTCTAAGCTCCATTTACCATTACCTTTTTTTCTCTATTGAATATGGTTAAGATAGTTTCAAGCCAAGATGATCTAGGGAACTCTGGGAAGCTTCGTTCTAGGGCTTCTATCCTTGTTGAATTTAAGTCCAAACTCAACACGATGGTGGTCCCTAATGAGCTATGGGGTTGGATTGCATGTCTAGTGCTCCATCCTAAAAATCTAAATATCTCTATGTCAACTGTAGCAGATCCCGATAGAGATTATCCATTGGATAGTGATGAGGAGGTGTTGTTGGAGAATGTCGCTTTGTCGGGTTTGGGTTCTTTCAAGGATTCTCAATCCCCTTCTCTAGCGGGTGATGTACAAGCTCTTTAGCTTGAGGTGTGGGCCTGGCAGTAAGAATTTCAACCTCTTTCGTCTTTCTACCTTGAACTTCAAATGGTGGTGAAAACTTTGTTAGTACCTCACAAGAACAATACCCTAGGGGTTGCAAACACAATTGTGCTTCCAACTTCGGCGAGGGATGTTTTGGTTCATAGCAAGAAGACACAAGAGGTTATTCATGGTGTTTGTCTTAAGTACTTGGCTAATTCCGGTGGTGGTAGAAATCCAGCTCCTAATTAAGTCATGATTTCAACACAAGGTTGGAATGTCATTGTAATAACCCACACCAATTTTTTAATTTTTTGCAATATAGTAAATGCAAATGCAACGTCCTGACACTTTCTAATCACCAAGTTTCCCGATGTGGGCAAGGTGAGAGCATACGGTGTTTTGGACCACACAAAACTATCTAAATGAATGTGCTGTTGTACTGAAAAGGCAGCAAGCCAACCAAAGCATGTAGGTCGTAGAGCCGACCCAAATCAACACCTCTTCGATAGACAAGCATGCGTAGAAATGCAAAGCCATTGGCAGAATAACTTAAGCTTGATCAAACCAAAATGGTTGATTGCAATCCAAGCTTGTTCGATGCCAAAATGGGCTATGAAATGCATCTAAGTCTGGCAGTCAACCATCCATAGCCTACAATGTTGAAATGCACATTAATCGGTTGAATAGCATCCGATTTTACAATATTAAGAGCATGAGATGCATATTTCTGGTGGTACTACCATCCGGGTTTACAATATGAAAGAGATATGAACTGCTGGTAATTATATTGAAGAAAACTAATCATGCAACACACTGAGAATAGTATTCTAATAATCAGCTAAACTGCTGCAACACCAGATATTAGTCTAATAATCAGAAATATGTGATGATCGGTTCACCTTAGGTTGAGCACTAGACCAATGAACATGTCTCTAAAGGTAGTTGAAGCAAACTAGTAGAAAACTGAATCACTTAATACTGCTGTTATATCAGAAAACTCAGATCTGCACTGTTATTTGAAGACCCCAACCAGTCTAATTGGCATTCCAAGCACTTGGGACGAACTGCCCAATTAACCAAGACTGTTCTGAACCATTCTTCAGGCCTGTATGGCCCAGTAAACAACAGATACAGCAGTATGAACTGCTACACAAACACCCAGAACTCATATATTCCAGCAGATCTTACTCTGATCAGCACTACCCATCATAGGAATTGATATATATGACATTAAATAATAGGAAAACAATGCAGAGAGGCAGCAATTCTGCTCCAATATTCACTCGCCCCACATTAGCAGCAGTTTGGCCTCCTTTTTCAGACTGTTTGGCCTATACAAGGCGTAGAAAAATGCACACAACAACTCCAAACAGTTACAGCAGACCTGAATAGGATGGAGCTGCCTTCTAAACAGCAACAAACATCAGTCCAACAATTTGTTCAATCCAAACATTCTCAAAAAAACATCAAAATCTCCCATCATATCATAACTGAAATAAACTAGAAACTTTGAATCCCACTATTAGCACAAAGGTGATTTCTGAGTGAAATCACACAGCCAGCTAGGAGGGTTTTCGTCCCCGAAACTGGACTCACCGGAGGGTTTTCGTCCTCAGGAAAATAAAGAGAGAACTCATGTTTTGCACAGAGCAAATGAAAATAATTTGACAATAATCCTTTTCTCCACACAACTCCTAATTTTATAGGCACTTTTAGGGCAACTTTTAGGGCAACCAAATATTATCTCTTTTATTTCACTTTTCCCCTCAATAATTAAATAAAGTGACTTTTCAAAGTCTTTTAAATTTGATAAACACTTTTAATCCTTATTTTCAATGTCACTTTTAAAATAACCTTTTTTAAGTCACCACTTTGTACCCCATGCCTAGTGTTAATCACTTTGGGCCCTCTTTTAAAAACACTTTATGACGTTGGCCACCCTTCTTTTAAAATAAATAAACATAAGTTGCCTTTAAGAAAATAATATAAAGTTACCTTAAGACAACTTACGTTACTTATTTAATTATATTTCCACACATCCCAAATTCTACATAAAGTTGGCGCTCTCCAAGGATGTTGGAATTCTCTAAGAATTTTGGAACTTTCCAAGAATGTTGGAATGGGTCCAAAAAGGGGACATTACAGTCATGTCTAGTTTCCTAAAAGCTTCGCCTAAGACTTGCAAAAGGGTGGGTGGCTTAGGTGTCACCAAGCTTTAGGTTCTTGGTTTCTTTTGTCTCAATTCTATCTTGTTTTATGGCTCTATTGTTTGTTTGCCCCTATTCCATTGAGGTTTTTGTATGCTTTTCATATTTTCAGATTTGTGTCTAGTATGTAGTAATTGTTGTCCATAATGAATGTTTGTTAACAGTTTTTT
This sequence comes from Cunninghamia lanceolata, assembly GCA_027924645.1. NCBI lineage: Eukaryota > Viridiplantae > Streptophyta > Pinopsida > Cupressales > Cupressaceae > Cunninghamia > Cunninghamia lanceolata. The sequence goes on along the minus strand of BSBN01000964.1, from coordinate 564,591 downwards.
GGTATTATATAGGCAAGGGCCCCAATAGATCCCTCACTATTAGTATCAAAAAAATAATAATATATAAATACTATGTTGCTGGGTTCCTGTCTTTTGCCCTGCATGCCCAGACCGGAACGTATTGGGTCCGGATCCGGGTCTGGGACGCCCGGGGGTTCACCCAAGGTCCTGCCCGGCCCCCCCGGGTACGCTGTGGGTTCTTCTTTGACCTGAATTGACTGGAACAATATCTTTCTTAGAAGGTGAAAATTTATTTTGAACTCCAATTGGACAGCTATCAGCTGACTGAGATGCTTGAGAAAAAGATGAAATAAAATCTACTAGTTTTGTTTTGTGTTGCTTCTTGTGAAATTCCATCTGATTTACTTTATCTATATCAAAAGGAAAATATCAGTCTCAGTATCCACATGCACTGCTCAGAAATCAAACATAAATGGGAACTGTTTTCAGCTCAAGCATGGGAATCTAAACATAATTTGGAGCCTTGGATATCAATGCTATAGAACAGGAATGCATTAAAAAGTAACATTTTGAATAGGTCTGCCATTTGCAATTCGAAAATCAACTAAAGCATAATACTATATAGAAATTATAATCATTTCTATTCCAAGCAATATGAGATGGACAGAGATATAATTTACCATGCTTACTAGTTTTCAGTTCCCAGGTAGACAAAATTTACCTATTTTGATATTTTATTTTATTATTTTGTTTATTGGCAATTATGAGTATTACTGTTTTTAAGTTTTAGTCTTAGAGTTTACTGTTATATATATATATTGTCGTACCGTACCTAGGCAAAAAACAAAATTGTTGTATCCGCGTACCCGAACCCCATATCCGTATCTAAACCCGTACCAGGACTGGCAACTTAGTATAAATATAGTACTTAAATATAATGTCCCCATTTTCGTGAGCATCAGTTTTCAGAGGGATTAGCCTATTTCCTGACCCTCGTAGGCTAATGGAGTTGTTCAGAGGGTCCTGTTTAGCAGCTATCTGGTTGACTTCTTCGTCAGACCTCAGTTGGGTTCAGGTTTGGCCTTCGTTTGACGCAATTTCTCATACTTACTATTTATAGTAAGTCAGTGGATGTTAGAGAGGGACCCTTACTATATTTAGTAAGGCACCTGGATGTGATGGGTTTGCAGTGTCGATCTCCTAGTTCAATTGGTTTGGCCAGTGGATGAGTATTTATGGAGTTATTATCATTAAAGTCATTTTGATGATAATAAAATATTATAAAGGCATAATATAAAGTTATTAAGTTCACTTTATATTCAATGGGGCCATGACCCTTCATTAAGTGACTTAAAGTGCAATTAATTAATTATGTTTTAGAGGCCAAATATTAAAGTTTTTATAAAGTCAATGTGAGAACATGTTATATCATTTTAAATGATTTTAAATGCTCATGAAAGGGATCGATCTCTTTTTGTGAAAAGTATAAAAGGCACAACAAAGGCAAATATGAGGTATTCAATCATTTGATATTTGAAGATATTGAAGTTTGTGTTTTGAGCTCTTCTCTTGGAGAAGATAAAAACCAAGGTTTGCTGGTATGAGCATTGGAGAACGAGTCTTCTTCATTGTGTTTGCAATCTGAGGGTGTGCAATATCTCCTGAAGGTTTGCCATCAGATTTGGCTTCATTCAGAAGTCAAAATAGAGCAGATTGGTGAAAGTATTGCAAGGGTTACAGACCAGATTTGAAGAATAAGCATTAAATATTGGGGAGCTGCATTTGAGCTTTGAATGATCCATTTTGATAGAGTTTTGGTGCCGAAATAAACATGTTCTATTCAGATTTTGCAATACATTTGTGTGTTTATTTTGAGCAGAGATTTTGTGGCAGTTTGAGAGGGTTAGAGACTGATTTTGCATTCATTGGCTGGGCCATACCTTCTACAGTACTGGCCGTACCTGCTGTAGCAGTTCGTACCACATTCCTGGAGATATTTGGCGAAGTTTGCGTGGGTTTTGGCACTTATCTTGGTCTGATTTGGGTATTGTTGATGAGGTTTTTGTGACTACAACAACATTAGAATAAAACACAGAGTATGATATCCTCTCTTGAATAAAGCTTCTCAGACGCTGAACTATGTGATCGAATGAGACTGCTCCAAGGTTCCTTTTATGTCAAGTCTTGACGTGCACATGGATAGACTCAGTGGAATGATGTGATTTGCTGGTAATCACGAGGGGGACTTACGTGGGCTTACTCCTTCGTAGACATGGAATTCACTCCTGGGACTCGGACTTGTGGGCGAATGGAACTCTTTCACAAATGGAAATATTGGAATTCCTAGGTTCCGCTCTTGAAGAGGAAGATGATTTGGCAATGAGGCTCTGGAAAACTAATCCCAGCGAAAATCTAAAAGAAAATGCAAAAGATGAGGTAAGGGTTTAGGAATCTAATCAATGGAAATGACTGCTATTGAAGATGAAACTGGAACCAGTCCTCTGCTTCGCCATGAGACAACAACTAGGCAGGGATGGTGCAATCTTCTGGGGTAGAGGTAGAGGTTTTCATACTGTCCTGTCATGGAACATGGAACTGATCATACAAAAACAGCCGAAGTTAAGCATGGATCACGTTCAGACTAACCATACAAAGTGATTTGCAAGCCACAGATCACAAATGGTATGAACAAATCAACTTCAATCATTCAACAAGAACATTTCCATCACATCTATCTAACGAAAGTAAGAAAATACAACAGAGAACTTCAATATCTTTCAGATTTGCTCCAAGAAATCAATAAGACCATGCCAAAAATCTAAAGAAATATATGAACACCATTCTTCAATGCATATATTATTGCTTCAGAAGTCTGTATTACAACAATCTGACTGATCTTTGGAGTTTCAGCTCAGGAAGAACAAGTGCTCTAGGAGCATCCGAATGATAAAATTAGAAAAAGAGAGACCTAAAATGAAGCATCTCTCAGCCTTTATATAGGCTCTCAAAAATATCTTAGGGCAAAAGGAAATCAGATTTCCTTGAAACATGTGCCCTGGGTCATAAACCCTAGAAAAGTAGGTGGGGTCGTCAGAATCCACATGTAGGTGACTGCCACCTGTCCTGGTCGTCAGAATGTGTAAGGAAAACTTCCAGCTGTCCTGGTCGCCACCTGTCTAGGACTTCTGGATAGGACTATCCTGTCTGTCCTGCTCCTTGGTCGCAGATTCCATGGTGTCCTGGAGTCCACTTGTCCTGGTCGCAAATTCCACTTGGAATAGGATTTTGCGACCAGGAATGATTTTCTTCCTGGGCGCAAATTCCAGGGGGTCAAGGAACTTTGTGTGGAGGAATCCTTCCTTGAGCAGGGGCGCACTTTCCTTAGGGTCCTGGAATGGAATTCCTTCCTGAGTTGGAATTCCCTGTCGTGGAATAGAATTCCCTGTCCTGGATTCTTGGGTTGGAATTCCTCATTCTTGGCGTGGATTCCCGTTCTTCCTGATGGATGGTGAACTGTACTTTTGTTCTTGGCTCTCCAAGGATTGATCCTCTTGTCCGGAACTGGAATCCTTGATATTGGACATGAAGTGTATTTTCTCTTTTCTTCTTGTGGAATTCACATGTAGTCTCCTCGTCTGGCGTTGGAAGTAGTCCTCTTCTCCGGTGTTAGAACTTCATGATGCTTGAGATAATCCTTGATCATCCTTGAGCTCCGTCTTCATGGAAGCCCATCCTCGTCCTGGATTCCTACGAAACAAGGGAAACCTCGAATAGTCATGATGCACAAAATCGATAAATGCAATGCAATATGAAATGAAACATGAATGATTTTGCAAGTTTTGATCAATTTCACTTATAAATTCCTGAACAAACAAAGGATTTCCCTCATTCTCCGGCATTCTTCATACTCGACTGACTTTTCCTTCATTCCAGGGTTACCAGGCGTGGACAAGAGGAATTTCCAGGTCAGGGAGCAATTTCCAGGTGGTCGGGGATTCTATGGAGTCGGGGATTCCTGCTCATCCTGGAATTCCACTTGTCCTGGAGGATGAATTTCTGCCCTCCTTGCTCTGGAATTGAATTTGAATGCTTGGAAATGACCTGGGCGCCCTCCTTTTATAGGTAAGTTGTCCTTTGCCACTTGGCCGACCTAGGTTAGCGGAAAAGAAATTTAGCCGCCCAACTTTATCACTGGCCAACTTAGTTTTTTGTCCTTTTCTCCCATGTCGGTGGTCGGGGATTTATGAATGTCGGGGATTTTGCAATGTCGGGGAATTTGGCATGTCGGGGAATTTGCAATGTCGGGGAATTTGCAATGTCTGGGATTTTGCGACATCGGGGATTTCTTGAGGTTTAGGATTTTCTTCCTTAGCATGATCCTTGAACTTTTGTTAAAATCTAGCTAAGTCTTGGAATATTTTCTCCTATGGAATCTTACTCAGATGCAAGGTTGCAATTTTGCTTTCTGTGGACAGGAATTCGTTCAAGCTGAAACTCCCGGAAGGAGTTGGAATCTGCCTGGCACGTCTTCCCACAGGTCCCGGATCAAGTTGTTCGGTTGCATTCGTGACTGGGCGAGGAGGATTAGTCTGGAGGAATTTCTGAGTTTAAACACCCCATGACGGACTGAAGTCTTCTGTTTGAGAAACTAGAGGGATATGTCCTAGGGCGCAGATTCCTGCTAGTCAGGGATTTTGCGCCCAGGACAAAATTTGTCCTGGAGCGCAAATTCCTGAAGGTCAAGGATTTTGCGCTCAGGACAAAATTTGTCCTGGAGCGCAAATTCCTGAAGGTCAGGGATTTTGGCCAAGGACTTATAGTTTTTTCAGTTTTGGATTGAGAGCATGGTTCATTTTCTTAGCTTTTCTACAGAAGTTTAGTTGTCACTATGAGATCAGAAATACGGAGTTCGTTTCTTCCATCCTCGTTTCTTCCATCCTCCGGGAATCTGCCTTCGATGGCGAGACACGAAGTTCGTTTGTTCCATCCTTCGTTCCTTCCATCCTTTGGGAATCTGCCTTCGATGGCGAGACACGAAGTTCGTTTGTTCCATCCTCCGGGGATCTCACGTTTCCATGGCGAGATACGAAGTTCGTTTGTTCCATCCTTCGTTTGTTCCATCCTCGCGGAATTTCTTATTTCTATGGCGAGATACGAAGTTCGCTTGTTCCATCCTCGCAGAATTTCTTATTTCCAAGGCGAGATACGAAGTTCGTTTGAATGATTTTGCAACTTCCCTGTTTGGAATTGGCTAAGTCTGGTAGCCTGAAATCCTAAAAAATTGACTAAGTCTAAAATCTGGTGGATCCTCCAAATTCTAGATTTTGCATGTCAAATCCGGTGGATTCGAGACCTATCTCAAACATCCTGAAAGGTATATTGAAAAATATTTAAAGTATAAGAAATTCAATCTCTCAACTTATACTTAAATATATTTTTTAATATACCTTTACCCTGAGAGACACTGAAAAACGGCTAAGTTCCCCAGGAGCGCAAATTTCCACTAGTCAAGGATTTTGCGCCCAAGGACAAAAATTGTCCTTGAGCGCAAATTTCAGTTGGTCAGGGATTTTGCGCCCAAGGACAAAAATTGTCCTAGGGCGCACATTTCCAGAGGTAAAGGATTTTGGGCCCAAGGACAAAATTTGTCCAGGAGCGCACATTTCATCATGTGCAGGATTCTGTGCTTTTGACCTTGCCTGTCTAGTTTCATGGATTTTGGCCTTGGAAATATCTTTTCTTCAATTTTGAGTGGGATTTCAGTTTTGCAGTAGGTATACCTTAGCTATTTTTACGGAGGTTCAGTTGTCGACATGGGATCAGAAATACGGAGTTCATTCCTTCCATCCTCGTTTCTTCCATCCTCTGGGAATCTGATTTCCATGGCGAGATACGAAGTTCGTTTGTTCCATCCTTCGTTTGTTCCATCTTTCATTTCTTCCATCCTTCATTTCTTCCATCCCTCGGGAATCTCTTGTTTCCATGGCGAAATTTGGAGCTTCGTTCCTTCCATCCTGACTGTGAATTCCAAGATTCAGGCATCCACAGAGGAGTTAGAGACAGATTTTCAAGCCAGGATTGACTGGACAGGTCAAGAGGTTGAACTGGACACCTCCAGTCCTAGGGCGCAAAATCCAGTAGGTACTGGATTTTGCGACGAGGACAAAAAATTGTCCTGGGCGCATAATCCAGTACCTACTGGATTATGCGACCAGGACAAAGATTTGTCCTGAGCGCATATTCCAGTTGGTACTGGAATATGCGACCAGGAACGTTCTAAGGTCTGCATCTCCAGTTTTGCGGAGGGGTACTCTGAATAGTGATCGTTTTCTGAAATTGCCCTTATTCCTTGAAAAACCGTCAATTTGAGAATCTTTCGAGCTTGTGAAATGAGGTTGAGTGCCGGGTTGGGATCAGAAGGATATCCCCTGGATTGAACTTCCGGACTGGAGCTGTCGGGCCGGGAACTGAGTTCCATGGCTGAAGGATGATCATTCCAAGGAGTGACAGTTCTTGTTGAATTTTGGGTCTAGTCAGGATAAGAATATGGATAAAACCTTAGAACAGGATTCCGGGCAAGAATTCCTTGAACAAGACTCCGGGATAGGCACTTCCGAACAAGACTCCGGACTGGACCTCCGGGCTGGATTCCTGGACTGGAGTTCGGGAATGATTTGCTGAGTGGGACATGGAGTCTTGGAACAAGATTAGAATTGAGTTCCATGCCGAGAATGGAGAGGGTTCTAAGGTGGAAAGATGGATTTTGACATGGAAATGAGAAGCCTTATTGAATTCAGGACCCTGGATTGGAACTTCGGGACAAGAATCCAGACAGGAACTTTGGAATAGGATTCTTGGATAGGACCTTTGGGACAGGATTCCCGAATAGGAACTTTTGGACAAAGACCCTAGAACTGGGACTTGGACAGGGACTTCCGGACTGAAGTCTTGGAACAGGATTCCTTATTCATCATGGAGCCTTATGCTGAGGGAGAAGGACTTGGACATTTCCTCTATGGGATGATGGACTCCTTCCATGGACTATCCAGATTTAATCGAGGAATGATAGGTAGGGCATTATTCATCCTCAGGAGAAATTCACTATTTCAAGCATTCCTAATGTTCCCTATGAGCTGACTGCTCGGGCATTCTTTCCTAGCTTCATGGATTGGGGCAAGAAACTGCAAGATCAAAGCAAAAACAACGGCGAAAGCGAGAAAAAAAAAGGGGGTCCCCATTTGCAATGGGGTGATGTGTGAAAACGTCACAACAGGTATCTTGGTCTGATTTGGGACACCTATCATCTGCAATCAAACTCAGACCATTGCATAGGGTTTTGGTGGAGTTTATTGTCATTTTTATAGCTGTTATCAGTCCCCAGCAGTGCCGTACAGCTGAAGGAGGAAGTGGGTATCTGTGGTGTGGATTCTACTTCAGTTTGGTAGCATTTATCATCTCAAATCTGGGCGTTTGGAGGCCTTAACACAGCTGCATCACTATTACCTGAGTTTACATTGCATTGTATGTTTTTATGATGACTTTTCATGGCTTGTAAATTGTAATGCTGGCCCAAGTACAGCAGCCGAACGAAGTTGAAGTTTATAAAATGGGTATGTCACTATAATTCATATTTTGGTTAAATACCATCTGGGTCATTGTTCGTTTATGCAAATTCGTTGTATATTTTCTGGGTTTTCAATATATGTTTTATATTCTATGTTAACAATGCAATAACATTACATGCAAAGCCTATAAACCCTAAACCCATCAGCAGTGGGGAAACAAAAAAAGTGATACAAGAAACTCAGTTAGCAAGTGTCCACCGGGGGTGGGACATTACATTAAATATATAATAAAATATCTATATGTAAAAATAAAACATAATGTAAAAGATATGCTTTACACATCAAACCTTCATTAACCCAGTCAATTAATATTATTATTAACAATAAATATTCAAATATAGCATTTACATTACATATAAACATTATATATATATCAAATTTATGTTAGGGGATTTTTATTATCACTCCACTACAGCCCCCTTGCTGCCATTGTAGTTACGCCTTTTGGCGTAATTATTATGCCAGCCTGGTTACAACTATGGTCACAAATTCTCCCAACTGAACACTCATACCTGAAATCGCCCGATTGCCTTGTGTCTGACAACATGAAACATGGTGGGTAACAGTAACACCATATTAAAAACAGAATTCAATGATCACTTTATCAAAATAAATGGCACAACTGCTACATAGTAATATACTATAGATACTCTAGATGCCAATCCTAATGTGAAGCTACACATAAACCATTCCCCTTAGGACTGTGAAATTGCATGGCTTGTGTTTATACAAGCAACTACTTCTCACAATGTATTGGTTGCCGTGACTGTCTTTTGCACTCTCTACTCCCAAAAACATCAATACATAAATATTAAATAACAATCTCATTGAGTTTCACTTATTGCAATTCTCCATTTAATCAGCAAAATCACATAGCTTTGGCAAATGACAGCTCATAGGTCCTAACACAGAAGAAATGTTAAGCATCAAGATTCAAAAACCTAGTATTTGTTCACCCCATGCCCAAGAACTGTGTAGTTAGCCTTAGTGCACATAACAACTCTATAGCACATCTTTGCAGTATGCTCAAAGGAATATGTGATCACAAATCTCACAGGACAGAGGAAATATTCACTTTTTGCATGGTATGGAAGGATACAAAGGAAATTCATTTATTTTTTATCAGTAAATTCCCCTTGTACCATCGAGCTAAGACTTGATGACCAGTCAAAGTCACTCCGGACTTGCACTTGGCATCCCAATTCAAGTCACTGCCAATTTGCACCTGATAAGTTGCACCTAGGGTTGGATTCAATACTTTGCCGAATTTCAATACTCAACATGTCTCTTTGGGCCTGTATACCCCCTTTGAAAGCCCCATTTCTTGTAAATTCCCTGTAATGTCCCCTTTTTTATTTTATCCACAGCACTGAATTTGTCAGAAGTTTGTTATTTGAGCATTTTTGTAAGGGACATCTCATTCCCCTTGCATGATAACCATCCAGCTTAGATTCCCTAACCAGTCAAAGTCACCCAGGACCTGAACTTGGCCTCCCAGTCGAAGTCATTGTGGACTTGCACCTGGCAAGTTGCACCCAAGAGTTGGATTCGGTATTTTACCCAATTTCATTCAATACTAAACATGTCTCTTGGGATTATGACCTGCTGATCCCCCATGGAAGCTCCATTTCTTGTAGAAACACAAAATCCTAACCGGCCCTAAGCAACATGACCCTCTCTAACCAGGAGTCAGATGTCATAACCCATCCGCCATGGCAAACGATACAATCTTACCAACAACAAAAAAAATCAACTACCGATTTCACCACAAATTCAAGTATACAAAAAAGCCTCCGCGCAAACCACAACTAATAAAATGCATCAAATATTCTCTTTAAGACAAAATGCAATTAATTAAATCTTTAATCCAAGCCCTAGTTTGTAAAAAACTAAAATAAAAATTAATAAAACTCTAAGATAAAATCGAAACAGTTAAATTTTACAGCTCAATTCCAAAATGCAAACAAATCTTACAACTAACGGTAAACAACCAACTGCTAAAATTAAATCATCACACTACTCTCGTTCACTCGATTTTGGCACTACTGTGCAATTATAATCCAAAACAACCAAACCGATCACACAAACTGAAAACTACAAAAATCAGTGTAATTAACTATAAACCCTAAAACCAACACAAATGCTCGTTTCACACAGGGATTTTTGCGGGGAGGCGGGAATCAAAGTCGTAAGGCAGAAATTACATACCTTGGTGTTAGACATCCCTTCTAAATTGAAGACTTCCAGTCCAATACTGAACATCCTGCTTCCATACATACGCATAGGCACAAATGATTGCATTTCTCGAAGTAAACCAAATACAACACCACAACAGAGAGAAGGGATAAACACTTTAAAAAAAAAAACAGTACTAAGCAGAACGCCGGAAAATACACAAGTTAGGACAAATTTACCTCCACTTTGCCCATCTGCCAAATGGAATATGTGAGCAATTTTCTTCAAATATAAACTACTCCTTACTACACTTTCAGAAAAATATACATATATTTAAATCTCTTTCGACAAAGAAATATTAAAAAAAAAAAATTTAATTTAGTATATGTTTTTAAGATTTCAAGTAATAAAAAGTTTTTGTTTAATATATGCTTTTAAGATTTCAAGTAATATATGAGACACTAATACATGAATTCTTTATGCTTTTTAAAAGCAAAAAACTTTGGACATCTCTCCTTTTCATCATAATTTTGAAAGGTAAATTGTGAATAGATAAAATCTAGGAATCCCCACTTTTTACTATGATGTTTGGTTTTGAATCTAAATACGATTTTACATTATCTAATAAGGTTTGGTTTTTTTTCAATTAAATGAAGTCATTGGACTCATTGTAGTTAAAATAAACACTTAAAAGTGAAATTGATTTACTTTTAATTCCTAGATGTGTATTTATTTATATTTATTTATATGTTAAATTTAATTTTAGTTAGAAACAAGTTTTAGATTTTATTGAATGAAAATATAAATGTAGGAGTTGAGGTTGCCATAGTACTAAAAAAGTAAAGAGGAGGGTTTTTTTTCGACCTCCCCGTGCATATGTCATATCATAGTGTTCTCGAGGAAATTCCTTATGGTAGCCTGCATTTATTGCAGCACATTATCATTCACTAGAACTGAGGGTGTTTGTTGCCCTTTAAATGGCCTCAACCTTTCATTCCTCCACAGGTACTACTATTGGAGTTGAAGGTTTGATGATGAACACCAATGGTTCTTCTACTGCCCAAGTGTCCCCGAAAATTTATTCCAAAGGTGTTTCATGAGGTATGTCCCTTGATTCGCCCCCTGATATTGTGCTTCCAATTCCGGAGTTTGATAATGCCTGAAAATGGCTTGAAAGTTTTACCTTGATTAGGTATTTTGTGGGTAGAGTTCCACCTAAAAGCATGCTTTGTGACTGGGTTAGTCAGGCCTGGTCCCCACATGAGATCCACCTCAAGACCATGCAAAACCTCACTAAGGGATTTTTTTTGCTTTTTTGAAGCCAACCATGCTAAAGTTATCCTCTCTCGAGGCCCATGGTCAATCCGCTCGTCCCTCCTTGTGTTCAAACCTTGGACCCGAAACTTTTGTCTCTGATGAAAAGTCCATTCGCGTCCCTATTTGGGTGGGATTTCCTAGCCTACCATTGTCATGCTAGAATTTTCTCAGCCAAATAGATTCTTCTTTAGGTTATGTTATTTGTTTAGAACTGAAGAAGTTCTATTCAACCCATCCCCAATGATGTGTATGTGTTGAGGTGGACCTACCCAAAGACCTCAAAGAGTCAACAGGTTTAGTATATCAATCTACCAAACACATGCTATCAATGCTAGTCATTTGATCATAAGATACAAGATTAGCCTCTGGCCATGTAGTGACCTATGCCCTTGGCTCAACCTACTTCCGAGTTGGCACCTCCAACAAAAGAAGATTCAAAGGATGGTCTATTATTGCTAGTTGAAAGGTCAAAAATGCTAGCACTTCTAAACCCTCAATTAAGTCGACATGCTTAGGGGGATCGACTTCGACCCCGTCTGTTTTAAAGCCAGTCGATGTTGGTACGTCAAGTGTGGCGAAAGTTTCTAAGGCTCCGCCAATGACTTCAACTACAGCTCAGCTATTGGTTGTCACAGCCCAACAGTCTTCTCACCCGCTCATTGGGCATAAGAGGTCTCATAGGGCCCTTATGAGCGATTGGAGCAAGGTGAATTTGTACTATGCACTTGCCAGTCAGGGTTTATCATATTCCAAATTGATAACTTCGAGGAGGCAGTGCTACATAACAGGAATAGTTATTCTACCCTTTATGGGCTGGATAGCGAGGATATGCCCCTTGACGACCGCTAAATGAACTATATTTCCTTCAACATGAGAGGTCTTATAGACCTCCCTTGAAATCATTTAGTTCGTGATTTCTGCTCAAAGTTCCCTAGTTTAAACATTTTCTGCTTTCAGGAAGTTAAAATTTTTGGTTTTTTGCTATCTGCAACATGCCATGTAATGTGGCCTTCTAGCCATGTTTTTTACAGTAACCATGAAGTTGGTTGTGGTGGTGTTGTCACCTTTCTCTCGCCCACATGGCATCAGCTGCTAGTTGATCATGGATGTGACCCCACTAACCGTGTGTTGTGGACTCTTTTCAATGTTAACAATCATTCCTTTGGGGTTATTAATGTTTATGCTCCCAATGATGTCATAGAGAGATCTTCCCTTTGGCGTTGGATTGCAAATTCAATGTCAACCACCACTTGGGTTTTGTGCGAGGACTTCAATATGATTGAAATGGCCTATGATAAATGTGGTACTTTGCCAATGTGGTGGACAACTAGCGAAAGGGAGGCGTGGTTCCATATGTGTAATAAATTGGGTCTTTTTATCCCAATGCAGGTTGCCTCCTTAATTTGCAATGGTACACTTGGAGTAATTTGCAAGTTGGATCTGACAGGGTCTTAAAGAGGCTTGATAGAGCCATGATATCCACTCAATCTTTTTCACCTTCGCCAGTTGTTATTCCTTGCCAATGGAACTGTTGGTTGATGCGGTCTTGTCAGATCACTTTCTAATCCGTTTTCGTATCAAGTGGCAGTATTCAAGACTCGAACTGCATAAAAGTTAGTTTTTCTAAACATGTCTCTTCTCAGTCATACAACACGTCAACTCACATTCAACATATTTGGAATTTAGCCCCATGCCCTTTGCATGGCATGGGCTAGATTTCTTGGTGGAATGATATAATCACCCTACCTCACAATTTCTCCACATTTATGGGAGGCACCTTGTCTAATTTCACCACCGCTCGTATGATGTCGCCACCCACCAGCTCTACCTCACCACCGCTACTATGGAGGCTCAGCCATTTGACTATGTTGCCCATCTCTAGCTAACTCAACTGAGGTAGCAAAAGTAAATTGCATATGCTCATTTAGCTCGTGGAGCACAAATCAAAGCTCAACTTCACTGGCTCAAGATTGGGGATAAAGTTTCTAAGGAATTTTCAAGCTCTCAAAGCTTGTCATACTTCCCAATCGCTTAAATAAATCTGTGAAGGTCAATAACTTATTCATGAACTTCCTCATATCCTACAAGAATTTGTTCATCACTATGAACAAGTGTTTGCGGCTCAAGATAATACTCCAGCTAGGCAATGTGCTTTACAGCATTGTCTTGTAGCCATCTCCTACCAACTTTCAAATGCTCAGTGTGTTTTATGTGACCAACTTGACACTCAAGGTGACCTCAAAGAAGCAGTATTATCCATGGCCAATGACAAAGCCCCTAGCCTTGACGACTTTCCTTATGAATTTTATAAAACCTTTTGGGACACAATGGGCAAAGGCCTACATAATGTTTATCTTGAAGCCATGCAAATTGGTTCTTTAGGTGCTCTTATAAACAAAGGAAATATCAAATTCATACCTAAAGTTGGAGATCCCGAGGCTATCAATAATTGGAGACCCATCATGTTGTTGAATGTCTCCTATAAGATCATTGCTAAGGCATTGGTGCTCAAACTTTGCTTGAGGTTGCCTCTCATTGTTCAACCTTAACATATGGGCTTCATTAAATCCAAGTTTATCTTGGATAATATCATTGTTGTTTGGGAAGGAATGGAGTGGGTTCACTGCTCTCAACAACCCGCATTGTTTATCAAGATAGATTTTTCTAAGGATTGTGATTGCATCGAGTGGCCTTTCATTCTTGCTATGCTTTTGGCTCTTGGATTTAGATCCTATTTCCTTCACATGGTCCAAATGTTGTTTGTTGATGCCTCTGCTTGCATTACTATTTCTACCCAACAATCTAACTCCTTTTGACTTTTCAAATCTATCAAAGAAGGTTGCCCCCTTACTCTTGCTCTTTATGTTTTAGTTGCGGAGGGATTTGGTTACTTGTTAACTCAAGTAATTTCTCAATCCAATGTTAAGGTAATTTCCCTTCCCAAATCGACTCAACAACTTGTGAATGGGCATTTTGTTGATGACTCTTTCCTCACTCTCATTGAGGACAAGAAAAACATCAAACAGACACTTCATTGCCTGGATATTTTTTTCCATGCCTTTGGTTCAAGCATTCATTGGCAAAAAACCTTGTGTTAAAAGCAACCTTTCCTCCCTAAACCAGGCTGGTTGGATCCTTTTGGATGGAAATGGATTGACCATGGGGAAATCTTCCATTTTCTGGGCATTCCTTTTGCTTTACAAGCCTCTCCCTTAGAGTTGTGGCAAGTTGTTATTGCTAAAATTTAAAAAAATTACAATATTGGATTACCAAACCCTTATCGTTGGCAGGAAAATTTCAAGTTTGTTCCAAAATCTTAGCTACCACGCATGTTTTATATTCTTCATGTTGGGTCCCTTCCAAGGCCTCTTTTTTGAAAATTGAAATTTTTTTGAGAGATTTTATGTGGGCCTCCCATGACGACACTCAAGGTTTTCACTGAGTTGCCTAGGATTTTTTGCCTCCCACATGAGGCTGGTGAACTTAGTTTGATATCCATCCACTGTCAAGGCATTGCCTTGTGTGTTAAATGGATTATTTAAGCCCTTTAAGGTAATGAAGCCTATAAAATTCTTGTTAGGTACTATATTTGCACTGGCACTCCTACAAGTCGACTGACATGGAAAGGTTTGGATATAGGTACCATTCTCATTATGAGAGAACATGTTTCCATCCAAGGTACTTTTGTTATCAAGAGCATTTGGAAAGCTTGGGAAGCCCTCAAACCTTGGCTTCATTGGGTTGTAGATGATTTTCACAATGGCTTATCCATTAACCATCAATCCATTTGGTGGTCCCATATTTTAAGAAATCAAGATCAGTCACTTGCAAGGTTGCCTTGGGTTTGTGTGTTAGAGTTTTTCAAACATGGGATTCATGTTCTACCTAAATTTTTGCATCGTGCCTCCAAGGATTTCCTATCTTGGCCCAAGTTCAAGCAAAAGTACAGGCTTAGTAACATATATCATGAGACTTACCAAGTTGTCATAGAGGCTATTCCTCCTCGCATGATTCATAAGTTGGGCATCAGATCCCTTAAGCCATGGTGGAAAGACTACAAATGGTACCTAGACACTCTTTTTCAGAGTTACAAACCTTGTAAAGGTTACTGTTGGTTGTCTCCCCATTTGCATATGGTGGAACAACTAAATTACCATTGTCATACTCAGTCCTCTCGTGGGACCTGGCATAGACAGTTTTGTGTTTGGTTTGTTGTGGTTAAGCCTAAGTTGGCACATTTTGCTTGGTTTTTACTATATCAAGGCCTCCCCTTAGGGATCGCCTAGCTCATATGGGCATTTCCATTCCTCATTGCCCATTATATGGGTAGCTTGAGTCTCTCAAGCACCTTTTTCTAGTTTTACCCTCAACCTCAGAAAGCCTAGAATTAGATTCATGATTTCTTTTGGCCTTTCATACCTATTGCCTTTTCTTGGCATATGGTCTTACTTGGGAACTGGCCCTATCTTCCTTGCAAATATGCTCAGATCTAGCACACTTCCAAGAAGGAAATTGTTTTTAGCATTTGGAAAAAGATATAAATGCTATTATTTTCAATCATTATTTTTCTGGTAAACACTTTTCCTTGTACACCAAAGCTCTCATTTGCTCTAATGTTTTGATGCATATTCAGGTGCAAGCTAGTAAAGTTGCACTTGAAGTCACCCATCTCCAATAGCTACTGGACCATTGAGGCAATGCTCCCTGCATTGTTGCTTGGGTCCTGCCTGACTCTTCCTCCTCTCAAGGGCATCAACATGGTTGCAGTCAGTCCTCTCGACGTGACCGGAGGGACCGTGGTGGCAACCATGGTGATCATGGTCGTGGCTCCCATTCCCATGACCCCCAGCCCTCCAAGGACTCTATTGCCCATGGAGGATGGTCCTTTCCTTCCAGACTACGATCTCCATGGAAGGACATTGGCTAGCCTGACACAAGCAAATAATTTCCTTCACTGTATCTTGTCATTTCCCCAATTCACACTCAGCCTCTTGAGGAGAATGAAGATGCTAATGTTGCTCTCGACGGTTGGGAGCCTATTAAGGATGCCACTCCCAAAGAATTTTGGGGGAAATTTGACGACAAAGATCCTCCACCCTCTACTGGTGTTGCTCTTGCTTCTTAATTTTATTTGGTTTAGCTCCTTTGTTTATGTCTTTTCATGATTTCCTGTTAAGGTTTTAGACATTATGTTTTGATCATCTTTTGAAGTTGTGATTGTGTGGTTGTGACTTTTTATCACCCTACCTTTTTTGTGAATATTTACTATTTATTACTTAATATAAGTTAAATGCGATATTCATTAAAAAAAGTAAAGAGGATAGAGTTAAAAGGAAGCTTGTCTCATTTGGTAGTTATAAAAGATACAAAAAGTTGAGGAGATAACAAAAGGAGCTTATGGATCATTGAAATTAGCTTCTGAAAGTTTTTATTGTAGTTGATAGTGTCTTATGTGGCACAAAAGTGTCTAGAGGGGCATGATATTGTCTTATGGGGCACAATAGTGTTCAATAGGTGTGTTGGGTCATGGACCCTCACACTTGCATCCTTTGTGGTAAGATCCATAGATATAATAATGAAAATAATATAATGTAGAAGATAGATCACACATACTACAAGAGATGTTTGTGGGCCAAGATGCCTTAATATTCAATATATGTAGAAATAGATTAAACCCTTGGGGTAGGGTAACACCATATAATACTGCTTATAGAAGAATCCACTCCACACTATATCTCCAAGAGATTCCAAACACACAACATATTCTTCACATCCCTTACAATGATCTATTGACATCATTTATATAGACCTCCGTCTAATAACATACCAGAGGGGTAAACCAATAAACCCATGTAGGCCTCCTAATTACGTAATATAATTCATGACCCAATATAACTAACTTAAGGGATGTGTCCCAAATGTCGGTGTCTTTGTCTACCTGCATACATTATAATATCATATCCTTAGTGTTTAGTAGGGAAAAGAGGATGATGAGTGAATGTATGTGAGTACACTAGATCAAACCCTCCTTTCACTACAACATTCAAGGACAAACCCGAGCCAAGTCACTACAAGATGGAAGAGGACTCAACTATTGATTTTGTGCTCTTATTTACAGAGGAAAGATCTGATTCAACCAAGCCTTTTATCAAACCCTAGGTCAATCAATGCACTAAACCCTAGAATTATGATAATCAACTTATAACAGAGAAACAAAAGTAGCAAGTTAGGATCTAAAAGTACCAGGGTGATCAGTGAGATGTCCAAACCTGTCCCTCAGAAGTTGAAATGTCAGAAGACTCAGGGGCTAGTGCCTGAGTCTAGAAAGTTCTGATCTCTGGAAGCTCTAAACTACAAAAATATCGTAAATGATGCTCTAATGTTGAATCCAAGGTTTGTTTTGTCTGTTGGACACTAGGGCTAGTGCCCTAGTCTACTACGTATGAATTTCTAAACTTTATTTTTGGATCTTGAATCTTTAACCCTCAAGCAACCTCCATGTACCTTTACTTCTATAATTCCCACAACTATAACATGCACACAAGAAGAAAAGGGGTTTGGGGGTTGTGGTGTTTAGGGATTTGTCTTAGTCAAATCATTCAAGCTTTCCCAACACTGTTGTTAGAGATAGAGTGTGTCCTTGTAGGACATAGGCTAAAGATAATCCAAATGATGATAAAATATTCAAACACAATGATGTCACCTTGGTGTTGAAGTCCTTAGGAGGATGAAGATTCTTCAACCCATAAGGATGTTGATGATGATTCCAAATCTACAACAAACACAATAATGAAACAAATCTGCAACAATAACACAATGAATGCCTTGAATTCACCTTTGCACAATATCATAACCTTGATATCATCAACCTTACTTAAAATGAATTCAAACACTTGTTTATATATGCTATCCTGTTAAATTCTCATAAATTAATTGAAAGAGTCGACAAAGGAGGACCCATTTAAGAGCCCTATGCTGACATGCATTTGATTTTACCCTGACCAATTAGGGTGGACTTGGGAACGAGCACTCAAGTCCCAAGGGGCCTTTTTGGTCAGGACTTAGACATAAAATGGGCCCCTAGTTTCCATTTGTCATGGGTTTCGAGGGATTTCTCATCGGGATGAATAATTTGCTTGTCAAGTGTAAACATGGGGACCAAGAGCTAAACTAGGAGGTAAAAAGGTATGTGTCCACTTTTTACTCCATAACATTTAGCCCCCACTTTAATGTGTGTGCGATCCTATGATTCAGCACATGCATTAAAGTATGGTCAAAGCATATCAAAACACATCAAACATAGAAATGAAGACACACCCTAAGCTTGAAGGACTATTTATAGCCCCCAAACTTAGGCACACATAAGAAAACACTAAACAATCACATAAGACACAATGAATATAGTAAGGAAGCATGCAATACACAGAGAAGATAGTGAAAGCATGCAATACATGGAGAAGACATGAACGCAGTCATGCAATACACGAAGCATACATGAAGAGAAGACATGATTAAGCAATCACATATCTATATATAATGCTAACTAAAGTAAACAAAACACTCGTGTAAAGACACTCAAAATGCATACAATGTGGGGAAGGGCTCATCGCCACACAACTTTAGACCATGCCACAAACATGCAAGACACGCAAGGAAAACACATAAAACACACAAAAGACATAGAATACACGAGTGCCTATAGTATGTCATCGACACACTATACGTCTTATACACGACAAACATGGGGGATAGGAAGGAGCTTGTCATTGTACTCCACTATCTAAAACATGCCAAACACACCTGACGGTTGAGCTACGCTACCACATCTACCAAAGACACGCTTAAGGGTGAATGACTCAAGATCCAACCCCGCCTCACGATGAGTACTTTGTATAAAAGGATGTACACTGGCTTAAGAGATACACCATCCTGCCTCGCGATGAGGGCTTTGTATAAAAGGATGCACACTAGCTCAAGAGATATGCCATCCTGCCTCATGACGAGGGCTTTCTTGCTTTAAAAGGATGTGTACTATCTCAAGAGATACACCATCCCACCTCGTGATGAGGGCTTTCAAACACGCTTTGTTAGTGTCAAAAGTAATCAAGCAGATACCATTATATATGCCTCCATCTTAAGGTGGTTAATCCTGCTTATCGATATCATGCACATTCAGGTAGAGTGAAAAAATGCAAGGGAACAAGAGATTTCACAAAGCCCATGCCCCAAAGTCACATGTGCCACGATCGCCAAATGTTCCCACAAACACATCAATATCATTTGCTAATATAATCAACAAGATATAAGCTTTGGTTAGAAAATCTTACTCTAATATAACAACTAAATCAATTCATGAAAACTATGCAGAAATCATATCACATAAGAGACCAAGGCTACACTGTCGGATTTAGAACCAAGTATAGCCGTTAGGTTATACTACAGGTATCTCAGAACTGAGTGTAGCAACAAGGTGAGATACAAAACAATCCAAAGTGCGTTGAAGCAGATATAGAGTATTGCAAAGGTTAGTTATAAATAAATGTCACAATACGAATCACAACACAGAGTGATTCTACTAGTCAAGCATCAGATATATATATCAATCCTATCTTCATATATGGACTAGGTCCATTTTTTCTTTCTTGCTGAAGGGACACATGGTCCTTATCAATATTTGTTTGTTTTCATCATCCACCGGCTAGTAGAGTCACTGAAGAATAGAAACACTAAAAGTGAGAGAGGAAACAAAAGTGACTTGGGTTTACAACATGGGAAGATGCCCCCAAGACATCCTCCACAACATTATGCCCCCAAGGCACAACACACAACAATAAAATACAAGAGAAAAATAAAAGAATAGAGAGACAAATAGAAGAATGGTCACACAGAGGTGGTCTCCTTGTATCCTTGACCTTACAAGAGTATCAAGTGTCATCCAAAGAGACCTAAATAACATTTAACACAACACAGGGGAACACAACACAATTCTAACAACATATATATCTAGGAGGAGGCCACCCTGGAGAGCAACTAGAATAGGTGCTACATTGAGTGTGGCAAAATGAGAGAGAAATAGTTACCTATGTTATGTCATAAAATGTCCCCCTAGGACTTTTTACCTCCTAGTTTAGCTCCTAGGTCCCCTTAGTTTAATCATGCATGTGTAAAACTTATCTCAGAGCAATTTCCCTTGAAACCCATGTCAAATGGAGCTTAGGGGCCTACCTCAATGCTTAATCAAGACCCAAAATAGGCCTCTGGACTTGGGCACCCGCGCTCTAGTCCAGACCTATTTTATCAAGACCCAAATTTTAAAGTGTTAGTTTATGATCGTTAAAAGGTTTCCCTTTGTCAACCTTTTTAATTTGAATTATGAATGTTAGTAGGAATGCATCTATAAACATGTTTAGGACTTCATTTTAAACTAGAGTTGATTAAGGCAAACTTATGATTATCAAGCAAATAGTATTCAAGGCATTCATTGTGTTGTAGAACAATATTGTGTTGTGTTTGTATGTGTTTGTTGCAGATTTGGCTCCATCAACTCATCTCCTCATGATTTGAAGGAACTTCATCTCTGTGAGGGTTTCACCTCCAAGATGATATCTATTTTGTGTTTCAATCAATTTATCTTATCATTTGATTTTTCCTCTATCCACCAAGGGCAGACACTCTATCTAACAACAGTGGTGGAAGGATTGAATACCATTTGGGGGCTTGACTGAGGCAAGATCCTAAACACCACAACCCCCAACCTCTCTCTTGTGATTGTAGGTTACAAGTGCAAGATCTTGCAAAGAGGAGTTACAAGAGATCAAAGCAGACGACAAAGATTCAGGATCTGAAGAAAACAATAGAGAATATTCCCTTCTAGACAAGGGCGCCCACCCTAGTGTCCTCTCGATTGTCATTGTTGAAAACGCCTAATCAAGTTGTAGACTTTATCATCTTACAGTTCCAGATCTACAGAAAAAAGTAGCCTATTGGACTTGGGCACCTACCCCAATGTCCCTAAACTTTTTGCTTTCTAGAATCTGAGTCCTGGTATGTTTCTAATCTACATTTAGTGCCTTCCTGTGTGTTCTTTTGTCATGTTTCGTTCGTTTGTATACGATTTCATATAATTAGGGTTTAAGGCTTAATCGAATTAGGGTTTAACAAATTCATCAACACATTCCAACTTTCCTTATCATTTCATAGTGACACCAAACCTGTAGCTGAGTCCTCTTGCAAGATAAACTTGACTTGACTTGGTTTATGTCCTTGAATGGTATATGTGAAAGGAGGGTTTGATTGAATCTATCTAAAACATCACCTTAACCTCATCATTCCCACTTTTCATATATAACAACCTGATTCAATGGGATATTTCCTGGCAGACAATCCTTGTGTATCATCTCATGATATATCATATTAATCTTGGGCTTGTTGATATTGTATTAACATTAAGCTTAGGTTGACGATAAGCTTTGGTGGGCTTCAAAGAACAGTATCCAATACCAGTCAAGTAGTTAATTCCAACAACTTGTAAAGGTACTCTGATTCCTTGTTGATTTACACCACAACCATTACCTACATAGTCATAGTTTCTATAAAGGATTTTAAATCCTCAACCATAAAGAGATGTCATTTCTTTAGAAGATGGTGGAGCTTCATAGGTCTCATAATCTGTAGTATAAGTAAGAGTGTTGTCCTCCTTATTAACTATAGAAGCTTGAGATTTGTTAAGAGTTTCCATAGATTGTTTAGATGATATCGATGCAACTTTTGATGTTTTGGCATTATTAAGTTTATACTCCCCTATGGAAGTAGGAGTAAAATCTAATGAACCCCAGTCGTCACCAAAAAGTGCATTTGATGTTGAATCTTGCACAACATTATATGTGGCAAGTGGCATTGATGAATCAACTTTTAAGTTATTCAAAGTCTTATTATTGATGACTTGTTTTGTGTTTCAATTTGTAAACAACTTTCTGGCTCTGGATCAGTTTCAATGGTGTGAAGTTCACCTTCATAAATAAACTTTACTAATCGATGAAGGGTAGACGAAACTGCCCCCATGGCATGAATCCACGGTCTATCGAGAATCATATTATAGGAAAGTGCATCAGGCATGACATGGAAAAGAGTAGATAATGTCACATATCCAACCTTTACAGGTAAAGTTATGGTACCTAGGGATTGTCTACCAACATTATCAAAGCCATGAATGTTAGGTTTATTTGGGTTAATTGAAGATTTATCAACCTTGATTTTGTGTAGCAAATCAATGCCACAAACATTAAGAGTCGATCCATTGTCAATCATATCTTGCTTTATCAACTTTTTGTTAATTATGATAAAGATTATAAGAGGATCATGTTGATTTTGAACTTCCATTGATGGTAACTCATGTTGTTGAAACAAAATGTCTATTTTTGTCACATGCATACATTTTAACAAAGCTGTTACATCATTAGGCTTAACAACGGGTGGTACAATCACCTTTTTTAAAGTTTCCTGGAGCATTCCATGGTATGTAGGTGATGTTTGTATGAGTTCCCAGAGAGAGATCTTAGCTAGAGTAGAGTGAAGCTACTCGACAAGATCATAATCTCGACCAACCTTATGAGTAAGACGAGGTGGTTGAGGAAGCATAGGTTGAGAAGATGGAAGAGAAATAGGCACATGCGGTGCTTGATTAGCTTGCTTATTGTTACGGGTGTTATATGTGTGAGCAATCATGGGATATTGTGACACATATTGAACACCTTGATTTCCTTGAGTAATTTGTTTTGCAAAATTAAGAATGTAATTCGGGGGTTTAGATGGTGTTGGAGCACCTTGAACCGTAATCACCAGTTTGAAGTGAGGAGGCACATTATGTGCCCCATTCACAATGAGTTTAGGAACATTAGTGCAGTTATCCACTATTCCTTTAGTGGGTGGAATAAGTCTATTTATGATGATTGAATTAACATTGTTTTTACTTTGATTAAACTCGACATCCATCCCTAAGGGATTTAATGTGAGAGACCTTTCTTCATCCATAAATGCTTTGTCTTTTGGAAGGAAAGCATTGGAATGAAGGGAAGGTACAATGTTGTTAAGAGAATTGTTGATGATTATATCTTTAGTGATGTCCAAGGGGTTTGAACATGCAACCAAAGGATAACTATTCATGGTTTTCACATCCTTAGTGATGTCCAATGTACTTAAACATTCATCCAAAGGAGGAAGATTGAGGGTCTTCACTTCCTTAATTATATCCAAGGTGTTTGAACATTCAACTAAAGAAGGAATATGATGACTCATAGAATCATCACCATCATCATAAACTTTATATATTAGATCCAATGCATTATCATGATTTATAGAAGAACTTTCACAATACTCTTTCTCATGAGTGTTCATGGATATGAATTCGGTTAGATTTTCTGATATTGAAGGATGCTCACCCATGAGGGTTATGAATCTATGAAAATCAAGATCTTTGATATATGCGTGCAAAGACACCAAAGAGAAATGACATGAAGATGCCATAATAAAATGTCTTGGAACAACAATGTACAATAAGATCTATTCATTTATCAAATACAACCAATATGAGAGACTTTTGTACACCACAACACTTTGTTTGAGGAAACTAGGTTTTTTGAAGCTTTTATAAAGATAAAAAAATACACTAGTGTCACTACAAACCAAGTGAATTTAATGTTAAAAGTTCTGCACAAAAGGTGATATTGATATTTTTTTGATTTATTGCAAAATATGTGAAAAAGATGCTTATTCTCTTATGTTGAAATACACATTGTGTAATTGCAAAAGTATGATAATTATGCACTTTTTCCACAATTATGAATTTTTTTTGAATAAATATGCAAAGAAATCAATGGAAGATCTGATCTTTGAAATGTTTATGATAGTAGAAAAATCTGAAATAAGATTTTGACTACAAACCCTAGCTTTGCAAAAATTAGGTTATAGGAAAAATGCAAGTTTTCAACAAAGCCCTAGCAAATGAGATCTTCAAATGCAAGATGTGATAACATGAAATGATGAATCAAGCTGTAATATAACTTATATCTGATGTAAAAATCAGAAAATCAAATGTTTCCAATGATATGCAATGAAAATAATGCAAAACTATGCCTTTATGCAAGCCTAGAATGCTTTTTTTTTTTCCACTTTTTTCAAGTTTATGCAAGATTTTCCAATGAATAATGATAAGTATGATATTATAAAATCTAATTTCAAAACTCAGCAAGATGCAAGTTCATTAAAGCATAGGTTCAACAAAATGTTTAGTAGGGAAAAGAGGATGATAAGTGAATGTATGTGAGTACACTAGATCAAACCCTCCTTTCACTACAACATTCAAGGACAAAACTGAGCCAAGTCACTACAAGATGGAAGAAGACTCAGCTGCTAATTTTGTGCTCTTGTTTATAGAGGAAAGATGTGATTCAACCAAGCCTTTTATCAAACCCTAGGCCAATCAATGCACTAAACCCTAGAATTATGATAATCAACTTATAACAGAGAAACAAAGGTAGCAAGTCAGGATCTGAAAGTACCAGGGTGATCAGTGAGATATCCAACTTGTCCCTTAGAAGCTGGTAATGTCAGAAGACTCCAAGGCTAGCACCTGAGTCCAGAAAGTTCTGATCTCGAAAGCTTTGAACTGCAAAAATTTTGTAACTGATGCTCTGATGTTGAATCCAAGGTTTGTTTTGCCTATTGGACACTGGGGCTAGTGCCCTAGTCTACTACGGATGAATTTACAAACTCTGTTTCCAGATCTTGAATCTTTAACCCTTAAGCAACCTCCTTGTACCTTTATTTTTGTAATTCCTGCACTTGTAACATGCACACAAGAAGAAAAGGGGTTTGGGGTTGTGGTGTTTAGGGATTTGCCTTAGTCAAATCCTGGGTTAGCATTCAAGCTTTCCCAACACCGTTTTTAGAGAGAGCGTACCCTTGGAGGACAAAGGCTAAATATAATTCAAATGATGATGAAATGATTCAAACACAATGATGTCACCTCAGTGGTGAAGTCCTTAGGAGGATGAAGATTCTTCAACCCATAAGGATGTTGATGATGATTCCAAATCTGCAACAAACACAATACTAACACAAATCTGCAACAATAACACAATGAATGCCTTGAATTCACCTTTGCACAATATCATAACCTTTCTATCATCAACCTTACTTAAAATGAATTCAAACACTTTCTTATATATGCTATCCCGTTAAACTTTCATAAATTAATTGAAAGAGCCGACAAGGGAGGACCCATTTAAGAGTCCTATGTCGACATGCATTTGATTTTACCCTGACCAATCATGGTGGACTTGGGTGTGAGCACCCAAGTCTCAAGGGGCCTTTTTGGTCAAGACTTAGACATAAAATGGGCCCCTAGTTCCCATTTGTGGTGAGTTTTGGGGGATTTCTCATTGAGATGAATAATTTGCTTGTAGAGTGTAAACACAGGGACCTAAGAGCTAAACTAGGAGGTAAAAAGGCATGTGTCCACTTTTTACTCCATAACACTTAGGTACATAACATGTTATCCCTGCTAAAAGATGTTTTGTTCTTGAAACATGAGAAGAAGCCAAATAATAAGATTAATGCAAGTCATTACAAATGTGTTGCCATGTCCTACCATCCAACCATCCATAAGCAATATTTGTAGTGGTTTTAGCTTGATGGTATGTAGATCTCATCCTTAGTCCACACTTTGTTGTACCCATCTAATTCCATTCTTCATTATAGTACATTCTTCTTTTCTGCCATGAATAACCATTACTTCTATGATGCCATTAGTTGTTGTAATTGCTCTTTTGATTCCATGTAAATCCATAGTGATTGGCTTATTTATTCCATGTGTTATCATTCCTCCATGATGATTTTCTCCATGATTCTTGCCTCTCACAATGATGTGGATGTCTGTATATTGCACCATTTATTATCTCTAGAACCTTCTTTTATTCTTCATCCTTATTTTCCACTTGGTCTATTGGCTCATGATGGGAAATAATATTTTCCTCTTTTTTCTTTACATCTTGCTCCTCTTGTTTGTCCTCTAATTTTTTAGTGTGATCTTCAATAGATTCTTGAATTTTCTCTACCTTGACTTTGTTTTGGTCTCCATTATGTGTAATATCCTAAAATGTAACATTATTCCTTCTATACCAAATATTCAAGAACTTTTTTTTGTATATTAATGTTTATTATTCCCAAAGATTCTAACCAAGGATGTTTAAGAATAATATCAAACCCACCCATATCCAAAACATAAAAATTTGAGTGCAAAACATATTTATCCACAAAAGAGCTTTAGGTCTTCAAAATTTTAAATATCATTCCCTCTATTCAACCATCCTCGAGATTTGCTTTGCTTGTACTTGTAGTTGCTTGACTAATTCCATGATGATGAAGTTATACTTACTACTAGGATCTACAAAAATAATAACCTTTGCCTTTTGAATACATCCATGAATTTGAAGGATTGAATCTCCCTTCCTTAGAGTTAAAATGCATATAATTTTATCCTTCATCTTCTCTTCATCACCCTCCTCCTCCTCTTATCTTTCTTCTTCTCCTTCTATTATTTCTTTTTGTGCCCACCTATCTATAAAAGCTTGTTCTAGTTCATATAAAGAAGAAATATCATCATGTGGTGCATAGTGGTACATACTAATGTTCAACTTCACCTTTTAAGTTTATAGAAAAAAAATCTTTCCATAATATTTTTTGACCTTCATTGAAACTAGGATTTCAAAGAAAATTTTCTTTCAATGGATCACCTTTCTATCCATGTATTTGACCTAACTTTGACTAGATCAATTCATGATGTTGTCATCCTCAAATCCAAAAATACAAATATCAAGCCTCTAATGAATTTTGACGAGCTTTCCAAAAAAGTATAAAAATAGAGAAATTATGTGATTTATAGCCTAGAGAGAAAATTTATAGCCTAGAGAGAAAATTTATGAAAAAACATACATTGTAATGGCTCACTTAACATTAATGATTAAATTTTGAATTTTGGACTGTAGCTTCCTTATTTGATCCTTCAACTCCAATAAAAAAATTGCAAAAAAATCATAGCTATTTAGAAGATATACACAAATCTTCAAAAAATAGGGTTTTTTCCTCACCTTTGCCCATATCGTAGCTTTGATACCACTTGGTAAGATTCACACATACAATAATGAAAATAATATAGTGTAGAAGATAGATCACACATACCACAAGAAATGTTTGTGGGCCAAGATGTCCTAATATCTAATATATGCAAAAATAGAATAAATCCTTGGGGTAGGATAACAATGTACCATACCCCTTATGGAATAAGCCACTCTATGCTATATCTCTAGGAGATCCCAAGCACGTAACATACTCTTCACATCCATTATAATTTTATTCACCTCCTTTGTATAAATCTTCTCCTAATAACATAGTGGAGGGGTAAACCACTAAACCCATGTAGGCCTCCTAATTACCTAATATAATTCATGACCCAATATAACTAACTTAAGGGATGTGTGCCACATGCTAGCATCCTCATCCATCTATATAAATTATAATATCATATCCCTAGGTACATAACATTGTACTTGCTAATCTTAAATACCTACAACTCTCAAAACATGTCTCTATTATTACAAAACTTGCTAGATCTTAAGACAGGGAAAAAAGAGTTGGCTATGGAACATTTGGAAGCTTGCCTCAAGAAGCTCCATGGCACATTTCAATAAATAACAGTTGAAAATTTATAGGTTTGTGGGTTTATGGTGCTAGTGTATGGAGTTGTAACAATGGAGAATACCCTTGGTGGTTCCAAGAGGAAAGTGTGTGATGTGCTAGAGCATGAAGAAGATTATTTCCATTTTTAGTATATCTACTTAAATAAGCATGGTTAGGTCAAATATGAATGTTAGGAATGAGTTAGGGTTATGGTTTCGAGGAAAATGCAAATGTTTGGGCAGGAAATGTAGGTTCTAACATATAGGACTTTCCCACACATAGTAGTGCCCAGGTGATAGGGAAGTACAAATATGGTGGAATGGGGTGTCTGCAATGTGAGGAGTCATGTCCAACTAGGATGGGATGTTTTGGGGGTAATCCATGGTGAAAGAGGGTTGAAACTAGTCCAAGTCATGCTTATTACATAAACAATCACTAAACTAAGTGCAATAAGAGTGGGGAAAGTGTGAAGTATGCACTTTTAGTCTCTACATTTTCCCCCCACTTTAGCATAGATGTAAGCTACAACAATTTAAGTATGCTAAAGTAAAATTATTGTTTTTATAATACTTGATAAAAGAGGATACATAAAGGGTATTGAATGATTTCGCTTAATTTTATTGTGTCTATCTTTTGCTCAAGATTCATCCCAAATCTAAAATGCACATAGGAGAAGAAATTAGTGCTCACCATGAAAATATTTAAAATAAGAAGTTCTACACATTCTAAAATTATTTCCACTTAAAGTTTGTTGAACTAGGTGAGTAGAGCTTATCATGGAGTTGGAAGTGGTGTGGTCTCCATGACATTGAGGGGTAAGAGAAAGGTGAGCAAGTGCAAGATTCACAAAGGATTTGATCCATTCATAATTACACAAATGCACACACTCCTCTTTTGTGCACATGTGCAACTTGTGTACACTATAGCCCATTGATCCCATAGAGTTTGAGTTTTCCCTAGTTGGCAACATCTTGTGCCTCATGAGCAGTCCTTTCATAGCATTGATCTAGTACAACACAACATCCTTGCATTCCTTGCAATAACTTCAACATTATGCCACTTTTAGTTGCCCTTCACACCTTACATGATAGTTTCAAAGGACGTTGGAGTGTTTTTGTAGCTCAAAAAGCACCAACACTAAGCTTTCAATTAACAAACTTTTAAAGCACATGATAAGATTTCTAAAAGGGTAGTATATTCCACTTTCAAAGCATATCCCAAAAAGTTAACTTTGGATTGTGGCATTACAAGTAATATTTCTTATTTGGCATTTCACTTGTTTGGAACACCTTGAGGTAGTGCATGACCACAAGGGCATTCACAGTTTGTTATGCACAACAACCTACATGTTATGGTTCTAGCTTTATAGCATCATCTCCTAATTCATTAATCAATTTGTTAGCACACTCCAAAGTTGAAAAAAAGCATGAAAGAAAGATTATGCATATGAATAATGTTATACATGTTCACACATCCCATGTAGCATGCACACCTCAATGTCACCCATAAAGACACTTTGCACTCTTGTAGCACCATGAGGCATTCTACACATACACATTATGTGCATCTTGTGGACCACTGGAATAGTGTGCATCACTTGTATAGCCTCATAACACCCTTGTGTACTTTTGTAATGTCAAGATGAACACTACAAAAACACCTACATTATTTTACGTGCCACCACACAAACCTCAACAACCTTCAAGCTCATGTGCAAGCACTTGTGATGCTTCATGAAACACTTGTCATCATGTACTATAATGTATGATCCATTCATTGTTTTTCATACACTATTGCACATGACCTCATACAAGTATTTATCATTTGATGCCCCACACACATGACTTAGTGTGCATGGTTCATCATATACTACCACATATGATATTGCATAACTGAACACATAGATACATAACAATTTTAGCAAATCAACACGTGGATGTCTCAGCCACATAACAAAATGCCAACTATTAAGAAGCATAACTAATAGGAAATTAGAAGGTTAGTGGTTCAAAATGAATCATTATAACTTCCATTTATTTTTTGTAACTATATATATATATTATGTATATTCAAACATCACTCACATAGAACAAAGATATTGTATATGCATAAACAAATCTATTTGAAGTGCTACCCCATTTCAGTCATAGGAATCTTGATTCCTTACCAAGATCTTTGTAAAATTCTATTAGAACCTATTCTTTTCAGTTTGTGAATAAAAGTAGTAGACAAACTTGCTAAGGACTTTTGCTCCAATTATGTATTTGGTTTACTATCTTTTATTTTCTATATCCATAATCTATAAACTCCATCCTTCATAGGAATGGTTTGCCCCCTAGACCACCTGGGATATAGATCATTGGTATTGGATTCATGAGTCTAGACTACTATCCTATCTTCAGTTGTCTATGCTAAGTTAGCAACTTAGTATTTAGGAACATGCTTATTTTCTTCATCACTATGATAGTCAGGTAAAGTAAGCAAGAATCCAACCAATTGCCAAATGAAAGTATCACTTTTAGCATCTTTAGATAAGAACAAATGCTTGCTTGAGGACATTTAATAACTCCAACACTAGAACCAATAATTGCAAGATGCTCTTTAGTTAAAGGAGAAAATATATAGTCTTATCTTGGAGTGACTAATGGATCTCATGATGTGTAGCATTCATCTTGTTGATCATGTCCTCTATAGTCTTGTTCAAGCTAAGGATATAAGTACTTATGCCATGTAGAGTTTACAACAATAACTTTTTGCCAAGAAGAAATAACTTAGGTAGCTTGAAGTAAAATGTGTGAATTTGCAAGTGCTTGATCCTCCAACTATCAAACTATCCACACACCAATCATAACCTATGATGTGCAAATAATGATAGATGAGAACTTAGCAAGTCCCCGTCATTCCCTACAATTTTATTCATCAATAGTCTTGTTTAGTAGTTTTTTGAAGCACACTAAGGGATTTGGTTCCACGCAGCTAAAGAAAATGGGCTATGAAGGCCAAGGTCTAGGAAAATATGGTTAAGGAATCATTAATCCTCTCTAAATAGAGACGAGATCATGCAATGTGGGTCTTAGTTACAACCAATTATAGCACAAGTAGAGAAGATTATGTACACTTCTCCCCATAGTTAGGCACCAATGATGCTTCCACATCATGCTCTATAGAACTTAGCCCAAATGATTACATTTGTATGCCAACCCAACTTATTTCTCATAGAGTTGAAGAATATGCACATGTATCCAAGCAACATCTCACATAAAAGTATCCTTAAACATGTGCACAACCTTCTACGTAGAATAAATATATTCAACAACAATGCCAAGGATGGTGTGTGCTAATGAGCCTCATAATTATCTGGTTAATATTTACTTCTCTGGTTTCTAAGTACCTTTTTGCAGACACTTTTATCCTATTATGGCCAAGACTTTATATCATATATGGATTAAGCACCATACTAATTACATAATGTTTAAATGAATGTTGTATAGTTAAAATGGTTATTTTCATATGCAATATGGTCTGAATAAGTATGTTTGCAATGATATTTATGGTTAGAGACTTTTATGAGACTGACCCTTCCTATAGATTCCAAGATTACTAACATGCAACTGAGCTTCAAAATTCTTGCAGCCACGCCACAGACATCCTGCAACTAAAGCATAGAGTTTCCATAGTCACACCTACAAAAAAATTTGTAGCTAAAGGTTGGTTCCTACAATGAAGCACACAATTTTTGGTAGATGTCTTGCAACGACTTGCTTCCTTTGTAAAGACCAAGATAAGATGCAGGGAACATCATTACAAAATATTTACTCTCTAAGAGAAGACATGTTGAGGTTGAATAATAATTGATTCCATGTTTTTGGGATGAGTTGGTTCCATTCTAAGTGTTCTAATAAGGATTCTCTTTCCAAGTTGGTTAAAGCTCTTGTTTCCTAGTTGTATTGTAACTCTGTAGGAATAAAGAATCCTTTCCTTTGATGAAGGGGAGTAGATAAGTGGTTATTATTATTCATTTAATGTTTGAACTATAATGGGCGTATATATCTTTTTTCCTAGATATCTAGTACGTAGGATTTTCTATATGTTTTGTATCAAGTTCTTATTTTAGTTAATATAAGAATATCATTTTTAGTTGCATATCATTCTTCTTTGCTCTATCTTAGATTAGAAGTGAATGTATTGATTTAGTACTTAACCAGTAAAAGGAAGGAAGTCAACCCAAGCAAGGGCCCACTTTCTGTTAGGCTACCACCTATTAATTTCACTCTTATGTAAGTAGATTTGAGATCCCAGAGTTAGATTATGATTTGGTTTCAGTTATTATTAACTAGATTGTGATTCCGTTACAATTATCATTTTATTGTATTTAAACAGTAATATAGTTCACTTTCTAAACTTACAATTTCCTTTCAACATTAGTTTGATTTCATTCCAGCATTGCTTTGATTTATATTTGCTTAATCTATACACAACTGAGTACCCAACATTTCTTTAGTTGTACATACAGTATGAACATCATTTCAAGAAACACATCCTTGGGTTGATAATTAAATGTAGCATATCTTCACCATTAAATTGCTTGATGTAGGATGGGATCATCCGTCGGGTTACATGCATGCCATATCTACATTAGGTTTAGTGGGAAATGAAATTGTTCTTTATTTTTGGTTTCATTGCCGGGGATGGTGTCAAGTTTTTGAATTTATGGATTTTCATGAAAATTTCCTTGTTTTCCTAGCATACAAATTTCATTTTCAGTATTTAGGAATAATTTACCTAATCAAATATAGAAACATCAACTAACATTGTGTAGGAGAGTTATTACTAACTTGGGTACAATTGCATGCCAAGAAGAGATTCCTTAGGGAGATTTGTTCCAGCAGATTGTAATCCAACCGAGATAACAAATACAAATACAAATGAGGAAGCTGAGGTAACTACCACAATTGAAGACGCAATGGCAGATGAAGAAGTGGAGAACCCGGTAGAACTGGTTGCATTTGCATATCCCATTGCTGATCAAGAACGGGCAACTACCATGAAAAATATTCCTCCTTTAGCGTTGCCAAATTTTCATGGTTTGAATACTAAAGATCCCGATACTTTCTTGTTCAAGTTTGACGTAATCTGTTGCATCTATGATTACACTACCGATAGTCATAAATTCAAACTCTTTCCAACAACTCTCAAGGACACCGTCTTATGGTGGTTCATAGGATTGGGTAGAGATTTTATTTCTGACTAAGGAACAATGAGGGAGAAGTTTATTTTATAGCCACCAAATAACTCCTTCCATGGCCGACCTCCCTTTGGCAAATTTATTATTTTTTATCCTCATTTTGGCCGACCTCCCTTTAGGCACTCCACTTCATTTTATTTTTATTCTCTTTTTCTTGGTCGTCCACCTTTTTGGAATTTTTCTTTATTTTATTTTATTTTGCCAAGTGCTTCACATAAATATTAAAAGTCATTTCACATCACAAATTGGTCTAACCTAATTAATTAAATTTAAATAATCCAAAATGATTAGGATTACTTAGTATTTAACTAATTAGATTATTCCCTTGCACTTCTAACTTAGCTTACAAGAATAAAATAGGCTAGCTAACTTCATTGGGTGATCACTCAAAAAAGGGAACATTATAGTCCTCCCTTCTCAGAATTCCTTGCCCTCAAGCAATTACAAACCTAGATGCTACAAAATCTATTCATCTTCCCTAGTGGCATCCTCAAATGGCAAGTCTCTCCATCTAACCAAATACTCCTTGATCACCATATTCCTTAGCTTGCACTCCCTAGCATCTAGTATAGCATCAAAAACAAGTACCAATTTCCCCTCCTCATCCAATGGTGGAAGCTCTAGAGAAGATGTAATATGATACTCAATTGCCCTTTTGAGGCAAGATAAATGAAATACATTATGAATTCGGCTACCCTTGGGCAAATCCAACTCATATGCAACCTCTCCAACTCTCCTCACAATCCTGTAGGGGCCATAGAACTAAGGTTTTAGCTTTTTTGTACCACTCTTCTTCAGTGTAGACTATCAGTATAGATATAGGTGCAAGAAAACTAGATCACCAACCTTGAATGTCCTCTCCACCATGTGCCTATCTGTATACATCTTCTGTTGATTCTAAGGACAATGTAGATTATCTTTAAGTGACTTAAGGATCTCTTGGTTATCCTGCATCATCTCTCTAGCTCTAGGATCTCTGATGCCATCAAATGCCAAGTCTACAAAAGACATAGCACCATAACCATACAAGGCTCTGAAAGGAGACATGCATGTCGACATATGATAAGTGGTATTGTAACAATGCTCTCCTAAGTACAACCACCTGATCCAAGCTTTCTGCTCCCCATAACATAATTACATAGATACCCTTCCACCCATTTATTCACAATCTTTGTTTGCCCATATGTCTAAGGGTGGTAGATAGTGCTCGGGGTCAACTCTGTACTAGCCAATCTAAATAGCTCCTACCAAAACACACTGAGGAATCTTCTATCGTGATTGTGAACAATGGTCTTTGGAAGCCCATGAAGTCTAAACACCTCTCTAAAGAATAATTCTGCAACCTGAGGTGACTTATACTTAGATGAAATAACAAAGAAGTGTGCATACTTAGTCAACCTATCAACAACCACAAATATGCAATCTTTGCCTTGGACCTTTGGAAGACTTGTAATGAAATCCATAGAGATACTATCCCACTTCTGTTCTAGAATAGGTAATGGATGAAGTAAACCTGGTGGGAAAAGTATGCTCTAACTTGTTCTGATGACAAGTCATACACTCTTGAACATGCTTCAAGACATCATCTTTTAGACCCTTCCAAGAGAATCTCTCTCGTACATGTCTATAGGTCTTGAAGAACCCTAGATGTCTTTCTAAAGGAGTGTCATGAACAACTCTCAAAATTTTATCCTTCATTCTAGATTCATGTATCAAATAGATCCTATCCTTATAGTATATCACATCATCAATCACCTTATACCTATCATCCTAAATCTTGTCATCCATGAGTTCGCATGCAAATGTATTCTTGGAATACTCAACCAAAAGGTGACCCTTCCAATCAGTTGAAATCTTTGTCATAAAGCAAAGTGTGGGTCTCCTAGACAGTGCATTAATAACAACATTATTCTTCCCCTTAACA
This sequence comes from Cunninghamia lanceolata, assembly GCA_027924645.1. Taxonomy (NCBI): domain Eukaryota; kingdom Viridiplantae; phylum Streptophyta; class Pinopsida; order Cupressales; family Cupressaceae; genus Cunninghamia; species Cunninghamia lanceolata. The sequence continues at coordinate 529,610 of BSBN01000964.1, read as the reverse complement.
TACTCAATATCAAAATCATATGCTTGAATCTTACTTACCCACTTCTGCTACCTTTCATTCAAATCCTTCTACTCTAGAAAGTATTTCAAGCTGCTGTGGTCAGTCCTTACCACAAACTTTCCACCCATAAAGTACTGTTTGAACTTTTTCAATGCATGCATGATGGCGAACATCTCCTTATCATAGGTGGAATACAATTGCTCTACATCTCTCAGCTTCTTACTCTTATAGTCTATGGGATGTCTATTCTGCATGAGGACGGTGCCTATCCCTTCACCCAAAGCATCACACTACAATACAAACTGCTAAGAGAAATTAAGAAGAGTCAATACTAGATAAGTGCTTATTACCTCCTTGAGTCTATCAAATGTCACCTAAGCTTCATCCAACCATCTAAATGCACCCTTCTTAGTGAGATCTATAAGAGGTGTTGTGGACTATGAAAACCACTTCACAAATCTTCTGTAGTAACTGTAAAGCCCAAAGAAACCTCTCAAATCTGAAATGTTCTTCAACAACGGTCAATCTAGAATAGCTTGTATCTTGTCCTGATGTACCTTCACTCCATCAGCACCAATCACATGTCCCAAATATAAATCTCGACCATTCCAAACTCACATTTGGAAGCCTTAGTGAATAGGGATTGTGCCTCCATGATGCCCAACACCTCATCAATATGCCTGAGGTGATCCTCCCATGTCTTATTGTATATTAAGATATCATCAAAGAATACCAATAGAAACTTCTGTAACTACCTATTGAAAATATGATTCATGCATGAGTGGAAAGTCACAGGAGCATTAGTAAGACCAAAGGGCATACCTAAGAACTCATAATTCCCGTAATGACATCTGAATGCAGTCTTATGAATATCCTCATCATGGACTCTAATCTGATGGTACCCTGAACGAAGATCAATCTTGGAGAAATACACTACTCCATGTAACTCATCCAATAACTCATCGATCCTAGGTATAGGGTACCTATTTTTGATTGTTCTCTTGTTCAAGGCATGGTAATCTATGCACATCCTCATCATGCCATCATTCTTCTTCACCAAGACCATCGAAGAAGAAAAGGGACTGGAATTAGGCCTAATGTGTCCCATATCCAATAGCTCCTTAATCATCCTTTCTATCTCCTCCTTGAATCTCTTAGGATGACGATAAGGAGTGGTGATGACAGGTTTGGAGCCCTCCTCTAACTCAATCACATGCTCAAAGCTGCGATCAGGAGGGCTACTAGGAGGAATCTCCTCAAACACCATGTTGTGCTTATCTAGCACTGACTAGATATCCAAATGATATTGTTGGTCACTACTAGAAGAAGACCTAGAAGACACAAAACATTGAGCTGCCCATGCAACATCACCATGTCTAAACAATGTCTCCATCCTCTTTGTTGTCACTATCTTTGGTGCTCCATCCACCAATCCTCTCAATACTATCTTCCTCCCATATGACATGAACTCCAACTACATATTATAAAAATCTTGAATGTACTTGCCAAGTGAATGCAACCACTGTATTCCCAGAACAACATCAGTATCACCAATCCCAACCACATAGAAATCATCGATAACTGTATAGTCACCCAAATGGATACTCAACCACATAATCTTCTTAGTGCAACTCATCTTAAATCCATCTGCAACCATCACACTGAAGCCTGGAATCTCCTCTACCTACAATCTTCTCTTCACCACCAAACCTTCATCAATGAAGTTATGAGTGGTCCCCTATCAACCAAACATGTGACCCACTGTCCCTTCAGGACTCCTCTCACTCTAAAAGGATGATCTTAGTAACTCCTGATAATGTAGCAATAGTACCATGTATGGTATCACATGTAGCTATAGCATTAAGCTCTGACTGCTACTCTTCATTATCACTTTCTGAACTAGTGTCTTGGACTCCATCATCATCAATGTTGGAAGTGACTTCTATGTAATGAGCTTTACCTCTCCCAAGGCATCTATAATTGGGCTCCCAAGGTTCCTTGCATGAGAAGCACAACTTCTTCTTCCTTAGTTCATTCTTGGCTTCTATGTCTGGATTTGTCCTTCTAGGCCATTCCTTATGAAAATTCCTTTTGGCATCCTTTTGTGATGAAGAGAAGGGTTTGCTTTGAAACTTGGGCTTGGATGGTACTAAAAATTGCATGCCTCGAGCCCTCTTAATAACATCCTGCAATGAAGGTGCATCTAGGGCTTTCACCCAACCATGAAGAGGCTCCTCTAGAACCTTAATGAAGAGATAAGTCAATCTACTTTCAGAAACATTTGGAACCAAGACTACAAGCTTATGAAATTTAGATATATAGGTATCCACTGAATCCTTCTATTTGAGTTGGGCCAACTCTTTGAAGAACTATTCGGGGTTAGTCTTGTCAAACCCGCCAATCAACCTTTGAGTAAAATTTGCATAAGTAGTGATAAGGGTATGACCTTGTGTAACCATCCCATTGTACGACCAATCCTATGCAGCTCCCTCTAAGTGCAAAGTAGCAAATTGAATTGCTTCCATTTCAAACATAGGGTTCAAAGTGAGATAGTTATCCATCTTCCAAATCCATGCACATGTCATGTATCTTCCCGAACCATTAAAAGGAGTAATAGTCACCTTTCCAAACTTCCTTTGGAAAACATGGTTGTGATTTCTCTCTGCTCTAAGCTTGTTCCTATACTTCAATTGATAGAAATCCCATAGAGACACAGCAGATTGAAACTCCTCACCTAGAGATTTCCATTCCCTCATGTAATAATTGAAGCTCTCACTTGTAACCTGTTGTCCACCATCTTGTGCTCCTCGATGATCCAAGAAAGTAGGCATGAGAGGTCTACTCATAGAAGCTTGAGTGGTTTTGGTGTGAGTGTTGGCATTATTTCCAGAATTGCTAGTTTTCCCATTGTTACCATTGTTTCCATTACCTCCATTGCCTCCATTGTTTCCATTGGTCACCATGTTATGCCACACAAATTGGGATAAAAATTGCATTAGATCACGATGTCCTCTTGCTATATTATTGAGGATATCTCTAGTGCTGGGATCCTCATGATTCATGTCACCCATGGTATCTTCTCCTTTGGAATCTGAGCGAATAAACTGATGCCTTCTCCTTTAGGTAATGTACTCTCTATCCTCAGGATTCATAAGTCAAAATTCTTATGATATAAACCCTTTAGGATGGAAAGATCACTTGCTCTAATATCACTATAAGATCCCTAATAAGATCTGCCCTAAATTTCTGATTTTTCTTCTTCTCAAACATTAGATCTTAATTCTAATTTTTATTTCTGAATTATAAATGAATGTGGACAACAAATATACATGTGCCAAATGCTCAAATAAACATGCCAAATATGTACCTTTATGATGATACTATCAACCATGAAGTCTACCACAAGTTATGACCATCCAAATGCAACAAATGATCTATAATTATGATTTCTGAATATAAAAGTCTATTGCTACAAATCAAATTATTCTGAATTGAGATTACATTAAATGTATAGGCTCGAACATGCCCAAAACATAGCCCACATTTCTGCTATTACAAATCAGACCTAAATAAAGGCTTATACAAACCAAAATTGGTGAATAATGATGTTGATCAACAAACCCTAGATGGGCGAATGATCCAAATTGGAGGCACTCTCCACAAAGATGACAAAAGGCATGCACAAAAAATGTGGTGGCTAGGGTTTGATCAAAAATTGCTCCACAAAGTGAAATTTCCCTCTTTGGGAAGTGGTGCTCAACCTAAGGTGAAACCGTAGCAACAATCAATGCTCAAAACCCTCTAAAAGATGGCACTCCAAATCTGATCTAAAAATATGAATATATCTTTCACTCTTCCAAATTGTATTTGGCACAAATCACACAACTTGACCCTAGGGTTTCTTCTCCAAATATACAAAAACAGATATGTCCTTGAAGCTCCTTCTTTCCTTCCAAATCTCCAATGAAGTGCAAATGTGAACTTTGTGTGAATTCACCTCTAAGATGGAATTGGGTGTTTGTCCAATCCACCAATATTCCTAAGGGTTTTCATCCTTGGGAATATGCTGAACCAAAGTTGGAGCCACAAGAGAAAATATCCAATAAAAAGATATGAATGTGTATGATGAAAATGACTTGCAATTTGCCTTCTTATATAGCCACCAAATAACTCCTTCCATGGCTGACCTCCCTTTGGCAATTTTATTAGTTTTTTATCCTCATTTTAGCCAACGTCCCTCTAGGCGCTCCACTTTATTTTATTTTTATTCTCCTTTTCTTGGTCATCCACCTTTTTGGCAATTTTCTTTATTTTATTTTATTTTACCAAGAGGCTCACATAAATATTAAAAGTCATTTCACATCACAAATTGGTCTATCCTAATTAATTAAATATAAATAATCTAAAATGATTCCAGGATTACTTAGTATCTAACTAATTAGATTATTCCCTTACACTTTTGACTTAGCCTACAAGAATAAAATAGGTTAGCTGACTCTGTTAGATGATCACTCAAAAAAAAGGGGACATTACATGGAATGTCAATTGCATGCCATGTGGCTACAATACAAATTCCATGTGAAGCCTCTCTAAACTCTATAGAAGCAAACAGACTAATATTAATGTTCTATTGCAAGGAATCTCTGGAAGTTCTCAAGGAAGCAACTTGGAATTCTAACATAGCAACAGGTGATGGTGGAGGTGATGTCAGTCAAGATGAGCCTTCGATGATATTGATATTTAATTTTCCAATTTTATACATGATCTAATTATGAGGAAATATCAAAATGATTATGCAGAAGGAAAATTTTGAAAATGTTGGAGCAGTGAAAGTGCACTTGACATGACACAACGAAAGTGTTCTTGACATGACTCGACGAAAGTGTTCTTGACACAATTGAAAATATAGAAATAAGTGTGGAAGTGTTCTAGACACAATTCAAGGAAATGCACTTGACATGACTCAAAGGAAGTGTTCTTCACACGACACTATACACCCCCTGATTTAGTATTAGGTAACCCCTCAATTATGGAACTTTATAATTTAGTACATTTTACAATGAAAATAGGACCAATGCGTGGGAAATAAAAAACATTAACTTTTGCAAAAAAATGGTGCTCAATTTTGAGCTACCGATCAAATATTATTACACAATTAATTTCCTGTAAATGAGGCCTATTTAATAAAAACTGCACTAAAATGTTAAAAAAGTGCTCTATGGCGAGAGTGGACCTAGCCTTCCAACCACTCGTTGGAAATGGCAAAGAGAGTAGAACACAATGGTTTTACTTGTGAGGGGTTATTGGTTTCCTGCTAAACCAGACCTCACCCTTCATCTTCGACATGCGAAATAACAAGGCTTTAAAAAAACCATAATCCCTCAAAGCAATTTGCCCCAAATTGTTTTTTGGAAAAAAAAGACAAGAAATAGAAAAGGGGTTTTTTATGATGCCTTGCATATAAAAAGAAAATTAGGGAAAATATTTGAAGCCCGAATTAGGGAAATATCCCACAGGCAAATTAGGGAAAAATACCTAAAATGAAGCAGGGGTAGCCAAAACAATGTTGCTTTCCTCCAAGAGGCTAAAAGCAGAGTCCAAGCCCTAGAGGTTCTCCACGTCAAGAAGGGAAGAGTTTAGAAAGCATAGGGAATGAGGTTTGAAGTGCCCTTGAAGAGGCTTTGGCATTTCCACGCTTCCTTACCACACACAATCTTGCCTAAATCACCTCGTCAATCTCAAAGATCAAATGCAAGTGCAAATGGCATGTTGGGAAGGGTTTTTTCTGCAAGATGTGAATTCATGGCTTCAAAAGAGGGTGCGAATGACTTCCACACAGTTAGCAGATGGTGTGGCTTAGAACAAAGAACACACCACTCTCAAGAAGAAGCCACCTCCGCCAAACATGTTGCGCATTTATTGGCCTTCATAAGAAATTTTCACGCCTTTATGGCAGGGAGCGTATCCAAACATAAAAAGGGTAAAGGTGTAATGTCCCCATTTTTGAGTTCTCTTATAGTGCAGTTGGCACTGACCTTGTGGGTGTGTGTCAATCTTATCAGAGGGGTTATTTAAGGATTCCAATGAGCTCAGGTGGTCTAAAGGATTCATATTCCACTTTTTGGGGTGATTTCTGACTTTTGGTGTGCTCTCCAAGAATCTTGGAGAGGGTGTCTATTTATAGTAAGTCACCTGATTGGCTCCATTTATCATTATTCTTCATCAGGATCACTCCAGTGCAGTCAGTTTTTGATTCCAATGCATTCCGACAGTTTCCGCAAAATGGGTGTATTAATGGCTTTATTTTAATTATTTTTCTAAGGTCGATAAGTATTATTTAAAATATTTTAAAAGCACCTTAGTGTTATAGCTCACCGGAACTGGGATGAAATATTTTAAATCATGGATGCATTAAACAAGGACCTTACGTGTCAAATTATCATTATTTTAATTAAACAGGGCTTTTTCAGAGCTAAAATGGAGTTTTAATTAAAAAGTGAATTTTAAAATATAAGCTTCTGGAGAGTTTGACTGAAAAAGTATAAAAAGGCATTTGAGGGGCTCATTTGGATATATGCAAATTATTATTTTTCCTCTTGTGAAACCCTTGTGGTTCTGTGGGATTAAACTTGATTCATCTCAACCTTCTTGAGGACGGAAACCCTCTTAGAGAAGATTAGCCACGGTGGTGAAAGATCCTCTCTGGTTAATACTATGTGACTCATTTAGAGTTACAGTTTGGGCAGAATTGGTTTGCCGGTAGATTTATTCAGAATCTATGCTTGTGCTTAATGTTGGCCGGTAATGGTATTTATGTTAAATATCTATTTTACAAATTTATTGGAGATTTGATAAATAATAAATTTGTGGAGATTGTATTATTTAGTTTTTGTTGGAGTATCATTGCATATCTGATTTAGGGAGGTCTTTGAAGGAGTATTTGAGGTGTTTGCTGCTAGTTCGTGCTTCTATTTGGCTGATAGTACTTTCTTGTTTGTTGGTCATACTTCCTTGCAACATGTCGTACACCCTCATAACATGGTGTGAGGTTTTCTAAAGAGGGCGATTGGGGTTTTTGATGCATTTTGGTGGTATTTTGGTTGTGCATAAAGAGATAACTCTTAGCCATTAAGAGGTTTCTTTGGAGTGGCATCCATTTCTAGTGGTGCTAATTTGCATTTTATTTGTCAGATCAGACTTCTTCATTGCTGCATTTTGTGGGTATGTTGGAAATACATTTGTAGTGTCATTTAATGAATTGGGTTGTGCATACTTTTGATAAAAAAATGTTTATTTAGTTTAGAAAATAAATCTGGAAGATTTCAACTTATGGATTTCTGATTATTATCATTTTTAAAGAGTCAATTTAATTCTATTTTATTTGCAGATATATCTATTGTGAAACATACAACTTCTGCATCTCTATCTATTTCTATAAGCACTCTAAAACTAAAACAAACAACATCGAAAAAAATTAGACCAATGGTGTATATTACAGTGGTATCAGAGCAATGTATCTTGCCAGACTGTTGGGTAGTTGGTATATCAGTTTCAACAGTGATTTGTCATTCAGAGGATTGTCAAAGGTTGATTCTTCTAAGGTATAAATTATGGCATCATTCGGTGAAGAAGATGTGGGAAAGAAGCTTTATAGAGCAGGTAAGAAACTTGAACACTTGCTGCAGTCTAGGAATTATCTACTTTGTATTTTGGAAGAAGTGGGGATGTGCTTATTCATGATAGATCAATGAGATTGTAAGAGGCTGCAATATGCTATGGCTCCATCAGTAAATTCTTTGGTTAAGCCAAAGCTCATGAGACATATAGATGAAGAGGTAAGACTTGCAGTTACTTTTTGTGTTAGTGAAATTATAAAATAAATAGCTCTATAGGAATCTTATAACAACAATATTATGAAGAAGGTTTTTCGGTTGATTGTGGAAAGTTTCAAAGTTTTGCATGATTTTAATAGTCCAACTTTGGCTAAAAGGATCTTAATTCTAGAAACTATTGTAAAAATTAGATCTTGTGTTATTATGTTGGATTTGGGTTGTGAAGATCTTATTCTTGAAATGTTTCAACATTTCTTAGCTGTTGTTTGTGAGAATCAAATGAAAAATGTTATATCCTCTATGTAGACCATCATGGCTTTGATTATCAATGAAAGTGATCAAAATTCACAATCATTCTTATTTTCTCTACTGGCTGTTTTGAGACAAGAGTAGGTTACTTCTTCAGCTGCACAAGAATTGGTTAATAATGTTGTTAGACAATGTGAACAGAAGTTGATGCCACACTTATCAGTTGACATGTTAGAGGAAGAAGAATCATGTGATGCATCCATGAGTGTACATGAAGAAGAAAACAACTTATTTCAAGAAGCAAGTATGAAAGACCTCTAAAATGACTCCATTGAAGGATTTGCAACTACAAATGATAGATTTGATCTTGAAGGAAATTTCAAAACAACAACCTTGGTTACAAATTCAGATCAAACCAGTGAAGACTATGAGCTCTATGGTTCCCATGATGACACCATTGAAAGGTATGCAAATGATAAGAATTTTGAAGTCACTAATGATGAAATTGGGTTGGCAGAAAATTCCAAATTAATAGGTAACTTTGAACACCCAAATAATTCTAATGAAGTTAATTCAGAAATTGAAGAATTTAGCAAGGCTAGAAATGGAGAGGAAGTTGATTTTGAAATTTATGCCAATAATGACAAATCAAAAAATTTGAGGTTTGTTGAGCAAAGTTTCTTTTCTAATTTTGATCAAGAGCCTAAGGAGCTACAAGCTTTGAAAGACAAATTAGTGGTTTCAGAAGAGAATATTGTGGAAGCTCTATTGAGGTTTGATAGTACACACAGCTTTGTTGAAGACCTCTTCTAGAAGGCGCAAGTTGAGGAAAGAAAAAAGGGCATTAAGGATGGAACTGCCCTTGCAAATTTACAAACCATCAAAGAAGCTAAGTTACAGGTAATGAAATCATATTATTTGCATTTGCGCTTAGATAGAGATCGTGCCATCAAGTTTGTGGAAGACACCTTGGATGCAGTCCAAGAGAAGGAGAATGAGATTGATAGGCTTTGCCTTGATCTTAGCCTAGCACACCACTCTCTTTATCAAGCTAAAAATCAGTCAACAATTGTAGCCACGAATAAGGAACAAGTAGTAGATGTAAGATTCATGGAGATCAAGAAATTGGTTGAAGACATTGATGAGCTTCAAAAAGATTTTTATGTGGAGCCAAGTTGTTAACCAATTTATGAAGAAGAATTCAAAAAGGATGAATTATTTCATGAAGATTGTAGCATACCACTTGTTGAGGATTTGGGTGCATATCACAAGGAAGTGCCAAGCCTTGTGGTTGGTAATCCTCCAGGGAGACCGCCTACTAAGGAGTGTGAAACTTGGGTGGAAGATGAGGATCTCACTTGGAATGTGATGATACATGGAGGCAACAACATTCCTAAACTTGAAAGGGTTTTAAAGGGAGATTTTGAGCTTGCTGGAATTTTCATAACAACAGTAGAAAAAGCAAGTTTAGAACTTATCTTGCATGAAGATTTGGTAAGACAAGGGGCCAAGCAAGATTCCTTCTCACGAGGCAATCCCCCTCTTAGATTAGAGGCTGATTTCACTTATGTTAGCTTCAAAACTCCTAGTTCTTGGAAGGTTCAATTAGTTGATAGCACTTGGATTCATTGCATGAGAGGGATTCATTTTGGAAAAGATGCTTTTGAAAGCATCAGGAGATCTTTAGATGAGGATCACATGAAAATTAGAATGGCTTAGTGCAAACATATTGGAGAAGATTCATGGTTGAGTTTCATTACAAGGGGTCATCAACATGGGTTGTTGGAGACTAGTGATGATAGAAGGCATGTTCCATGGAGGATTATGGAGCAAAAATTCAATTTTGATGATGTTGTCCTCATTCTAATCAGTTAACACATGATTTTGGTTACTTGCATATAGGTGGGTTGGCAAACATTTCCAGCCAATGAGTGGATTTTTTCTTGGTGGGTGTTGAATGGAGAAAATAATTCCATTATTGGAGAGGTCTCTCCAATCAATTCCCTACTCACATCTCCTATGTATTCAAGAGGCCTTCTTTATGATAGTTGTTGCCCCATCATTACAACATTGATTTTGGCAACAATAGTTAATAACCAGAGTGATTTTGAGTACTTGCAAGTCTTATGGCAGCAGGTTGTGCGAGAAATTTCAGACATGATTTGAAGTTAGTTCTAACTTCCACATTGGTGAGTAATGGCTATTATAGTCGATTCATGTTGTTGGTCTATATATCTTCAGATGTTACATTGATGATTGTAGCTAGTTGTTGAATTGGTATGCTTGAGACTATTTTTTTGACACTTGGAGTTTAAGTAACATTAATGAGGTGTTATCGGTTTATGACAATGGAAGCATTCCTAGGATAACTATGAATCAAAACTTTAGATTTAACATTGTTGTCATCCTCTGTATCAACCACTTGACAGGGACCAATCTGCATCATTTTTGGGACACCATAAGGAGATGTGTTGAGGTTTATGTTTTATGGTTGTGCAGGTTATCTTTCATGTTGCCCAAGATCATGTCAAGTAATTAGAATGCAGATGTAGACCTTACTATGATGTTTCAACAAGAGCTCTTTCATGGTATAGGTTTCAACTTTTCCAGGTATTTTAGTTTGGGTTTAGACGATGGTTACTTTTTGGGGTTCTAGGAGAGGAGCGTGCAGTTTTGGCACGATGGTTTTACAGTTATGATCAGAGTCACGACGCAGCGTCAACATGGTGGTTCTTTCCTGAGATTGACATGGGACCCTGGGATCATTTTTGGTTTTAGTTGGATTAGTCTAATGATTGTAGGGGTTGAATTGGCATTGCTTGAGGATAAGTAATCTTTGGGGAGGGCAAACTATAATGTCCCCATTTTTGGGTTCCCTTGTACTATAGTTGGCACTGACCTTGTGGGTGTGTGTCAACATTATCAGAGGGGTTATTTAAGGATTCCAATGAGTGCAGGTGGTCTAGAGGACTCATATGCCACTTTCTGGGGTGATTTCTGGCTTTTGGTGTGTTCTCCAAGAATCTTGAAGAGGGTGTCTATTTATAGTAAGTCGCCTAATTGGCTCTATTTATCATTATTCTTCATCGGGATCACTCCAGTGCAGTCAATTTTTGATTTCAAAGCATTTTGGCAGTTTCCACAAAATGGGTGTATTAATGGCTTTATTTTAATTATTTTTCTAAGGTTGTTAAATATTTAAAATATTTTAAAAGCACCTTTGTGTTATAGCTCATCAGAACTGGGATGAAATGTTTTAAATCATGAATGCATTAAATAGGGACCTTGCGTGTCAAATTATCATTATTTTAATTAAAAGGTCTTTTTCAGAGCTAAAATGGAGTTTTAATTAAAAAGTGAATTTAAAATATAAGCTTCTTGAGAGTTCGGTAGAAAAAGTATAAAAAGGCATTTGAGGGGCTCATTTGGATATATGCAAATTATTATTTTTCCTCTTGTGAAACCCTTGTGGTTCTATGGGATTAAACTTGGAACTCATCTCAGCCTTCTTGAGGGCAAAAACCCTCTTGGAGAAGATTAGCCATAGTGGTGAAAGATCCTCTCTTGTTAATACTGTGTGACTCATTCAGAGTTACAGTTTGGGCAGAATTGGTTTGTCGATAGATTTATTCAAAATCTACGCTTGTGCTGAATGTTGGTTAGTAATGGTATTTGTGTTGAATATCTATTTTACAAATTTATTGGAGATTTGATAAATAATAAATTTGTGGAGACTTTATTATTCAGTTTTTGTTGGAGTATTGTTGCATATCTGATTTAGGGAGGTCTTTGAAGGAGTATTTGAGGTGTTTGCTACTGGTTCATGCTTCTATTTGGCTAGCCGTAAGTTTCCTTGTTTGCTGGTCGTACTTCCTTGCAGTAGGACGTACACCCTCATAGCATGGCATGAGGTTTTCTGAAGAGGGCAATTGGGGTTTTTGATGCATTTTGGTGCTATTTTGGTTGTTGCATAAAGAGATAACTCTTCCTTAGCCATTGGGAGGTTTCTTTGGAGTGGCGTCCATTTCCAGTGGTGCCAGTTTTTATTTTATTTGCCAGATCAAACTTCTTCATTGTTGCATTTTGTGGGTATGTTGGAAATACATTTGTAGTGTCATTTAATGAACTGGGTTGTGCATACTTTTGAGAAAAAATGTTTATTCAGTTCAGAAAAAAATCTAGAATATTTCAGCTTGTGGATTTCTGAATATTATCATTTTCAAAGAGTTATTTCAGTTTTATTTTATTTGCAAATATATCTATTGTGAAACATACAACTTTTGCATCTCTGTCTATTTCTACAAACACTCTAAAACTGAAACAAACAACATAAAAAAAAATTAGACCAAGGGTGTATATTACAAAAGGTTGGCCTTTTCAAACACCAAAATACACTCAAATCACCTCCTTGGTCATAGAAAAATGGCCTCCCAAAAATGCCTTCTTGCACAGGGAATTCTCATGCAGATTGTGGCTTCAATCACCTAGTTTGGCCTTTCAAATGCCTTCATAATAGGGAAGATTCAGATCAAGGAGAAAATGCCTTTCTACTTGAAAAATGCCTTGCAAAAAAGAATAGAGATCTTTAACTTGCCTTTCTCATACCAAAGATGCGAACCAACAATCTTCAACCAATAAGGCTCTTATACCATGATAGAGTTTTAGGATCTACTAAGAGAATGCTAATCACAAAATAGAGTATAGATTATGAACAAATGTGTTGTACATATAATGTAGAGAGGTTGGGTCGAATTAGGAGTCGACTCCAACACTTCACTAGTGGCGGAAAGAATGTTTCCACCAAGTCGCAAAGGAGTGGTGACATGTATCTTGGATGGGTTTGACCAACTCTTCAAGTTACCACATAACCTATCTAAGGTGGCTGAAAGCCACGTGTGAAATATATGTATAATTACTTATTGAATAATGAGTAATAACATTAGTATTTCTACACTAACATGAAGGAATACCAATGCATACATGTTTTTACACCTATGTCGAGAGGGGATGATTGTTACTGTATACATAAAAACAAAACATGACCGACATATTTTTTTTAAAAAAGAAAATTTTAATGAGATATCTATACAAATCTTTATATAATCTTTAAGATTTAGAAAATAACTCTTAAGTAAAGAAAATAACTACTCAAGATTGATATCTCTAAGTATTTTAAACATTTTTAAAATAAATTTATTTTCACCACTTAAGAATAAAATAACATAACATTTCCTTGTATATATAATATAACATTTTTTCTTTATAGGAATTTATATATAATATGTTAAATACATCTATCTAAAAATGTTTAAAATGCTGAGAGATCAATCTTGAATTAATTTTATTTACTTAAAGAGTTGTTTTATTTACTTAACAATTATTCTATAAATATAAATTATATATAAAGGTTATTTTAAAATACATTTTTAAGATATAGGATTATATATTATATATTAATGTAAAGTATTACTAGCATAGATATATTAAATACATCTATCTAAAAGACACTGATATCTCTCAACATCTTTTAGATATATGTATTTAAGGTATCTATGCTAGTAGCATTTGTAGTGAGTTATATAAAATGTTAATTTAGCATCTTTTTCTTATGTTTGTATAAAATATTATTATCCTTTACAAATAAGAAATCCAATCATATTCATTAAAATGTATAATATAAATTTCATTTATTGAATGTTATTGAAGTATTTCATATTTTGGTAGGAATAAGAGCAATGGCTGGACCGCATGGGAGGTTGGTGCAAGTCCGCGGCTTGCGAGGCCCGACCTACGAGGCCTGACCTGCATGTTCTTGCCTCTTCGTGCATGTGTGGGTGGTGTTCATATTAGCACTCAGTGGCTGCATTCCTTGGTGGGAGGGTTTTTTTTGAGATCGGGGGGCATTTTTTTCCATTGTGTTTTGTCCTTGCTCAGGGCTTTTGTTGTTTGTTTTTAGTTTAAGAGTTTGGTGTTCGGGGTTTTTAAGAAGGTTTTTTCTTCTACTTTGGCCTGTTATGGCCTCTAGTGGAGTGACAAGCCCTAAACTGAATATGGATTTTCATGCATCCTTGGGTGTGAAATCGTCATCTCTGACAAAGTGTGATGCTGAGAATAATGTAATGTTTAAGGATTCGGTGGTGGGAGGGTCGGCTCCATCTGGAGGATCTCGGATCTTGGAAATTAATGGATGTTTGGAGAGGAGCCAAGAGCGGCTCGTCTTGGTGATTTAGTCAGATTCAATCGCAGAGGATGTTGAATATTTTTCTAATCATGCTTTAATCTACAAATTCATGGGAATGTGAGTCTTGCTTCCATTTTTGGAGTCGTGGGCTAGGTGGACTTGGAATCCAGAGGGTGAAATGGAGGTGATGTTATTGGACAATAGTTATTTCATGGTTGTTTTTAATTACATGGGAGATCGCAATAAATTTTTTGGAGGACCTTATTTTCATAACTAGATTGGTCTTTTCATCAAGCCTTGGCATATGGGTTTTAACCCTTTAAAGGAGCTCTTGAATCGGATCCCTGTGTGGGTGCGCCTTCCTTGGTTTCCAGAGGAATTTTGGTAGAATGACATTTTGCATTCGGTACCCCTATTACTGGGGAAACCAGTTTAGGTCCTCAACAAATGCAGGATAGGAAGGTAATGACCTTTGCTCGCATGTGCATTGAAAAAGATTTGAGTAACCCTCTTCCAGACTCTTTGGCAATTCGTGTGGGTTCATTTTCTTGGATGCAATAGCTTGATTATGAGACTCTCCCTTTCCATTGTTGGTTGTGCCATGAGTATGGCCATTTACAGAGAAGATGTCCTAGGTTTTGTTCTTCTAAGCCTTAGCCTTATTAGCCCCCTCAGAATCCCTCTTAGGTTGACAAAGGCAAGGCTCCAATTTTGAATGAAGTGGTGGATAAAGAGGGTTTTATTCCTGTTAAACCCCATAACAGGAACCTGGACATAAGAGAACCTTCAAGGGGAGGTAGGAGGGGGAAACTTTTAATCACTTTGTTATGTTGGATGACCTCAGTCAACAGGAGGTGAATATTGGTATGTTGGCTCTGGATAGGGCTATCCTGGGGGAGTTCAAGAGGGTAATATTTCTAATAATCTTTAGAGTATGTAGGAAGGTGGCTTATCTCTGGTTCAAATGGATACAAATCTAAGTCTTTTGGATTCTACTATTCCTATGGCACTTGTTGTTATGGAAAAGAGTGAGGTTGCGTGCTCTTTTCCTTTAGAAAAGATGGTATCTAATTCAGAAAAGGGGAACAAGGCTTCTCCTCCTTTGGGGCTTCTTTAGAAAAATCCAAAGAAAGGGGCTCCTGAGAAACCCTCCAAGGCTGGTAGAAAGAAGGATTTAGAGAAAATTAAGATGATGTGGGAAACGTTGGTGGAGTCAGGATATGTTAAAACTCTTGATTCCCATTTTTCGAACTCCCTAAAATGATTATTCTCTCATGGAATGTAAGGGGCTTGAACAGTGGCCCTCGACAAAAAGCTTTTTGTGATTTAGTGCAAAGTCATTCTCTTGATATGTTATTCATTCAGGAAACTAAGATTTCAGTTGAGAGTATGTGTGGTTTGGTGCCTAAGATTTGGGGGCGTGGACATTGTTAATGTATTGGTGCTCAAGGTAATGCTGGGAGTTTAGCATGCTTATGTAATCCAATGAAGATTTGTCCTCTTTGGTGGATATCCTATAACTTTTCTATTTTTGTGGTTGCTTCAAGCTTAGAGACTGGGGAAATTATTCTTCTATCCAATATTTATGCTCCTTTGGATTTGTCGGGTAAGCTATGCCTTTGGTCTCATATCCGTTATATTCAAAGTACTACCTCTCTTTATCCTTGGATTATAGTTGGTGACTTTAATGCTATTATTGAGTTGAATGAAAAGAGGGGAGGAGTGATGAGGTTGGAACCTTCTTCTTTTCTTCTTCGAGATAATATTTATTTCTTAAATCTTGTGGATATTAAATCTAGTAATGGGTAGTTTACATGGAACAATAGGAGATGTGGTATGGATTGTATTGCTAAGAGGCTTGACAGGTTCCTGGTTTCTTATTTTTGGATTGGTGGGCCCCGGTCGATTTGCTCTAAGATTCTTGATTGGCAAGGTTCTGATCATTGGCCAATTAAGCTTTCTACTTCAATGGCTTGGGTTGCTTGATCTCCCTCTTTCAAGTTTCAACTTATGTGGTTGTGGGATCCCTCTTTGCAGGATTATATTGCTGATTGGTGGCATCGTGGTCGACCTACTTTTGGTACTACAATGTTTTCTTTTGTTAAGCAATTGCAGTATGTGAAGTATCAGCTCAAAAGGTGGAATAGGCAGTGTTTTGGTATCATGCTAAGGGAGCTGCTCAAGATAATTTGGGGGCTATTACTCGCGAGATTAGGGAGTTTGGCCTTTTTGAGGATTCTCTTAAGGTGGAGGCAAAGGCTTTGAAATCTATGGAGTGTGAATTGTGGGAGGAGATTTATTGGAAACAAAAAGCACATGTTGAGTGGTTGCAAGAAGTGGATAGAAACACTGATTAGTTCTTCAACTCTGTGAATGCTAGGAGACATGGTAATTCCATCCCCTTTCTTGTGAATTCCAGGGGTGAGCATTTGTCTTCTCTGGGGGATATCTCTAGAGAAGCTTCTCAGTATTTTGCCGCTTTGTTTGAAGGGAAGATTTTCTAGATGTGTGGGCTGAAGAGAATCATGTCCTGTCTTGTATTCCTTCTTTGGTTTCTTTGGAAATGAACGAGTACCTCTTGAGCTACATTTCCCTAGAGGAATTGGAGACTACTATTTGAAAAAAGGGAAGGCCCCAGGTCCTAATGGGTTCCCTATTGAATTCTTTCAGGAATTTTGAGACATTATAAAATTAGATTTATTGGAGGTGGTGTGTGAATCATAGAGGAACAAACAGATCCTAAGGGCTATGAAATCCACTTTCCTTGCCCTCATTCCCAAGTGTGATGGGGCAGATAGGCTGTGTATGTTTTGGCCCATTGCCCTCTGCAATGTGGTTTATAAGATTCTCTTTAAGTTGATTGTTGAAAGTCTGAAGTAGTGCATTAGCAGGCTAGACTTGGAGGAACAAGGGGGCTTTATGGCGGATAGGCAAATCTTGGATGGTGTGGTTATTGCTGCTAAGACTATCCATTCCATGATGGCTTCAAAAGAAAAGGCTATGTTCATCAAACTTGACATGGCAAAATCCTATGATAGAGTTAACTGGTCCTTTTTGCAAAAAGTGCTTATGGCTTTTGGTTTTGCTGAGGAGTGGGTTATGTGGGTAATGAGTTGTGTTACGTCCAATTCCTTCTCGATTTTGGTAAATGGGGAACTATCCTCCTTATTTGGTGCTTCTAGAGGTCTTTGACAAGGGGATCCCCTTTCTCCTTATCTTTTTATTCTTTTGGTTGAAGGCCTGGAGAGAGTTATTAAGAGCCATGTTAATCAAGGTTTAATCCAAGGTTGGAATTGGGGCAATGGTCTTCCCCCTCAGTCACACCTGCAATTTGTGGATGACACTGCTCTGATGGGTATGGACAAGGTTAGAGAAGCTACTAATTTGCGTAAGGTGTTGGACATCTATCTTGTTGCTTATGGTCAACAGGTCAATGAGGATAAATCTTCTATTTTTTCCTTTAATACTCCTTTGCTTATTCAACAATGAATTGCCAACATTTTGAGATTTTAGATTGGTCATCTACCTTTGACTTATCTTGGCATTCCTATCTCTTCCGATACCACTCCTAGAGGTTCTTGGATAATTATTTTAGACAAGTTTTGGGAGAAAATGAATCATTGGACTCATAGGTGGTTATCCTTTGTAGGTAGGGTGTTGCTCCTCAAGTCTGTGGTGCAGGCTCTTCCTAATTACAAGTGTATGCTTCAAGTGGCCCCTTCGGGTTTTATCATGGATTTGGACTCTCTGGCCATACAATTCTTATGGGATGGCAGCTTGGCGTCATCTAAGTGGAGCCTAGTGACGTGGGATATTGTATGTCATCTGAAATAGTTGGGTGGCCTTGGGTTGCCTTGGGTTACGACAGTCTAGTTTTTCTAGTTTAGCTTTGTCTGCCAAGCTCTATTGGAGATGGTGCATTGAGTAGGATCATGTTTGGGTCAGGATTATTTCCCACAAGTATATGAAGGGAGTTCTGAAGGAGGAGGTTCCTCGATATCCACTCATGGGGAAAGGTTCTGTGATCTAGGATATGCTTAAAAAAGGTGCTAAGTTGATTAAGGATGGTTTGTTCTGGATCTATAATAGGGGGGCCAAGGCTCTATTTTGGTATGATTCTTGGGATGGGTTTCCCCTATCTTGGTCAGGCATCCTCATCTGTAGGACCTTTGTCATCATTTGTTGGAGGCTGGTTGGTCTCGGGTGGTGGACTTCAAAAATTCCTATGTCCGTGGGCAGGTGGAAGTGTTTAGATGGAAGGAACCCTGTGAGTGGCCTGTTGGTGGTTTGGAGGAAGACCGTGTTGAGATCCAAAATATTCTTATTGGTAGAGAGTGTAGTTCTCTCAAGGAGAAGGATATTTTGGCTTGGAGCTCTGATCCTAAGGGGGTCTTCTCCGTGGCTAGTGGCTATCACGAGCTGATTTCTCAAAAGTATGGAGGGATGGAAGTTTCTTGGTGGAAAAATGTTTGGAATACATTTTCCTGGCCTAAGTGTAATTGCTTCTTGTGGACTTTAGCTTGAAATAGGTGCTTGACTTGGGATAATCTTCGAAAGCAGGGATTTTAGGGCCCTTCTGTCTGTGTTCTTTGTGGGTGTAGTGAGGAGGAATCGTCCCACTTGTTCTTACGCTACCCTTTTTCTATGCTTATTTGGCATTTTGGTGGGGAATTTGCAGACATGCTTGCGTTCATGCTTCCTCTCTGGTTGAATTCTAGAATAGTTTGGGGAGACCTCTGACACATGCCTCCTTTCTCTAGATTGTGTGGACTATTGGTCATGCTTTCATCCTTTGGAAAATATGGCTTGAAAGGAACCGTAGGATTTTTCGGGGTGGTAAGTTGTTGATTCAACAGGTTTGGCAAAGATTTGTTAGTATGATTCACGAGACTGTAGAAGCCAAATGTGAAGTGTCTTTCCCTTTGGAGCGGGGAGATGAAGATATCGTGAATAGATTGGGCCTTCATAGTCTGGCTTTTGATTCTTTTTGTGTTAAAATAGGCAAGCATGCCAAAAAGAAGGTTCAGATAGTTGGGGGTTGGTCCTCTCCTTCAACGGATGTTTTAAAGATCAACACTGATGATTCTTCTACGGGTAATCCTGAGCCTACTGGGATTGGTGGTGTTGGAAGAGATAGCTCAGGTAAGGTTATTTTCCTTTTTTCCATTCATAAGGCGCTTCAAACCAAGAACTATGTGGAAGGTCTGGCGATCCTCTAGGCTATTGAGAGAGCTTACGATCTTGGATGGCGCAAGTTCATCTGTGAATCTGACTCTCAAGTCATTGTTAACTAAGCAGAATTTAGATGGGTTTAGTTGGCAACTTGCCTCTATTGTTAGGCAGATTCGATGGTTGTGTTCCTCTTTTGAGTCTATGTCTTTCACACACATTCCTTGGGAGTGGAATAGGGTTTTTGATTGTTTGGCTAGATGGGCCTCTAAACGTGTTGGCAGTTGGTGGATTGATTGCTAGGAGCAATTATCCCTTGAGTTTGCCTAGGATTTAGATAGGCTTATTTTGGAGGACATGGATGGTTTATGGTGGTTATTGGTTGGTCTTGTGGTGGTTTTGTCTTCTGGGTGTATGCTTGTTGGTTTTGTGTCTTTATTTTTTGGGTGCCTGTCTGGACCCTGATTTATCTGTACTGGTGATTTTCTTGGTAAAAGCACAAAGATGTGTCACACTTTGGGCCAACAAAATAGTTTAGAGCGGATCATTTTCACGCGAGTTTGACTCACCCGAGCCAATTTTGCCTGAAAACACATGGTCATTGCGTGGTGCATATGTGGCAAGATATTTTCGGGCGAGTCGATATCAGGTGAGATGGTTTCGCTCGAAATCATGCAATTAAAAATAAAAAAAATGAAATTGCCACATTTCACGATGACCGTTTTCCGATAGTAACAGTGGTAGGGTTTGAAAGTTTTTTCACGCGAAGGGCGTCCCCACCACCTTTTGCAACAGTCTCATCACCTTGAACCAGGTATGCCATCTTCACCTTGGCATTTTCTATCAAACATTTTGTATGGTATGATGTATAGAAGTGTTTGAAATAAACCTGCACCTTATATGATTGTATGCAAGTAAAATGGGTTTGTATGTCTTTGATTTCATTGTGTAAAATGGGTAAAATTTGTTTAAAATTTGTGAATGGGTACAAAATTTGATAGATGTTGTAGTTGCAACAACCCTGCTAGACATGTATGCAAAATGTGGAAGCGTAGAGAAGGCATGTGAACTATTTGACAAAATACCTCAAAGAACTGCAGGCTATGCACAAAAGAGTTTAGGCATCATGTCTATGCTTCTACATTTTTTATACAAGTCTACCAGGGCACTTGCAACTGATACATCTAACAAAAACCCACAAGATATGCACAAAATGTGGTCTCATGGTCTGCAATGATTGAAGGATATGCACAAAATGGATTTGTTGAAAAGTTTTTAGAAATTTTAAAGCAAATGCAATTGGCTAGTGTAAAGCCAAATTCCACAACCTTTGTCAGCATCCTCCCTCATATCCATCAATACATCTATGAATCTGAATGTATATGAGGGAGTTAACAGAGCCACACCTACCCTAGACTATGACGTAATAGGAAACTACAAGGAACATCAAATTTCATCCACACAATATAAGCTAAAAAATATATCAAAATTTGAAATCATTCTAGAGAGAATTTGTGCATAAATTCTTCTTTATTGAATTTTGTGCATAAGTTTTTATCAAGGTTGTGGTGATGGAAAATTAATCACAATTTGAAACCATTCAAGAAAGAATTTGTGCATAAGTTATTGGAAAGGTTGTGGTGATCAGAAGTAGCAAGTGGCTGATGGCTGCTGGGTGGGAGTCAGTTCACACATAAAACATGTCAAATCAAGTGCTATAGCAATGCAGGACATGCACTTTTATCCCTTGTAAGGTTATCCATTCTAATTTGCCCATCAAATGCTAGGGAATAACATGGTTAAAGAAGGAAACAACATATATATATATATATATATATATATATATATATATATATATATATATATATATATATATATATATATATATATATATATATATATATATATATATATATATATATATATATATATATATATATATATATATATATATATATATACTCTAGAATGTTAAATAGAGTTTGCCTTTTCTAGATTGTCGAATGCTTTTTTTCTAGATTGGAAATATACCTTCTTATGACTCCAACTACTATAGGGTACCTCATCTTTGAGATGTCTTTTTTGTAAAAAATTATAGCTTTCCCCCTTGCAAGAGCTTATGTATCTCTTGAAAATATTCAACTTATGCAAACTCCTCATCATATGCTTCATGGACAAATAGTTCAAGATAAGTTATTGTTCCCACAGCTGAAATCAAAAGATGATCTAGACAACATATCAACCTCCTTGTTAGTAAAATGAAATTTTCCTTAAAACCCATCCATTTGTAATAACTTGCTTGCTACATCTTTGATTGTGTTTGGAAGTATTGAAGAGGTTGGTGATCTGTGTGAACAAAGGTTTATGTACCCATCATATAGTTATTCTATGTATAAATTGCTTGAACTAGTGCGTGCAATTCTTTATTATATGTAGGATACATCAAATCTGCTCCATGGAAATGGTTCAAAATGATATCAATCCAACTGAGCTCCTTGCAATAGAACAATCCCCATAGCATAATCTCTTGCATCAGTTTCCAACTCAAATGGTAGCTATGAGTTAGGTGGTGCCAAAACTAGGTGCATTGTTGGGTTATGCGTCAATTTGTCAAAAGCATGATTGTTATGAGCCAAATTAGATTCCAAAATTTTGAAACTTATAGTTCTAGAAATGAAAATGTACCTAAAAACTAAGATATTATTTTTAGGATTCAAAATAGAATCTATTTTTATGGCAGAATGAGGGTATTTCAACTCTGATCTAATTAAAACCAACAATGAAAACGACCCAAGCTCACAGGTTAGCCATTTTCAATTTCGAAGATAGCCATTCTTCAATTAAGTGTAAAATAGCACAATTTCATTCCGAATAATCATCTACAAGAAGATCTTTCCATTGCACCAAATATTTAGTAAGAACTTGATTCCTTAGCCTTCTATCAAAAATCTATCTCTATCTAGAGGCCACTTATCTTCAACATGAAAACTAGATTGGTTTGCTGTTGGAATACCTGTTGGTTTTTTTCCTAGACTGGATGCTTATTCCTAGTCATCCCTACAAGGTAGCCATCATTGATCAACAAGATTCCCGGCCAGGGGCCAACAATACAGGAGATAGACTCTATAAATATCTCCTCTTCTTCTTTAGGCTCTGTAGAACCAAGGGGGGTATTCCCTATTCAACATCCATGAAATGTGACTATGAACTGACTGAGATGCTGATACAAAGTAGATAAATCCTCCTTCATGTAGACCAAAACTGTGGAATAAGTACAAAGGGGCTAGCTTTGGGCCTATGCTCAGTTGTGAATTAGAGGATTTTGGTCCTAAACTACTTCTAAAGTCCTAAAGGTTTGGTTTTGAAGATTTAAGTTTGATTTTATATTTGGATGCAAAACTGAGACCTTGGGTTGCAACCTAAATACAAGACTAGATTGGTGCCTATCCAGGGCTCGGAGTCAATAGATATACACATGTGAATGATCAACATAAACATATACCAAAGATTAGATTTCAAGGGGGTTTGTTTAGCACCTGCCTTACAAATACTTCCCAAGACCGAGTATTCAGTTATCTCTGCTTACGAACATCCTTACTGCAGTACATTGCTCCCAACACTTGATCTGAAACATTTAATCTACTCCTTGAGCAGAAGTAAGAAATCAAGCATTCAATATAGTAACCTATATTCTAAAACCATAAACACCCCTTAGATGTCTAGATTCAGAAGAAGAACACACTCAATTTGGAGACAGATAACAGAACACATGCAATATAGCATTACTCATTTAAATCAACATGAAATCAGTAAATTCATGCATGAGACATACATCATGAGACTCATAAACTCACAAGACATCCAGAACAGAGCCACCAATGAAGTTGTATCTTATTACAACACTGAAATTTTGTCCCGTTTTCAACCCCATTGAATGACACAATTTGCCCCTCTTATAGCCAAATTATACATCCAGCAAATTAATTACATGACAAGTCAAAATTCCTACCAGATACATTGCATCAGAAATGGCGCTCAACATTGAATGCAGCAGGTAGAGGAAGAAACAGGGAGGTCTTGAGCCCTGTGCTGCCGCCTGGGGACATTCCTCGTAAAACTGGTAGGTAGCCAGTCACTTAATCCATTGCGCCCCTGTAAGTAGCCAATAAAGGCTCACCTACCCATGCATCTTTCAGAAGTTGCAACAACATGTCCATGGAGTTTTCCCGCTCAAAACATGACTGCTAATGCAAAGAAAACCATCGCCGACAATTTGAAACACGGACGTTGATCATATCTCCCTATCGCAGAGATCAATGGCTCCAAAACATGCTAAAAAGTCACCCACCAATGAAGTTCTGCCACGTCGGCACCTTATGCATCCATCGCTGACTTTTCTGCCATCCATTTTGCCCTTCTTGCCCTTGTATATGCATGCTCAAATGCAGATACAATCACTTTTTAAATCTTTGTATATGCAGGATGCATATACGTACAACAACTTCTTTAAGTTACCGGGGCCCACCATTTGTATATCGCCCCCTTGCATATCGCGAACATACAAGCACTTCATACAATCCATGGACCTCAAATTTCATTCACTGCATTTGATTTCTCCTTCCCATCCAGGCTGTATGTCTTTCCTTTGTATATCCAGTTGTATGCTGCACATACAAATCCAATATACATTCTGCGGACCTCAAATGACTATGAGGTGCTTTGAAATTCAAATCGGGTCCGGCTTGCATTTCCTTACTTGTACATATCCTTGCATATCGCATCATACAAATGCGATATACATACAACGGACCCCAGCCATTTATCCATCGGATTTGAAAAACTTTCAAATCTGGGCCTTGTATCTCCTTTTGTTTGTATATCGGCAGATACAATGCCATATACATGCAAGCTGCAAATTTCAACACCTTATCTGCTAGATTGGAATATCCCCTGGAATCCGCGATGCATCTTTCCTTTTTCTTTCACCTTTGCATATTGACAATGCACATCAACTTTGTACACCGATCATATACAATCTCACTTGTATATACTTGAGGGCCCCACCGAATGCATCTCCGCCGCATTGTAGCAAATGTATATGCACTCCCCTTGTATATTTTCACTTGTATGTCTGAACATACAAACCTGTTAAACAAGAAAACACAACATACCATCGTAGAATATTTCTAGGAATCTGCGATAGATTCTCCCATGTATATGCAACCTAATATGCATTCCAGAATGCATATGACTCATTTTTTCACCATTTTTTGAAAGCCGATGTGCACCTTTGATCTCGCCAACATACATTTGTACTTGCACATATAAAAACTTAGCATTTTTCTTAAGTGCGACAGGAACAAGTGGTAAAACATTGCATGTGGTTCGAGGAACAACCTAACCTAAGGCACTAAGGGCTTGAAGGAATAAACACAGAAGCCTGCAAACTCAAATTCAGAACCCTAACCCTAGGTGAACACCACCATAACCTTCATCTACTTGTCCAATTACATGGAAAAGAATGGATGAGTGCTTTAGTAGTATCACACAAATGGATGAGAGAATCTATCGTGTAAATTAGATTTGTTCCTATGTTCTTCATGTTGAGATGCTTCTATTCCTTTTTAATCATCATCATTGCTTGATGGCTGTGACAGTTGCACTTGATCTGCAACTATGTTAATTCCAATTATTAGTGCTTTTTTTGATGCTTCATAATTTGAAGCTACAAATGTGAGCCTAAATCTCTTGGTGCAAGAATTGCATCTTGTCCATATTATATAGCCTTCAAATTTATTTGTACTATGATTGATTGGATTTGACTTCCCTCAACTTGCATAGTTTGTGAAATTTCTTGAGAAAACTTAACTTGAACATATGATTCTTCATTGATGGAGAGCTAATATACCATTTCTATGAGTTTTTTCAATTTTACAAACTGAAGTTGTGATGTTTGTCACTAAAATTTCTCATGTACCATAGACTGCTCCAAGATAGATGACTTTTCTGTTTCTTTCTGTCCAACTATAATTTTTGTTGCTTCAACATGATGGGCAATAAAAACTATATTATGATGAATTGATGCATTCTCTTTGACAGTAACTTCATTATATTGAATGCTTTGGGTTGGAGGACATTTATGTGACTCAAAAGGAAAGTTGCTTTTCACTCTACTCCAATGGCTTTGAATTATGATAAAATCTAATTTATATAAATTCCTATGGTTGTCATGTTAACATGCTACATGCTACATGTGACTTCAAATTTGGAGTTTCTATGCATTCCTAGTTCTGTGTTTTATGGTTGATTCAGATTTGGTTGATAGGCCTATTATTTATGTATTTGCAAGCATGGAAGGTGCAGGGTTATTTGAGAAGCACGTGTGCATTTATATCATGGATTTTTTAAAGATGTATGTAGTAGTTGGAAAATTTATATGTAGGTTTATTTACATCGTGACATACAATATGTTTGACAAAAAATTTAATTATCATGCTGCAGATAAATTTAGACACATGGATGACCAATTTTCACATCAGTCACATCAGTCAGGTCAACCTGACAAGCGTGATAATTCTACATTCTATGCTGAGACCATTTAGAGGTTTGAAAAAGCTTTGGATGAACTCAACAGTACAATACATAATACACCAAACCTGTCAAATAGAGATAGGTTGGTTAGGATTAGAGATAAGATAACACGTATGATCAGAGTTGTTTGATCATACAATCCCTATGATGAGATTAGTGTTGACAAGTTTTGCATCGCTTTCTCAGAGTGTTGTTAGCCAGGAGAAATGGCTATCTATTTCTAGGCTAGTTCCAGTAGATAATGTTCTCAGCATGTTCCCTTATTATAGGGGAATAGAGAGAGTGAGAGGCTATTCTCCCACCAAGTGTGTGGATGCAGTTGTTGGTCCTTTCATCTATCCTAGATTTTTGGCAGCTCATCACAAATGGCCAAACAATGATGAGTTGCCATTATATTTTTCCAAACAATTATATGCAGAGTTCCATTTACATTTATCTGTCGATTATACATCTTTCCCTAAACATGCTAGTTAGGGGAAAGGGAGGTTTGCAGAGAGACCTGAGTATAGAAGACCAGATGCGCCACCTCTTGAGAACAAGAGGTTCGTAGTTGGCCCACACCTTTTGGTTCTTCCAAAATGTGTGGAACTAGAAAATGTTGCCCGACCAGCATTGACCCCCTTGAGATGCATGATTTTTGAGAGCATGACGACTATTACCACTGAGGTTGATCAGTTGTCATCCGATTGTGTTGGAAGATATTTGTTACACCCAAGGATTGACATTCCATCCACTAAGGCCACATCGACTAGCTGCTCAGATCGTTACATTCGTGCTGATATACCATCACCACATGATGTGGCACAGATTAGTGGAGAGAGTGCTTTGCGGAATATGACTAGATGCCTGGCCAATGATTTATTAGATTCATACCAGTTCATCAGTGATGAGTTGGGATCCCACTTGATGCTATATCCTCACATCTTGAGTGATATTTTGGTAGACGGAGGAGCCATGTTGAGTCAGGTTCACAAGGTTTGGGGGACATCAGGATGTTCTAGTTGGTCCTACAGGCTCTGGCCCTCTACATGTTCCGGTTGGTCCTAAGGTTGAGGTTACTGCACATGATGTTATGGGAGGTGAGTATAGCAGGCTTCTTTTTGGCACTGAGACTGCACCATCTACATGTGTATTGTTGTCTCTTCGTGATTCTGACCTCAGTGGGATTGGGAGGGCCTTTGCTGGTGTAGTTGAGGTACAATTTATTTAAAAATTATAATCTAAATTCATAAATTATATATTTAAAAATTATAAGTTTAATTTTAAATTAAATCACATACATTGAAGCTTTGACTCTTGATTGCAATCTTAAATGTACATGTGAATTAGACACGAGCTACTATTTTACAACCTGGATATGGAGATTTGCATCATGCTGGCGATCCTAGTCATCATCATGAGGTATTTAAAAACCAGGTCTATATATCACATGTACATATAAGTTTGATTTAAGTGTACAAATATATCAAGTTAACTTTCTACATACAGACATCAAGTGTACAAGTTTTCTAACTAAATACACATATGCTTATATATTGTATGAACACATGTCATATATAGGTTGCAGGATCAGGTCATGCTTCTATTGAGACTCCTCTACATGATACAGACCATGTATGTCAGGTAATTTAGATTTGTCAAGTATTATTTATTTATTTAAAATCAAAACAAATTATATTTGTGTGTATATATATAGAATTTCAAAATTTTATGGTGTTTCATGTGTAGACCCCGACCCACAACTCAGCACAGTGCTCAGGTCACGGATTAGTCGAGGGATCCAATCAAGGATCAAGACACAGCTCGAGACAGAGCGAGGCTCAATCCACTTGTAGTGCGAGACATTTATGAGTTGTTATTATGATTTAGATGTTTTATATTTGTACATTTGGACATTATGAGTTACATGTTATTATATTTTATCTAGACATTTTATGAGTCACATGAACTTTTATATCTAGATGTTGTTATTATGAGTCACATGTTTTTAATTTGGACATTATATACACTTATGTTTTATATCTTAGAGACATTCTTATTATGAGTCACATGCTTTATATTTACATTTCAAAATTTATATAATGAGTTACATGCTTTATATTAATTATTTGGACATTTGGATGTCCATTGTTTATTTTGTGCAGAAATTTAATTACTTTCCCCTTTATGAATAAATTTAATGCATTGATGTATTATAAATATATATAATTGCTTGGTATTATTCAATCCAAGGATAACCAAGTGCTATGTTTAATCTACTTGATGTTGGTATGATATGAAACAATGTAGGACCGTCCCTTGTAAATGACAATGTTTTCAATGGTTGAATAGGTATCAAAGTAATCACATTGTCCCCTAAAATAGAAGATTAAGTTCACAATATTTCACATGAAAAAATAAATCTATAAATGATGCATAATGTTTGTGTGAATGGGAAAAGGTAAAATACTTATTTTTATGTGGTAAATTATTTTCAATTACCTACCCTAGTGTTCCACGATAAATCTAACATAAAAAGAGTTTTATTTAGTTAAAGCAAACATAAGTAACTACTCTACCCAATAAGTTAGTGTTATTTTTCCTTTTATGTAAATTTCTAAATGTGTCCTAATTAGGCTATATTACTAATCTAAAATAAGATTAAGTTGGGAAATAGAAAATGAATATAGGAAGATATCTAAGCAAACGAAGTAGTACATATAAATATTTTGAAGTAGTACATAGCAAATGAAGATATCTCAATGCTTAAATATTTTGAGTAATAAATGAAATGTAATCAAATATTAAAGAAATTTGTACATATTTTAAAAAGCTAGAGCATATAAATACCATTAAAGATCTACCTAAACTTTAGTTAAAATAACAATCATCATGTTAAAATCCAAAATACAAAAGAACTCTTAGAAGAGAACTCATAAGCACATCATCTTTGAACATGTAAATTATGAACTAGATAGATCTATCTAATGTAGGTTTGTTAAGTTTTGAAAACCCTCGATAAACCTTAATATACTGATTGAGGTTCCTTCAAAATTTTCTTGGTTATGGCCTTTCTTTCTTCACAATCCCTCATGTTATTTCTTTCACCTGGGTTGAAATTGGGGTTTTTGTTTTGTTTTTCTTATATTTGTGGGCCTATCTTGTCACGTGATATCCTTTCCAAACTTTAGAAAAGCTATAAAAAACAATGATACACAAAGACTTCTTGCCTCACTACACTATCAGACCATGATGTGGTATAACAAGAAATTTTAACGCGTGTATTATCTTATATAGATACAAAGATTGGCAGGAAGGAGGAAGCTGTACAACCAACCAATTGCCCCAGAAATAATGGTCAAATTTATTGCCATATAGTAGGAATATAGCTGATGTCCTTAATGGGAGGACTAGCCCACCAATTAATTTACCGCCTAGTGGGAACACCCAACTTGGCCTACGACTTAAAAGCTACAACATAATTTCCATGGAAAAGAACACTAGAAAAAACACTAAATCACAATTTTTTAAATGTCCAACAGATGGAAGAATCAATAACAACCTTGCATTATCTATGAAAAATGTGCAAAGAATATCCATAACACGAAGTGACTATATCACGGCAAGAGGTGACACTATCTCTGATAATATGCACTACATTTTGAAATGAAACCCAAAAGAAATAAACAAATAAATAATTATATAAGCCAAAAGAAAGATTATAATAGAGTCGTCATTATTTGACAACGACATGAGCTAAAATGCAAATCAGTGGGGCTTTTCATAATGGCGACTCGTGTCCAAGTCCCCATGTTACATGCTTAAATGTATAAATCATTGGGTGATGGCATCTAAGCGGAAGGGTGAAGATATTATTCCTGTGAAAAAAATACAAAGTCGTTCTCAAAAGTTTGCTCGCCTAGACTTCAACCACCTGACCAAATCTTACATTCAACAACCACTCACAGTGCAAATATTACTAATGGGTAAAAGAAAAGGCAAATGGGTAAAAGAAAATCATGTAAGGCAAAGAATAAGGAACAAGAAAAAAAGAAGTAATGAATGTGCATACATCCACATACATACCTTGGCAGTGTAAGTAATACCCTCAAGCTGGCAATTCCAGTTATCTTCATATTCAATCATGTTGCCTCTGTAAAGCTCACCACTCTTTAGCTCCATCGTCACAATGTGACCTGCCGCTCTGTGCAACAGCTTCATCAGAATCCCCAAACTTTTGCTCATCTTTTTCCAACCTCACGAAATCTCAAACCCTCGATAAACCCTAATGTACTAATTGAGGTTCCTTCAAAATTTTCTTTGTTATGGCCTTCTTTTCTTCACAACCCCTCACATTATTTCTTTCACCTAGCTTGAAATTGGGTTCTTTGTTTTGTTTTGTTTTGCTAGGTTTTAATGGATATGACTAAGGGCTTATATTATTTGTATGTAAAAGTTCTGGAAGGTGCATAATTACATAAGCCCTAAACAATCCCATAGTTAAATTTAAAGGCTAAGAAAACAAAAGTCAAAAAGGGTAAAAGAAAGTCATTTAAGGCAAAGAATAAGGAACAAGAAAAAAAAAAGTAATGAATGTGCATACAACCACATACATACCTTGGTGGTGTAAGTAATGCCCTCAAGCTTGCAATTCCAGTTATCTTAACATTCAATCATGTTGCCTCTGTAAAGCTTGCTGCTCTTGAGCTCCACCATCACAATGTGACATGCCACTTCGTACAGTAGCTTCACGGGAATCCCCAAACTTCTTCTCATCTTTTTCCAATCTCACAAAATCTTCAAGACCCCTACATGATAAGGATACAAAAAAAGAGCTTCCCTTAGCTTCGAGAAATATTTATTTTGTACTGACAAGGCCAACCATGTGAAGGTGGAAGCTTAATGGCCTCACCTAAGACCTAAGACACCTAAGACCTAAGACCTAGAACACAACTAAGACCTAGAAGACACCTTTAAGACACTTAAGACATACATTAAGACACCTAAGACCTTTAAGACACTTAAGACATACACTAAGACACCTAAGACCTTTAAGACACTTAGAAGACATACCTACTTGACACATTTAACACACCTAGACACCTAAGTCTTAAAACACCTAAGAAACCTAAGACCTATAAGACACCTATACACCTCTAAAACACCTAAGAATTAAGACATATCTAAGACACCTAAGAAACTTAAGACATACAGTAAGACACCTAAGACCTTTAAGACACTTACTTGACATATCTACTTGACACACCTAAGACACCTAAGACACCTAAGACACCTAAGAAAGGTCTAAGATGCCTAATCTACCTTTAAGACACTTAAGACATATATCTAAGACACGTAAGACCTAAGATAGGTCTAGAAGACATATTTAAGACACATTTAAGACACCTAGACACCTAAGAAACACTTAAGAAACTGTAAGACCTAAGACACCTCCAGACACCTAAGACATCTAAGACTATCTATATATAGTTTAGAGATCATACCTGCACAACATGAAGTTCAATTTTATAACTTGAAATCCTTATAGGCATAGACCTACATAATTGCAAAAACAAAAATCTGTGTAAATAAATTTATAGCTCGTTTGTAGCTTGATCATGTTTGATTATAATAAAATTTGAACTAAGAACCATTGAAATTAAAATTTGAAAGGAAAGAACTATCAAGAATCATGTACATTTTAAAATAAATCAATAGATAATTCAAGTGCATATACCTTCATACCATGTATCGATTGGTTCAACTTGCTCTTCAATAATGTAGTTAGAGCTCTTGGTACATATAATCTGGATCTTCTCTATCTTTTATTATCTCTAAAATCTTTTTGTGATCTTCAATAGACAACCTCCACTTTTGTTGGCCAAATCCTCTTTTTCGTAAAGTTTCCAAACTTAATCTTGTTGCTATAACTAAGTGACTGTACTATAGAACCTTTTGTCCTGGCATATAATCAATAAATATAATACCATTTTTATCTATCTTTACTTGTTGATAATAGGTGCCTTCAACAACAACTAATCCAATGGGTTATGATTGTCCATCACCATCTGTCATTGATTCTAACAATTTTGATTTTGCTTGTGTGCATCTTAGTAGATAGTAATCTACACCTTCTGTATTGTCAGGATCTGCAACCACAACAAAAATATCTCCTGTACACACCACAAGTAAACATGTTTGTACATTTGAGTTGAACAATGTAAATCAAACGTTTAAAACTTTATTACAATCTAGAATATAAATGAATTCTGTAACTTACCTATAACAACTAAATTTGATACACATTCGTAATCAGCTGAATATATAGGATCATATACATCTACAATGTCACTATCTTCAAAAGGAGGCATTGATACTATTTGTTTCATTTCCCATTGTGAAACATATCCATCCCTAACATTTGGACATTGTAGAATATTTGCATTGTTCTTGATGCAATCAACACAAAAACATAATTTTTCTCTCACTTGAATAGCAAGAGGCTTGCTATGTCTTGTAGTCATGACTTGATGCAAACTTCTAACACCATTAATTGCTTGACAATTATATGGATTCGATCGATCAATATCTGCACATATGAACTTGAATTCTTGAGCATCTCAATTAAAACTAAAATTCAATTAAATCACGTGTACTTAAATTTAAATATTAAAGTTTTCAAATAACATAAATTCAATTAACATACCTTTAACTTCCCAGAAATAGCGTTTGTTGTCTATTGAGTCACGAGCACCAAAATAGCTTTTGCACCATTCAACAATTTGATTTGCATTTCGTATGGTGTTACTTGCAACTTCATGTTGGTGAAGTGCCCAAGTAAGAGGTAAGAATTTAAAAAAGTTCACATGTACATCCAACTAAATACAATACATGTAGATCAATTACATAAATCATTGTAGAAGTATTCAACAATTTTAAATTTTGTAAATTCCATATCTAGTACATTACCTGCAAGTTCAAATTGATGAAGTGCACGCTTTACACATGCTCCTGCTCCATCATGCTCTCCTTTTCCATGTCCACTCTCAAAAAAATTCCACAAAAACTTTATGCCAAATCTAGCATGTTGTTGCGTTAACCAATTAAATGCTTTTGCAGACTTAAATTGTCCTGTATAAATAGTTATATATAAACAATGATTTGAAAACCAAAAATTAGATAAAAATTCAATTCTTAAAATTTTATAAATTTTTAAATTAAACATTAAAAATTAAAAAATAATAATAAAATCAACACTTACCAGCACATCCATCAGACCAAATCGAGTGTTGTAATGCAGTAATGGCACGTTGTCTCAAATCTTCAAAAAATATTTGAAAGCAATGTGCTACATAGCTTCTATCATGACCCGTATCATCACTGATATAAAAGTGAACCTCCTTGATGATAATTTGTTCATCTTTGGTACTCTCTACCTCATCTACAAATAACTTAGCATGTCTATAGTAAACTTGTACAAAGATTGCGACTTGCTCTGAATGATAATATTGACTTTGAATCTCAGTTTGAGGACTAAATGTATAATTTTTAGAAAAATCTACAATAGAGAGAATACAACCTGGTGGAAAACAATTCTTTGAGTCACGAAACTGCTTAGCCTGCCATCTTGCGCCATGACAATGTTGGATATGTGAGTATACAATGTTACAAAATTTGTTCATAAACTTGTTGTAGGGCAATTCACTCTCTCTCAAAACATTTTTTTTGGATTCAACTCCTAACTTCGTTGAGTATTTCTCATATTCAAATCTCTTCCAAACAACTGACATTGAATGATCAATATTCTCAAATGGTAAAAATTTCGTGAAATTTCCACAATCTACACATATTTCTTATACACTATACATTGAATTCATCTGAATCTTCTGATTTTTCACATAAGATAGACTTCACAAATTGTGTTGTACTTCCAGGGATAGCTACATTTGGATTAACTAAATTGCCATAAGTTTTTTTATATGACTGTAGGTGTAGATGAAATTCAATATGATTTCAACAGCAACAAGTTTCACGTATTTTATTTATACGTACAAAACATGGTCGTAAATTCTCAAACATCTTTTGAGAAATCTTCACCTGTGAAAATTCTTGCTTGAATGTTTCAAAAAATTCACTTTGTGTTGTATCTATAAAATGCTTTGGATGAGAAATTTTTTTACCATCTTCGTCTTTTATTTGTATAGTGTCCCTTCTATTGGAAGAAACACGAGATTGCTCGGTCCAATATCCAATTACTTTTTGTTTTACATCTTCTAAAATTCTATCTCTTCGAGGGACTTGACAAATATTTACCCAATAATTTTCAATGTTTTCATCTAATCTGTTTCTCTTCTTGATATATCTTTGAACAGTTCTCCTAGATACATTTACTAATTGGACAATTGCTTTAACTTGTCTTCTATGTGATAATTTCTTACTAGAAATTAAAGTCATCAATGCTCTACATGCAACACTTAAATCAGAACTTCAACTCTTGGTTTGAATACAATCCAATGCTATTTGCAAGTTTTCAATTACTGTCTGATTTACTAAATTTGAAGATTTTTTCTTGTTATCAACTCTTAACAACTCCAAAACAGGGGTCATTTCTTTTCGCCTAAATAACTTTGCACATAATTGTGCTCTTCCAATTAGAGATTTATCTTCAAAAAATTCATCCCAAATTCTTTTAGAGTGCAATTTTATTGTGCTTTCAGGTAACATATGTTCAGGTGAAATATTTTTGAAAAGAGCATCCTCATCCATCTCCATAAGATTTTTCATTCCATGCAAAAAATTTCTATCACTACTACCAATTTCATCTTGTACTTGTTCATTAACATGCCCTTCAACTTGTTCATCAATAATTTCAATGGGTTGTTCTTGACTCGATGTTCCTAGGGTTTTTCATCTCTTTTTCGATCATACAACCTTGATCTAATTCTTTTATTCCCCATCACAAATTGCTTGTTTTAATTCACCTACACACACATATACATCCTAATAAATAACTCATGAAGTTCAATTTCTACATGGTAAAATGAGTAAATAAGTTGGGAATCATGTTACATAATTGAAAGTTTGTAGTCTCTCTTGCCAAAAAAACTTCTTTTGTGTGGTTTCTCCAAGTGCTTGAATTGAAAAAAATTAAAAAAATAATTTTTAGCCTCTATTGCAAAAAAATTTGCTTCTATTTTCTCCTTGATGGTTGAATTGAGAAAAAACACAAAAAAAAGCCATATATATATAACTAAGTTAAAAAATAAAAAAAAAAAAAAATAAAAAAAAAATAAAAAAAAAAAAAACCGTCGACCGGTGCTAGTCGCCAGAATTATATGATTTTTGGCGAGTTGATCTCGCCCTAATTTGATCCGGGCGAGTCGATCTTGCCTTAATTTGATCCGGGCGAGTCGAACTTGAGCAAGTTCAATTCACCCGAAATTGTCTATGTGGCATTCCACTTGGCAACCACCTCCTCATTTTCTAGCGTTTTTTAAAATTCTCAACTTAAATTGAATATTTCTTTAATTAGAATGGATTATTTCTAAAATAAAAAAAATACCCCTTTGTAGAGTTCTGAGCGTAGAATCCAAATATGATTTTTTTTAATAGTTTGATTAGTTTTAATATGTTTTTTTTTAAAATTATTGCAAGTAGGTTGTTAAAATCAGAGATGACACTGATTAGAAATTAAAAAAATATCAAAACACATCCAAATTTTTTCAAAATTATATGGTGCACTAGAGGAAAGAGTCCTCTCCAAAAGGGTATAATTGGTTTTGTGAAAATGATAAAAAAATTATACAAAAGTTAACGTGGAATGAAAACTATCAGATTCTGTAAAGTTTGACTTTAAAATGATATTACGAAGAAAATATGCATTGAAAACTAATTTTTTTTTCTCCATGCACTAGATATTGAACTCATCTATTTGGAAAAAAAAATTAGGGAAATATAAGATTGTTTGCTCTTTTTTTTTGTGACGTGGACTCAAAGTCACTTTTTCCTAAAATTTTCAGCAATTCAAAATTTGCTTTTAAATTTATAAAAAAATGTCAAAATAATTTTTTAAATTTTTTGAAAAATTACAAGAATAAAATTCATCAAGAGATTTACATTTCATTAGTTTACATCATTTTGAAATTCAAAACATAAATGCCACTTTTGTGAGGTTGAAGTTGAAACTTTTTGCTTGTGTTGGTTGATTCCTTTATAACAGTGTGACACAACTTTGTGCTTTTACCCTTCTGTTATTAATAAATTTTTACCCTTTTTCCAAAAAAAAAGTATTTCATATTTTTTCAAATGTGCAATCAACATATTAAAAGATAATTAATCAGACATTTCATATTTATCCAGAAGTATAATGTTAATGCTATTTAAGGAGTAATAAGAACCTAATGGAAGAATTATATCTGATAATGTATACATTATATAAAATTATTGTATTTCTAAAGATTTGAGTCTTTCTTCCTCAACTTTACTTTTGGAGAGTTGCTTCCTTATTTTTAATTTTTCATAATGATTGTATGAAAACTGTGGTGAGATTTTGATTCCATCCAAGGACTTAACACATGATATAGCGACAAATGCTAAGCTTGCTCTTTTTCTCTGTCCTATATCAATTGTTTCCTTGGAAAGAGTTAATCCTTTTGATTTGTGGATTGTTAGTGCCCAAGCTAATTGTAAGGGCAGTTAACATGTGTATCCCCTTCGTAATTGTTAAATTGGAATTAAATTTGAAGATGCATCTTCAAATGGAATTCTAGAGTAATTGTCAAATTCGACCATAACATTTATTGGTGGATCTTGTCGGGCACTTCCAAGTTTGTATATGATATTCTGAATGTATCCTAAAGCTCTATTTACAAGCCCTGCTTCCATCCAATTCATCATTCTGATCTCTTGCTATATTAGTACTCCCTTCTTTGGTTACAATGCTACGGGCTATCGGTCTTCTCAATGAATACATTTTTATATGTTGGATTTCTTCTTCTAGAAACTTGTGTCTTGTCCCTTCTAATTCAACAAAATCTATAAGTGGAATTCTCAGTGTTGAATGGATTGTGGTGCTAATGCATCTTGAAGAGTTTGATGAACTACATGAAGTAAATATGATTTACTTGTTCTAGCCGTTCCTTGAATTTTCATGCATAGTGGCATAGCATTTTGATCTATGTTCATATTTCTCTTGTCAACATCTATTGTAAACATGGCCTTTAGGTACCTAAACAACCTACATTGCATGGTAACTTTCTTGACAAATATAACACATGCTCAGTGCAACAAGGTTATCTAGTCCATGTCAACATATCATTTATAAAATTTTCAAATCAATCTCAACATTTTTATTATTAAGTATACCTTGATCTCTTTCATTTTGTGTTCTTTACATTCATCTTCATCTTCTCAGCTGAGATGTTAAACTACTCTTGTGAATTGTTATTTTCTACATGATTTTGAATATCAATATCTATTGCATCTTGATCTCTATTATCTGACTTTTGTAGCATATGATCTATTGTAATAAAATTTATCCCTTCATAATTAACCTCATCATTCCCATGAGATTGACAATGTCTTTGAACTAATTCATGGTTATGTGGTTGTCTTTCTATCTCATTTAAATGATCTAAATGCATATCTCTTTGCAATCTTCTTCTTAATATAAAATGCCCCTCGACATAAATATTATGGTGTATAGTGATAATTTGATGTATTTTATGAATTCCATATTAATATAATATGCATAATAATTGATAATACAATTATAAAGAAAACGCAGGTCTTATATTATATTCTATATTAATATTTAGTATAGATAATAAGGGTGATAGTTGAAATAAGCAATAATTAAGACAAATATGTGAAATCCACATAAAATCATTTTACAAAAGATGATATAATAGACTATGGACTTATAATGTTTGATTCAATTTATAAAGTATTATAGTATATTGGTTATAATGAGCAATAATTCAATTTCATATTTCCTACCATGAGATATGATTAAAAAATAGATGCCCCTTGTGAGGAGATCATTATACTTATGGGAGACAATTATTTGAACCATAGTATAATGTATATTATGCTAGGCATATTGAGTAGTGTAATTATTAAAAATAATAATAAAAATAAATAAGTTTTAAAACAAATGCACACACACGCGTATGGTATAATTTACTCCTAGAAATTAAATATTATTGTGTGAATGACTTCAAGAAAATATTTGAACAAGTAAGGTTTAAACATCATAAATTCACTTATTGCAAATCTTTAGGAAATAATTATCCTAGGTGAGTGATCCTTTGAGCAATAGAATTTAATTAAAATGGGTCATATGCTCAGGTTAGTTTTGTCTTTACATTAAGGGGAAAATGAGCCAGAACATACTGTAGGAATGTACCTTATGTCCTCAACTTAACAAATAGGACGATCTAAATGAGAAAACACATGACTTGGCTTATCCTAAATAACAAGATTGCTTAAAAGAGCACATGCTCCCTTGCTTAAGTTGTTCAATACTCCCATATTAGATAAATGTTGGAGTTAGGTGTGCTAGTTGTCCTTCTCACATTATGCCCTTGGAGGAGAGTTATTATCGGAGTGCCATTCCCTTGTGGTGTCATTAAATGCCTTATCAATCTACCATTTCTTAGTGCCCCAATTGTCACATAGAGTGTGCTAGAGGGATATGAATAACTGAACTACCTTCATGTTATCTTTGCCTCCATCTGCTACACATGGATGACACATGTACAGATGATGTGTACTATGGTTATCCTTAAATATCATCCACTTCAACAATCAAAGGTTGATTTTGACCAATAAAAATAGGACAAATATTTACCACTTTTTGTTGTGAATGAGGTGTAAAATTACTATTGACTAACTAACCATTGAAGTAGATGATATTTAAATAGAATGATGTATTATTCTTGTGAAAAGTCAAAAGAACACAAAAAAAATATTACCTCTTCTGTGTATTTTTTATTTGTGGTTTTGTGGGCATGACCAAATAATACACTAACACTTGTACTTTAAGGAAGTGCAATGGTTATGCTAATAGTAATTATATACTAGCACTTGCACTAGAAGGAGTTGCAATGGTTACACCAATAAAAATTTATATGTAAGCTAATATGTTAGAGACTACAATTCCATTAGTGCATTAGAAGATACATTAATTTTATTTCCCAATTTTTGTATTTAAAGAAAAGTAAAAGACCCTCTTGTGAGAACATTTTGATTTAAAGTTGAGTAAATAGTGAGAATGACAAAAAGTCTCTACTTCCACTTTAGGGGGTAAAATTTCCCTTGACATATGGTGCAAAAGTGATCACTATTGACAATGATTTATGCAGAAACATATTTGGATGACCATTCACTCAATTTACTTGATATATATGAAAAGCAATATGTAGAATTTAAACCCATAGATGAATTCAATATGCCTTATGCACACCTTTCTCGAGTGAAAAGTTAACAACCAAGAAATTAAGAATGGAGCAAAATTTCCCAGTAGATAGAGAAGCTAAGCTTTCTCCTGTTATATAGAAATATTTTTGTAGGGAATGAAGTGCAATAATTTTTTTAAGAGCAAGGGGTTTAAAATATACATACATACTTTAAGCTATCTCTTGTTAATATAAATATTTTGTGGGGGGAGGAAATGCAATAATTTTTTGAGGTTGAGGTGTAACATATATAAATGTTTTTACACAGGTTAGAAGGTGCAATTGCACTTTCTTATGCAAAGATTAAGGCAGAAACAAAAAATTTAAAGAAAAAAGTTCAGGCAAAGATATTTAGGGGTTAGAAGGTGTAACCATGCCTTCTCCCAAGAGATTTAGAGAAAAAAAGAAGTGGAAGTGACTTGTCCTTGGATGGAGGGACCATAACTTTTCCCACCATCTCAAATTTTACAAAGAAGAGCTAAAATTTGAAGATGGGCTTTCCGGTGTCAACTAAAAGATGTTGAACAATGCATCGAATGGTATTCTATATTATGAGAAGATTCAAACCGAAAAGTAGGATTAGAGATTTGAATAATTTAGAAAAATAAAAAATAAAGCTATAAAATGTATTGGATATTAAACCAAGGAATGAAATATATCAGTTCACAGAAAAATATACTCTAATGGAAGGGGCAAAGTTATGTCTTTCTAAATCTTGGAGAACTATAGGGCAGTTTAATCTTTTGAATTCAACCAAGAATTTTGGGTATCCTCTTCTTATATTCCTCTCGTTCTTCCAACAAGAACATGTTGCTTAAATAATATGACCAAATTGAAACATTCTGTTGAGGATTACCATTGGTTCTAGGAGGAGGATTTTAAATCACATGATATCCCCAAGCAAAAAGAGGGTGGCTTCGTTTTATGAATAATGTAACCAAGGGTTTTTCCCAGTTTATCTTAGACAACTTTGAAGGTGTAAAATTCTGGGATGGCCAATACACATACTTTGACAGGAGCTAAGAAAATGGATTAACAACAAAGCAACTCCATTGATTCTTGATAGTGGAACATTAGATGGAGGATAGGTTTTCATATTACTCCAATATATCAGTTTAAGACTTTTAGCCTATTGAATTGCTCTAAAGTTTAGACTTTAAAATAACACACTATGCATTCTAATTTGAAAGCACCTAGTTTCCATTTTATCTTCAAGATTTCACAAATTGGTGAGACAATGAAGGTCACGTATAGGTTATCATTTATGTTGGATATCACAAAAATGAATTTCTAAGAATGGTGTGGGGAGGTTTTAGACAATAACTTTCAAGATGGTGTTGACAGGAACAAAATATTGCAAGCCATTCATCCAAATATTCTAGAGAATGGTGTTTATCTCAATTTTCTTCCACCTGATACCAGCCTCATACATAATCAAATAAACTCCAAATAAATAAGGGCTGGCAAAAATCTCATGAAAATTAAATGTATACAATTTTTTTCTGGAAACTTTGTTACTCTATCTCATGGACTGTGAAAATCTCATGTTCATCATCATTAAAAGATCTGAAATTCCAATAACAATGAGATCTATGACATTGTGAATTCAACATTCAACAGTCAATATCAACCATTGAAAATTCAAATCCAAAATTGACTGAAACACTGAAATATAAATTTGAAATTGTAAAAATAAATATCTGATTGTTATGTTATCAATGATCATGAAAATAAATGTGCCTTGACATCTAGGGGACGTCTGGTCATCACTCAAGTTCCCCCTATAATAGGAAACATCCAAGGGATGCCAAAATATACTAAAATGTCCCCAAGAGATGAGAAAAATTTCAGTAAAAATGGGGGACATGGGGAGTGTCCCATCTGCATCCTCAAAGTATTTGGGACATCCATAGAGGGTAGGGGATGTGTCCCAAGAGCACTACATGTAACTCAATAGAAACATAAAATGTTTTTAAATATTAAATACAAAAATGTGATCTGCATGACAAAAGTTTTTAATCACAGTGTAATTTTATTAAAAATAGCCCTTTGTCAATTAGGTCAGTTTTGTAATAATTCTAGTGGCCCAATTTGGTCACGCTTCACAAAGGGAACAATGGATATTATAAGAAAAAGCATAACAGATGGCTTTGCAAGTCTTCTCACAACCTAAATTTTGCATATTGTCTGCCATATTTAACCTAACAAAAAATGTAAAAAAGACTTACAAAATAGAGATCTTAATTTTCCATGGGACTTAGATCTCTTCAATCTCTATCATTGCATCCTAGTTTTTTTGTATGGCTGCTCTCATTATATTCTCTATAAGATTGAACCCTTGTTTTACCTAAAAATTATAAATAAAAAACCGCATGATCTTTCTTTGAAAACCCTTTTATCTAAAGAATAAGGGAATTTTTCTGCACATTAAAAAAAATTTAAGGAAAGAGACAATGTAAATATTTTGCATTGAAGTAAATTTTGGCATACTTTTTGAAAAGGCAGTAATGGCATTTCAGTTTTTCTGTGGTTAATGATATTGCAACAAACAAATTTTAGTTTTGTGGTAGAAAAACAAATAACTAGGGGAGGGGAGCCGGAATGTGTGCACCCAATTTTCAACGGTCCACGTGGAGTGCCACGTGGACCAGTAAATTTTTTTTTGCAACTTATTTAGATAAATAAATTAATAATAAACCATATAAATTTTTTTTTTTAAATTTTTTTTAATGTTTTGACACGTGGGAGGACGTGATTCGTCAGTTGGAAAAAAATTGCAATTTTGGTCATGCGACCGAAACATAGGCAGTTGGAGTGCCAGTTGGTGCGTGGAACGACCCCCAAAGTGGAAAGCCCTGCCATGTCACTGCATGCCACTCCACCACCCTAACACTCCATTGTATTGCATTAATGTCTTGCCGCCCCTTCCAATTTAGTCCATCACTGCACATTTACTTCACCTCCCCTTTTCGTGCTTCCACGACATCCTGCATAAATTTTGATAGGACCTCCATTCAATGCTCGCAGTGCCTCCCACAACTCGCCAACTTCAGAGCCTTTCAATCTACCAAGTTCTCAAATTTTCCTATCTTTTCCGCCAAAAGGTGCTCAATTTAGCTCTCTACAACTTTCATCCCGCCACCATAACATGCTACACTCTGACTCCATTATATGTGATGGAAGACGCCGGTTATCAAATGGGAAATGTAGCTCTAGCTCTGCCATACCTTCTTCTGAGTTTGCCAGTGCCATGCAGGTGAAAAATATATGCATATATTTACATTCTTTTCATTACTTGCCCCCAAGGTCTCTGCTAAAGAGTTTAAACACATGTGAGGAAGCTTGAAGGCCATGGCATGCTCGTCAACATTCACAGGGGCAATTCTTTCGACCCAGGTGAGCATGCTTACTAAGGCTTGCCATTATTCAATTTTGTTTTCTTTACTCTGTCTTTGCATTTATTTTTTTTGACTTTGCATTGTTGCAGATTTCCTTGTTCATATCAAGCTTTCGTGTTTTTGAACACTATGGATTCCGTGTTCATCAACACACTAATTATATGGAAATTATTCTTCTGTTCAAGCATCGGTGTAATGCCCCGCCATGAACACCTTAGAGAAC
The DNA here is from genome assembly GCA_027924645.1 of Cunninghamia lanceolata. Taxonomy (NCBI): domain Eukaryota; kingdom Viridiplantae; phylum Streptophyta; class Pinopsida; order Cupressales; family Cupressaceae; genus Cunninghamia; species Cunninghamia lanceolata. The sequence goes on along the minus strand of BSBN01000964.1, from coordinate 486,531 downwards.
AACACATCTATGATATACAAATAGGCTAATTTTTTTTTATAAATGAAAGAGATATCAAGTAACGTTTAACATATCTATATACATCAATAAACTAACATTTAGTCCTCTAAGATTCCATGGTTGCATTAGTGACAAATCAATTTACAAAATCTAACATACATCATGAATTAACTAACATCAATAATTCATTCTAAATCTATTGCATTAAATGAAAAACATCAGTTAAATAATTGTTAGGATCAAGTACATATAGAATCTTTCCTTACACATGAGTACATCATTACATTGTTTTACACTATCACCTTCCTAATTACATTGGATTACATACATAATGATTTAACTGGTTCACAGACTAGTACATGAGCACTAATAGCTATCTCCTCATAATGGTACAAGATTTGATATCTGATACAAGATACATCCTCCTTGCACACGAACAATGGCAAGGGAAAAACTAATGGAGATAAAGCACATCCACCCGACCATGTGGAACCCTGAGGTCCACCCCTCGTGCTAGGAGATAACATAAGGTCCCACTACAACAAACAGTCAGGTAGACAGTAGACTATAAGGAACAAGGACTACACATGACTCCAACAACACAGATCAATAACACAAGCAACTCAACAACACTTCTAGAGGCAATCACATAACGAATGGGGAGAGCACATCTAGGGAATGCTAGACTATAGTAGGGAGAGTGTCATCACATGGTCTTGACATGGGTTATCCTGACAGTCTCTCACTAGATGCCGGCCCCATAGGGTGACACATGCGCAACCAACATTCCTTTCGTGAGGGCAAGGAAGTTGATTTTGCCAACTAGGCCTTCTCACCTCATCCTTAGTCTAAACAAGCACTACAGGCATGGGTGAGGTATCCAATTATCTTGTTTAATGTGATCAACTACCCAACCCCCTAATTCATTAATTAGGTTATCACTAAGTTAACAACTTTCAATGGGTTATCCTGGCAGCCACTTTGGGCACTGGCCCCACATTGAAAGCCACTCCCCTACTTGCATCTAGAAAACCCTATCCATCAAGCAAGGCAAATATCATCATAACAACAAGTATACATGAACCATGCAAGGAATTATCCTTCTTGCATATCAACTTAATCACAAGGACAATTTTCATGATACTTTGCCCATAGCTTCCAAATGAAGCAATCCATAAACAACTTACTCCTCTTTATGATTACCGATGTCTCCCCATTAACAAAATCCAACACAATATTTATTACATACTCAATACAATAATGAATCACATCATCCATGAAGGACCTTTTTACACATCATAATGCATTTACAACTTAACACATACATGAAATCAAGACACAATATCCTATGCATTTGGAAACTTAACCTTGACAACATGAATCTATTACGACAACTGATACAACTTACACAAGTTTCACTCACAATTAACTAATTATCTAATGCAATACTTTTAAATCAAATTTTTGTTACATTATTTATATACCTGATTCCTAACCCATTGATCAAATTTCAACCTAACAAAACATTATAAGAAAATGAAATAAATTCAATACCAAATTAAATTAAATTCATCAACACTAATATTTAATCATATCGAATATCATTTATTCAATTGATATCACAAATTTTCCTTATTTTATTCCATTTTCATATAAGTTTAATAAACCCAATAATTTAATCTTATAAATTTCAATAACTTGATTTAAATAAATCAAATGACTTAACTATGACATTTAATCTATACTTGATTTTAGCAACCAATACAATTTTTATACATTCATATAAATACATTTTCACTTGATCATTTATTTAATACCTATTTATTCCCAAGGGTTTTCTCCGTCGTGTAGTTTATGCAATTTTGGTTAGACTTTCACCCATACACTCCCCAGACAGTTTGGGGATGACAACTATTACTTTGAAATAATGATAATAATAATAATAATAATAATAAATACCTTGGATCATTAGATAGTAAATATATTTCATCCTTATAATCTAGTTGCATAAAGGGCAGAGTCATTGCATATGAGAAATTCCCACATTGCATTGAGAGAGCCCATGGTGCTTAGCCTTGAAAGTGTTGGTATTATGATGGAAATTGGAAAACTAGTTAAGAATTTTGTAATTGGTGATCATTTTGCATTGGAGCCTTGGATCCCTTGTAACATTTTTTCAATTTGCAAGCAAGGAAGTAATAATTCATGTCGAGGAATTAGATTTATTTGATCACCTCCTATTCATGGAGCTCTTGCATAATAGGGGTGCATCCTGCATATTTATGCCACTATTACTAGACAATGTGTCTCTAGAAGAGGGTACTATGTGTGAGCCTCTTAGTGTGGGTGTGCAAGCTTGTCACCATGCTAGCATTCAAGCTGGTACATGTGTTTTGATATTGGAAGTGGGCCCAATTAGTTTGATGACTATACTTGTTACCCGTGGCCTTTGGTGCTATTAGAGTTGTAATGAGAAACACTTATCTAGAGCAAGGGAGTTGGGAGCCAATCCTTTGTCCTTGTTAGGTGAGATGAAAAGGATTGTGATGGTCGATATCGGGCAATACACATGGTCTGTCATAACTACTAAAAATTTGAATCAAATGAATGCTTAACACCTTCAAGACCTGGATGAAAATTGGAAGGAATAGGTAATGTATCTAATAGTGCTCATTGATCCTTGCAAAGCTTGTGTTTAGAGATTATTGCTTCTCAAAGATAAGAGTTGAACATGTCTAATCAAAATGGCAGAAAATGGTAGTAAATAAAACTCCTAAAACTTTATGCGAGTAGTAATATCTTCCTTAGATCTCATAGTAAATAGGACACCTGAAAATGAAGTGATACACTATCTCCATCTTATGGAGAGAGCAAGGCAATAAAGGCTACCGCTTTGGGATCATAAGAACAAACAAATAAGTAGCATCCAGGTCATCTTCCTAGACAACTACAATTAGTTATGCAGGGATTTTGGTGGATGGGAATGTAAAAATATGCAAATTTAATGACATGAAAAGATCATATTCTTATCAACAATTTTATGTAAGTTATTTTTTTGTTACCTTAGCATCAAGGGCAAAAGTAAGCGTATGGGTTGGGAATAAAATGAAATAGCTACTAGTTCATAATTAATATGGTCCATGAGATGATGTAGCTTTACATGCCTGATTGTAGTTAGGTGACTAAACCACCATAAACATATATGGTGCTATTTATGAGATCTCATTTGACATTAAGGTGACAATTGTGCAACACAACTTTCCAAAAAACAAAACAAAACAACTTCCAACTACCATCTATGATAAATCACACCACATCTCAACAGGACAATAACAATTAGATTCTATCATATGATATTTTTTTAGAAACTCCTTTTAGTTTTCGAGCTAGTGAGGCTCAACCATCAAATGGTAATACATGCCTACTGGAACATTGAGTTCAAAGCTTGGGTGCTGATAAATTATCTAGTGCCAGGGATGTATGATTTGACAGGAGCTAGGCAATCTTGCTGACCTGGTAATTATGTCCAAAATGGATTTATTGAAAAGGCTTTAGAAACGATCTAGCAGATGCAATTGGTAGGTATAAAAGAAAACCAAATCGCACCTTTGCCAGTATCTATTCAGCTGACATGCCATAGTATATTCAATCTTTTTAAGTTGTACATGTCATTGTCCATCGAACAAGCAAATTATAAAGAAGGTGGTTTGATAAGTTCTCAAATAAAATTGTTAAAACAACTTTTAATATTTCAACTATAAGCTTTTCTACTACAACTATAAACATCGACGCCAATGTGATGGTAGCTAGAAATAAATATCAGATATAAAGCTATGGGTGAGAGCAACTTTGACAACTTTTACAGCAGGTCGGTTAAATGATTACCGAATACACAGAGAATGGCTATGTTGAATAGGTTTTAGACACTTTCAAACAAACAATTCGCAGATTCAGTAGCGCACGGCCTTGGGGATTAAAGGATGAGAGCTGTAAATACTTCAATCACATTTATAACCTTTATTGCATTACAATCCAGTTGATCATTATGTGTGTAAGGTTGACCTCCTTACTAGCCGCGCTGGCTCTCTTGAGGATGCCCTAAAATTTATCATTGAGATACCTATTAAATCTGTGCTGGTTGTGACAATGTGTTTTCTTGGTGACTGTAGATCACATATGATTTTAGGCTTAGGAGTATATACAACAACACCATTTTTGATCACACAATCAAACTTCTATGCAAAAGTGGGACGGTATGCTCTCAAGCATAAAGGATAGAAGGGCACGCGATCTGTCTGATAAAATGCCTCTAAAGTAGTTGCCAAAATTTGGCTTCGATTAATTGCTCTCTTGTGCTACTTATTTCGAGGTGCATTTAATGGGGTTGCTCAGTTCAAAATACTGAGCTAGTCGGAAGATTCTTGTGATCGACAAGTCAAAAAACAAATTCGGAACCGCAAGGAATAACTTTCAATGATCGAATTCCAATGTTAGATCTTGACATTCAGTTGATTTGGACAAAGACTATTTAGGTGACACCTTACTAATGGGAGTAAAGTCAAACCAAAACCTTGTATGAAACTAAAGTTCATATTCCTATGACATCCCATAAGATAGGCGTGACCTTTTAGTATTTCATACGCTGCCTTTTTCCTCTTCTTGTACTCAAAAACTGCAAGAGGCTCCACATCATTACCAAAAGAGGCTCTATGTCTGAATAAGTAACTGCCTATTAGAGAATAGTGGAAGGAGGATATAGAACCCCTCGGTAAACTTACGAGATCTCCTGAGTAAGTGAGACCCTGTTTCAAACTATAAAATACATTTCCTCTATTTATTTACTATCAATTAGCACAAAGTTTAAGAGATCCCAGGTTTGAATCCATGGCTAACAAATTAGCACAAGACAATTCAGATTTCTAGTTACGTTATCTATTTACTTAGAAGGTTTAAATAATTTTTTTTATTCGCCATCATCATGGGAGATGTGGAAGTAGGGTTTGCGAAGCTACAAGGAGAGGATTTCGAGAACTACATGCAGAATTATTCGATTATACTGGGACGCAACAGCAAGAAGTCAGAGGTGGACATAGATTTATCTAATTTGGCAAGTGTAAAGCAAAATGAAATTTGGCAGGTATAAACCAGATCTACGATCTTTGTCAAAATGCGCCAAAATGTGCTTTAGATCAATGATTGAGGACAAGAAGCACGCATGCAATGTAATTGACAGATTATAAAATAATAAAATTCATCAAATCAGAGACAAAAAATAGAAATGATGGAACCTGGACCAAGTGCTTGACTATCAGAAGGTTTGATGTTGCTCCCAAATCCCAGCTTGCGACTCCCACCTCTCCCCAAAGTCGATTCCCCAATCAATCCTCCAAATTTTCTTTTTAGAGAGAGATCTCCCCCCTTCTTTCCAGAACCTTCTCCACCTTTTTAGAAGGCTCGACAAATGATCCAATGCCCACTCTATGACAACCATTTCCCTTTTTATTTTTTTAATTTTTTTTACAATTTGTTCTTTTATTAAATTTATAACATTACAACTATAATGTAATTTACAACCATTTTATTTTATTTTATTTATTAAATTTATTTACATTTTAATTTTATAATTTACATTCCAATTAAATTGTTTACAATTAATAGACAACTCATAATTTATTTATAAATTTATTTTTATAGTCCTTTATCAAATTTATTTACATTTAATAATTACCTTAACTTATCCTATAATACATTTTCTATATAACTACAATTCTCATTAGGCATTTATATTTATTTATCAAGAATGCCTTTCTTAACCAAATAATTTTATTTTAATATAACGATTAACCAAAGCATTGATTAGATAATTCCAACTAAATAATCCAAATACCAACAATACCTGACCAACATGCATGATTGAAAAACATGACCATGACAACGGAGACAGACTGTCATGTCCATACTAACGACACTGACTAAGTACAAAACATAATACTCATCCTCTTCAAGGATGATGGATGACTAGGGACCTTATGTTAACTCCGGATTAACAATTTCCATTGGTTAAGGCAAGCTCAAACCTGTTAATTCAGGTGGAGTCGATGCCTGATACCTACAACCTGCAACAAACAACACTGTCGAACATGTATATATGTAATCATGTAGTCATACACAAGGTGAAAGGAAGTCGTAGTGTAGCAAGGTACTCATGCATGAGTAATGCGACACTGTTCCTTTCACAGAAACACATCAACAAGTAACTACATTATGCATAACAACCAGTTACTGAATGATCAAGATAGGACAATTAGTTACATAACGATCAATACAAGTAATCATCAATAATAGCATCACAACCATGATCAGGTAACACATAAAGCTTAGAATTAAATTAATCCACATAATCTAGTATGTCCATAAACTAGTCATAGCATAAACATAAGCACCAATAATTAAAAGGATCATCAAATGTCGTTATAGCAGTAGGTCTATCATCAACTAAGTATCATCATAACAGTGAGTCTACCATCCAACAACATGTCAAAATGTCTAGTCCTAGAAGGATAACCGTTAGTCTGACATAAGGCAAAATGAGGGGCACTAGAATTAGTGTCTTTGAAAATGATGTTTTTTTATTTCATCACAGAAAAATTCTGGGGTTGTTTTTATTTTCATTATAGTAACAAATAATATTGTTTGTTGTTTCCGTGTCATAGAAAAATCTAGGGTTATTTTTATTTTCATTACAGTAACAAATAATATTGTTTGTTATTTTCGTGTAATAGAAAAATCTAGGGTTGTTTAATTATTTTCATTACAGTAGCAAATAATATTGTTTGTTGTTTCCGTGTCATAGAAAAATCTAGGGTTGTTTTTATTTTCATTACAGTAACAAATAATATTGTTGCTTGTTTTGGTGCCATAGATAAATCTAGGGTTGTTTTTATTTTCATTACAGTAATAAATAAAATTGTTGGTTGTTTCGGTGTCATAGATAAATCTATGGTTGTTTTAATTTTCATTACAGTAACAAATACTTTTCTTGCTTATTTCAGTGCCATAGATAAATCTTAGGTTGTTTATTTTTCGGTTAGGTTTTCTCTTTTAATTAGGTTTTTTCCATCTTTTTCAAAGGTTATTTCATAGGTTATCACTGTTTATTTGTCATAAATATTTCTCTTTGTCTATATCTCATAAACAATATATTGCAAATATTACAGCCATAGGTTAGCATTTGTGTTTCCCTAGGATTTATATTGCAACTATTATAGTCATAGTTTAGCATTTCTATTTTCCTAGGGTTTATATATTGCAAATATTATAGTCATAGATTAGAATTTTTGTTTCCTCAGGATTTATATTAGAAATATTACAGTCATAGTTTAGCATTTTTGTTTTCCTAGGGTTTATATTGCAAATATTACAGTCATAGTTTAGCATTTGTGTTTCCCTAGAGTTTATATTGCAAGTATTACAGTCATAATTTAACATTTGTGTTTCCCTAGGGTTTATATTACAAATATTAGTCATAGTTTAGCATTTGTGTTTCCCTAGGGTTTATATTGCAAATATTACATTCATATTTTAGCATTTGTGTTTCATAGGTTTTACATTATCATTCAAACATAGATAAATCTAGGGTTGTTTATTTTTCAGTTAGGTTTTCTCTTTTAATTATGTTTTTCTTTCATCTTTTTCAAAGGTTATTTCATAGGTTATCACTATTTATTTGTCATAAATCTTTTTCATTATCTATATCTCATAAATAATATATTGCAAATATTGCAGTCATAGGTTACCATTTGTGTTTCCCTAGGGTTTATATTGCAAATAGTACAATCATATTGTAGCATTTGTGTTTCATAGGTTCTGCATATCATTCACTCTAGTTATCTTATTCTCATAGGTTCTGCATTATCATTCATTGTTGTTTTCTTCAATGCCAGTCATAAATTTGGGGGTTTCTCTTTTTAAGTTTTTATTAGGTTTTGTTTCATCTTTTTAACAAGTTATTTCATAGGTTATCACTGTTTATTTGTCATAAATGTGGTTCACTATTGTATACACCTAAAATTGGTGCGGGTCGAATTAAGTAAATATTTTAATATTTATCTTAATTCTTATTTTCTTCTGTCAATTAAATAAATATTCAAAATTTATTTGATTGTCTCATTATCCCATAATTAAATAAAGTCATTTTATTTAATTAAATTCCCGCAACTCTTCTAATGTCTAAAGTCCTAAAATCCACCTCATCAATCCACCTCATCTCTTCCACCTCACCATGTTGCACATGTAATTAAATATTCTTAATATTTAATTAGCTAATATCCTCCATTTTCCAAAATAAATCTTTAAATCAGTTATCCTTCACAAATTAAATATTTTATTCAATGTTCCCCACTAGCCTTCACCAATTGAATATTTTATTCAATGTTCCCCACTAGCCTTCACCAATTGAATATTTTATTCAATGTTCCCCACTAGCCTTCAACAATGGAATATTTAATTCAATTGTCATAATCCACTATTCTCAAATAAAGAATTTTTAATTCATCCACTATGAATAAAAGATTCACTTTTATTCCTAGCCATTGATCTCATCTGTTGATCCTCACCCTCCATTCCTTTTTCAGAAAATCTATAAATAGAACCTTCTTCTAAGCCATTAGAGAGGCACTTCATTTGGCAAGATAACTATACTCAAATTTCTCTTTTTCTCTCATTCATTTTATTTCAAGTGTCCTCCATTATCATGTGTTGAAGCTCACATTCAACACAACACATATCAAGAGCTATTCTTCCTTTGTCATCTTCAACAAGCAAACAAGCAAGGAAAGCTTCTGAGGGCTTCACAATCAAGATCAAAGAAAGATAGGGAAACAATGGAAAACGATAGGTAAAAGAGATTGTAAGTATGTTCTTACTCATTTTGGTTTAAATCTTCTTTTCTTTCAACTTCCATTGGTGTTTGGGTTTACATGTTTTCATTAGTTAACCAACCTCATTCTCCCCCTCACATTTTGGCACCCACCGTGGGGCCCTTGCCCCTTTACTAACCAAAAAAATGAGTGTTTTTTAGTTGCAGGTCCATGCAGATCTGTGCAGGTGAAAAAAAAAAGGGTCTCTGACAACAGTTTTGTGCATTTGACTCCCACAGTTGTGCATTTACCTCTCAGATTTGCGCATATGATAGTTCTGCGCATTTGACCTCCATAGTTGCGCATTTGACCTCCATAGTTGTGCATATGACCTTTTTGCACATTTGACCTCTGCAGTTATGCATCCAAACTCCCAAGTTGCACATCCAATCTTCTCTGTGGCACCGGAGCTTAGTTTGTGCATATACTTTGCTCAGTTGCGCATCCGTCAGAGTTGCGCATTTACCTTGTATCATTGCACATATGTTCTGCCAAATTGTGCATATGCTGTTATTGCGCCTGTACCTCTGATTCTTGCATATTTGCTGTCTGTCTTTGTGCATTTGTTTAAAAGTCGCATACACTCCCTATTTCTGTGCATTTAGCCTGCAGTGTTGCGCATATGTACTATGCTTTTGTTGTACAATTTTTGTGGATTTTGCATATTGAGCTAACATCTATTTTGTAGGGGTAGTGGCTAGATTAGGTCATTTAGATGATTTGTCTAGTCCATTTAGACTAACTAGGGGTGAAAGTAACAAGTGCATCTCATACAATACTTCACATAGTTTTCTAAACTAGGAAGGAAGTAATTAAACCCAATGGTTATCTATGCATTGTCGAATCTATTTTCCTAAAGTAGGCCATTGCTATCTTTACAAATGGGGAATGAACAATGCTATGTCTTAATCACTTTTAAAGTTAACAAATGGGAAATGAACAATGCTATGTCTTAATCACTTTCAAAGTTAACAAAAGGGGAATGAACAATGCTATGATCTAAACATTTCCAAGTTAACAATCGCGTGAGTGCACAAGTAGCTTAACTCATATAGTTTTTCTGCTTTTAACTAGGTTGGATTAACAAGTATTTTCTACGATTGCGAATGACAATAGGCTTATGCTCTCCCCTTAACTGGGTGATCAAAATGCCAGACTTGTTATTTTATTTGTCAAACCTTTAGGGGGGCCTGCCCTTGGATGCACGCTTGTCCAAGTGGGAATGACCCTGAGTGGTAACAGGCTAAAGCCAAGCCCTACCAAGCCACTTAAAATAAATTGTGCTTGGGGTGAAAACCTCAAGCAACGAGTGCTGCTGTGTTACACCGACGGCCAACCTCCCCATAAACCCTCATAGGCGCAACCCTATGAGGCTGGGAGACTCCATAACAGAGAGTAGTGCCGCCGCATGTGTAACCACTCGAACGGTTGCCCTAACTAAGAACCAATTATGTAGCAAGTCAAAAACCCCTATTTGTTGGTGCAAAGGGCGGAGCCCTTGAAGCGGCCTTGATTCAAGTGACTCTTAGTAGAGGTAGCAGGGATAATCCTAAGGTTTAGTGTGGGTACGAGCCTAAGGAAACCCGGATCTGGTATGCGTGAGAAGTGAGTGCCATGGAGGGGAGCCAATGCTACTAGATCCTGGAGCTACACGCTTTGAGTGGCACAGCTAGAGGATTCAACGAATACTATCCTATCCAGCCTAGGTTGTGCTTGTCTTTGAGTCACAATAGTCCAAAAAATACAAAAAAATAACAAAAGATAAAAATCATGGAAAACTTCTGTGTTTGCTGTGTTTTTGCCATAATTGAACATCAACCTCAATAGAAACACCAAATCTTTCAAACCAAAAACAACAAAAATCCAAAAAAATGATCCAAAAAAAATTCAGAGAAAACAAGCAAAATAGCCAGAATTGCGCATCTGTACCAACTTTTTGCGCATTTGAATCAACCTTTTGCGCATCTACTAATATTGCGCATCTGAACCCTAGTTTGGCACATTTGAAACTTCACCAGTATTGCACATGTGCATCGACCTGTTGCGCATTTACCTCCTATCGTTGCGCATTTAAACCTGAAAGCAAAAAACTATACCTCCCAAAAGAGCAAAATTTGTCAATATTTTTAACCAGTTCAAACCTGTTCTAGTTTTCAAAACCTGGTTAAAGACCTTGCAAAAATCAACCATTTCTCCTTCTTATCCGCACCATAGCTGCTTGTTTTTCCAAAATCTCGCCAAATCTTGTTCCAAAGTTTCCAACAAGGTTATAATCAAATTCTTCTTGATCAAAATCAAATCTCAACCAAGACCTAGTGAGCCTCCAAGTATCAAGGATTACTTATCCTTCTCTATCGGAACTCTACTAGTGGATTGTACAAAGGCTAGTTGACGTCAAGTAAACGGATTTCTAACATCCTAGCTTTTGACTATCGCTTTTGTATACCCACCTTGTTTGACACCATCTAGATCTAAGAGGAACCTGGCTAAAACCTTGTTTCATCCTAGCACCTTGCTTAAAATCTTCCAATCTCACCTCATCCCATCTATTTACTACCTTGCATGGTCTTGACAAGATTACAAAAACAAAAATAGTTAGAAATGGCAGAGAAAAGTATTTTTGACGGTCATGAAAATGACGAAGAACCTTCCATAGATGAGATCCTCCACACACAACATGACCCAAAATTTCTACGGCTACTTGAAGGAGTGCTTGCCCAAGACCCACCAAAATTCTTTTTACATCTAGCAAGTCTAGGAGCCAAACTCCCTAAGGATTACGACGTGGAAGCTCTCAAAGAAACTGACGAAGAGAGAATCCCTGAAGGAAGTAGACAAGGTGAAATACCCGCAGATAAGAGCAAAACAACAATTGACTCCTTGGATGCCCTAAGTCTAGTGAACCAAAAAGTTGAAGCTCTTCAAGAACAAGTTTTAGACATGAAAACAGGAACATCGACTAAAAGCTACACCCTAGAGGATATTTCACCATATCCTTTTGACAGGTCCTTAATCATGATTCCCTTCCCCTCAAGATTTGAGGTGCCTAAATTCGATAAGTATCAAGGGAAGGGCGATCCAAGAGATCATATTAGACAGTTCAATGCTGCTTGTCTAGAGGTCGCACATAACGACACTTACCTTATGCGACTATTTCCATGGAGCTTGGGAGGACAAGCCATGGATTGGTTCTCTAGACTACCACCTAGTATTAAAACATTCAATGAACTTGTCAACCAATTTGTCACCCACTTCTCATACAATATTGAGCACAACATCTCAATATTGGATCTCTGTAACACCAAACAAAAAGGTGAAGAATCTTTCGCTACCTTCTTACAGAGATGGAGACAATTGGCAAGCAAGTGCCCACACCAAATACCAGAGAAATAGATGCTAGAAATGTTTTTACACAATCTGCAAACGGACCTAAGTTACCAAATCCAAATCCAATGTCCTACATCTTTTATCAAGGTCATTGAGATGGGCCTCATCATAGAAAAAGATCTAATCACAAAGGGTCAAATCAAGCTCTATAAAGACTCTCCCAACACCAACATCAACAATGACAAACCTAGATTCTGGATGAAAAACAAGAATGTTGTGAACGACGGGGTAGTCGATGCCAAAAATGCGGCACCTAAGCAGCCAATTTTCAATCTATCAACACCCCAAAACAACCCCACACAAAATAAACCAACAAATACTCAATCTAGGTTCACCAACTTTCAGCCCAAAAGAATGTTCACGCCTTTGGATGAATCACTAGAAACGGCTCTACGGAAGGTGATTGCCAACAAACTCATAACACTTCCCTCAGCGTGGGAGTACGAGCCAAAGGTCAAACCCTACTAGTGGAATGATAATGATTTCTGTGAATACCATCGAAACAGGGGGCACAAGACAAATGATTGTATTGCCCTCAAGCATACAATCCAAGACTTAATAGATCAAAACAAGATATCTGTTAAAGGACATACCTCAAATAGCAATCATCAGGCATTCAAGGATCCTCTTCCTAACTACGAACAAGGAGGTCCTTCAAATAGAAATAACCGTGGCTCTAACAACGCAAATTACACGAATATCAGATATGACTATGTTGTTAACCATATCTATGAAAGTGACTCACACATTAATGTGATCACTATCAACAAGGATCCGGACTGCAATGTTACTACCCGTAGTAATAGAGTCACCCTTAGAGGAGCTGCTGCTCCTCCGTCTAGTCAATATAGTATCATGGATCAACTCCACAAAACACCTGCACACATCTCCATGTTAGAACTTCTGCGTCTGTCTCCTTCTCATAGGTCCATACTTGACAAAGCCTTAGCGGAAGCCTCCATTCCCACGAACCTAGCTGAAGAGCAATTCCAAACTATGGTCGGTCACATCACCTCACCGCACTCCCTATCATTCACTGAGAAGGATGAAATGTCTATCAACCAACCCCATAATGCCTCCCTTCACATTGAAGCTTTCATACACAAGCATAAGATCAAAAGAGTCCTAATCGATGGAGGGGCTGGTTTGAATATCTGCACATTGAAGCTAATCCTTACATTAGGGTTTTCAGAGAAGGCTATAGATCCGAAAAGAAAAATCACCATAAAAGCCTATGATGAGGAAGAAAGGACGTCTAAAGGAATTGTTATCCTACCAATCAGAGTGGGCGCCGTAGTGAAAGATATGGCTTGTCAAGTCCTTGACATGGAATTAGCATACAACATTCTTCTGGGACGACCATGGATACACGCTTTGAAAGCAATGCCTTCCACATACCATCAATGTATCAAATTCTCACACGAAGGTCAAGAGATCACCATCCCAGGTGACCCTAACCCCTATCAATATTGCAACTCCATTTAGCCCAAACCAAAAGTCATAATCCCTAACAACCGTGCTTCTGCATCGTCGTCATCTCATGTTGACCCAGCTACACTTGCTTCTTCTTCAGGGGCGCCTCAACCTAAACTCCAATTCAAAGATAAAGGCTTGGGTGAGTACACAATATCTCAGTCCCTATGCTTGGCACAACTGCCCCTATCTCTTCGATCCTATGGGAGACCTATCTTAAAAACACCCACAACAAAGAAGCCAACCAAAGGACCATTTGTGAAATGGGGAAGCCTAGAAGATGAAAGTGATGAAAAAGATGTCCTACAGTGGCTATACAAAGATGAAGCTAGCTCCTCAATGCAACATGACCATCCCACTATACCAACAAAACAGTATGGGCAAGGCTACCAAATACTACAGAGAATGGGATATGAAGGACGCAGTCCGCTTGGATCAAGAAAAGATGGCATCACTGAACCCATCCAACCTCATACCTTAATAGCTCGAGACACTACAGGGCTAGGCTACACTAGAGCACCAAGAAACAACAGAACCAACAAGAACAAAGGCCAACAAATGAAAGCATCTACTAGCAATTTGGTTGAACAAATTCAACGAATGCAACTGGGGAGCGAAACTGATTCTAATGAGTATGAATGGGATAGCCTCTCTGAGATGTCTTGTGGCGAAAAGGATATTGACATTGTCCATGAGTACGACCCGACCCATGCTAATGAGAGACAAGGTCTAAGGGCTAGGCCATTAGAGTCCGACCCGCATAGCAACAATAGTGAAAATCGTGAGGAAGGAATGTTTCCCCCTTTGATGGACCCACTAATAGAGAGTACCATCGCAGACTTTGTCTGCCCCTTCAATAACTCTGTCCTAACCATCAATGCCACTGAACTAGATCAACCTAATGGTCTCTTACCATTAGTGCACCCTAAACTTATCGACTGGGACCTTGAAGGTACCACCCCTGAACTAGACACCTTTGAAAATGATGACGCGATCATCAATTACGTTAAGCTTAGAGATCACATACCTGCAGGCGACCATAGAGCTGGCTATGCTATAGAACTCAATGTGCAGGCCTATTTTGGAGAGAGCGCCAAGCCTTTCAGTCACAAAAACATCAAAATAAAAGAACGATCTAATGGTGAAAACCACTCTGCGGCAGTGTTAGATCCTCAAAATAATAAAAAGAAAGACGCATCCAATGGTGAAAACCTCTCTGAGGCACCGAAAGATGGAAGGCTTGACCCTCTCCCCAATCTTACACATCAGGAAAGATCGTCGATCTTGATAGAACCGGTGGAAGCAATCAATGTCAACACAGGTGATAATCCCAGAATGGTCCACATGGCAAAGGCTCTAACAGAACATGAAAAACCACCATTTACAGATTTCTTCAAAAGAAAACAGATCAACTTTGCATGGACATACACTGACATGCCAGGGCTTGATCCAAATCTCATCATGCATCACTTATCTTTATCTCCAAGAGCTAAGCCTGTTAAACAAAAGCTCAAAAAGATGCATCCGCAGGTGGCTCTCATGGTGAAGGAAGAACTGAAGAAACTGCTAGATGTCAGGTTTATCAAACCCATAGACTATCCCGAATGGGTTTCAAATATCGTACCAGTGGCTAAACCAGATGGCAGGGTCATGAGATGTAGTGACTTCAGGGACCTAAAAAAAGCTTGTTTGAAGGATGACTTCCCCTTGCCCAACATTGACATGATTGTAGATCTTACGGCAGGACACACTATGCTGTCACTCATGGACGGTTTCTTGGGATATAACCAGATAAAGATTGCACCAGAAGACCAGCACAAAACTACATTTACATGTCCTTGGGGCACCTACTGCTGGTGCGTCATGCCATTAGGTCTAAAAAATGCTGGGGCAACATATCAGAGAGCCATGACAACGATCTTCCACGATATGATGCATACTATAATGGAAGACTATGTCGATGACATTCTAGCAAAGTCTCTCACAAGAGAAGGGCATCTAGCAGTACTAGATAAGATCTTTAACAGGCTGGATTAGTTCAATGTGTGACTTAATCCAAAAAAGTGTGTGTTCGGGGTTACATCAGGAAAACTACTGGGCTACATAGTATCTGCAAATGGTATCGAAGTTGATCCCGCTAAGGTGAAGGCCATAATGGAGATGCCACCTCCTAAAAATTTGACTCAATTGAGATCCCTACAGGGCAAACTACAGTCTATTAGACGGTTCATTTCCCAATTGGCAGATAAGTGCCACCCATTCTCTCATCTGCTACACAAAAATGTATCCTTCAAATGGAATGAGTCATGCGAGTAGGGTTTTCAACAGCTAAAAGAATACCTAATGAAGCCACCAGTATTAATGCCACCAATTCAGGGCAGGCCTCTATTACTATATATCTCAGCTACACCAACGGCTCTGGGAGCTCTCCTTGCTCAATAGAACTATGATGGAAAAGAACAGGCTATCTACTACATTAGTCGAACACTCGTCGGATACGAGTTGCAATACACACCAATAGAAAGAGCATGTCTAGCTGTTGTATTTGCCTCGCAAAAATGGAGGCATTACATGCTGTCACACTCTATTAAACTGGTGGCAAAGATTGACCCACTGAAATACTTACTCAACAAGGTCGCCTTAACAGGTAGATTATCAAAATGGGTCATGCTTCTCAGTGAGTTCGACATAGAATATGTGGATAGAAAAGTGATAAAAGGACAAGTGCTTGCAGATCAACTAGCAGAGGCACCTTTAACAGATGACAACCCCCTGATCTTTGAATTCCCAGATGAGTCTATCTTCCACGTCAACACAGCAAACTGGAAAATGTACTTTGATGGCTCCTACACTCAGCATGGATCGGGGGCAGGTATCTTATTGATCACACCTAATGGTGACACTATTCCAAAGTCATACAGATTAATGTTCCCTTGCACTAACAATGTAGCAGAATACGAGGCTCTGGTCATTAGTATCAAGCTAGCAGTTGAGTGGAACATCAAGGAACTTCAAGTCTATGGTGACTCACAACTGGTCATCAACCAAGTAAATGACGACTACCAAATCAAGGATGAGAAGCTAATTCCTTATAAACGCATGGTAGATGACTTCAAGGAGTATTTCGTCAAGATATCATTTGAACAGATACCAAGGATCGAGAATAAAGCTGCAGACGCCATGGCTACAATCGCATCTCTTCTCGACATTCTAGGCAATCAAACACGATATGAGTTCTTAGTAGAGCCAGTCTCCTGTCTTGCTTATGACAATCCAGATTCCCATATCATATGCCACATCGTAGGAACCAATTCCCCTCTCTATGGTAAAATATTTGCCTACCTAAAAGAGAATACACTCCCACCCAACCTCTCCCATAACCAGAAAAGAACCTTCATCCGGCAGGCATCCCGGTATGCCATTGTCTATAACACCTTGTATTGCTGAGGTCTCGATGGTACTCTTCTTAGGTGTTTAGATAGAGAGGAATATCAAATTGCTCTAAGCGAAATACACGATGGAATATGCGGGGCTCACTCTAGTGGCTCTACCCTAGCCAAGAAACTCATGCGCACGGGGTACTATTGGCCAACAATGGAACAAGATTCATATCAGTTTGTCAAAAAGTGCAGGCAGTGCCAAATACATGGGAACCTAATACATGCCCCAGCTCAAGAATTGTGACCTTTAACGACACCTTGGCCCTTTTGCCAATGTGGACTTGACCTTGTGGGAAAGATCCATCCGCCCTCATCCAACGGCCATAAATTCATCATAACTGCCACGGAGTATTTTACAAAGTGGATTGAAGCCGTTCCCCTCACCACCATCACAGGTAAGCAAATTTCTTCATTCATCCTGAATTACCTCATCTGCAGATACAGAATTCCTTCATCCATTATCACGGATAACGGAAGACCATTCAAAAACCAGGATGTCTAAGAACTCTGTGAACGATTCAAGATCCAACATCGCTTTTCCACCCCGTACTACCCCCAAGGCAATGGTCAAGCTGAAGCATCCAACAAGACCATCTTAAAAATCCTCAAGAAGACTATCAACAATGCTGGCCGTGATTGGCATATCCAACTCAATCCTGCTCTGTGGGCCTACAGAACTAGTATACGCACTCCCACAGGTGCTACACCATATGCCCTTGTCTATGGCTCAGAAGCTATCCTCCCCATTGAGGTCGAACTACCATCTCTCCGGGTGTCGTTGAAAGGTCTCATATCAAATGAAGAATATAGAGTCTCTAGACTGCAAGAGTTAGAACTACTGGAAGAAAGAAGGCAACAGGCCTTTAACCACCTAAAAGCATATCAGCAAAGAATGTCTAGAAGCTACAATCATAAGGTAAAGCCCCGAGTCTTCCAAGTTGGTGATCTCGTCCTCAAAGAGAACCCCAGAAATCAACCAGATAGAGAAAAGAAAGGAAAGTTCGAACCCAACTGGTTAGGTCCTTATGTTGTCATCACGGCTTATGGATCGGGGGCATATCAATTGGCCACATTTGAAGGTGAACTATTCGATGATCCCGTCAACAACATGCATCTTCGCAAGTTCTATACTTGAAAACCCCGATGTAAGGGAGTCCTAAAAAAATTTAAAAAAAAATTGAAAAAGTGATAAAAAAACAGACCAAAAAAAAAAAAAATTAGAAAAATGACAAAAGGATAGGTACCATGATGAAAACTTGGCAAACAGGTGTCATGTGTACTGTTGGCTGCATGTGCAAATAAAAGTAAGTGGTGAAAACCTGGTAAACAGGCCCTCTATGCGACAAACCACTCCCTCCATCTATGCCGACTTTATTGACTCTTGTCTCCATCACACCGAACCAGTCCTTTGAATCATTCCGAACTACGTCGCCTCTGAGCCATCACGTAGGCAAGGCCATTATCAATGTGCCCCCGAGGCTCCGCTTCCCTGTCCATCTCATATCTTGTCATCTATCCTCTAGTCCATCCATGGTCCAAGCCCCGAACTACGTCGCCTCTAAGCTATCACATAGGCAAGGCCATTACCCATGCGCCCCCGAGGCTCTGCTGTCCCGTCAGTCCCATATCTGGTCTTTCTATCCAAGTCCATACCACTTCTACAGATCCACCATCACCTAGGTCTTAGGTCCATCAGGGTTCACCCTAAACTACGTTGCCTCTGCGTTGTCACGTAGGCAAGGCTATTTAGCAATGAGCCCCCGAGGCACTAGGTCAGTCCCTTAGGGTCTGTCTCTCCACATCTGTCATCATCTCACCCATAATAAGTCAATCCTGATCTAAACTGGGGGCAACTCCTTGACCTAGTTGCGGATTTGGGTTCTTGAATGCCATCATTCTGAAAGGAGATACCAATAAAGGATTACGATACTTTCACTAGACACCTAGAACAAAGTCCTTGACACATAACACAAAAACAAAGCAGAGCATCATATCGAAACACTCAAAACAATTCTATCTCAATTATGGCAAAAAGACACATCTAATGCAAGAATGTTTTGTCAACAGGTTAACTTACAAGGTCTTGAATTTTCATCAATTATGTCTTCCTCTGCTACTCAAGGATGCCAACAGCTAGAGATGCTATGATGGGGACATAATTTTTCTTTGTCTGCTGCTTGTGGATCAAACTTTAGTAATGTGACGACTTTTGTCTAACGACATGATTGGTAAAAGATCATCGAAGACTCCGAGGTCTAAACATGAAAAGGAGCAATCCTTGTCTGCTTAAATGCAAGACATACTCAGGTCATCTAGATTCAACTTTGGCTAGATTCTTGTATCAACTTGCTATATCAAAATCCAGGTAAGCGATACTCAGGTCATCTCGGTCTAACTATACCTAGATGCTTGTATTCTCTTACCACATTTCAAAAAATGAAAAATACCAAAAAGTGCCTGATGATGAAAACAAAAGACTTGCAAAGATGACAAATCCGTATCCGCATCCGTCTCATATCCAACAACTCCATATCATACACACAATAACGCAAACCCTGCAATATATCCAAATGAAAGTCAGTATTTCTCCATGTCTTCTTCTATTCCACTCGTCTATAGTATTACTATGTCGATTGAGTACATCTGGACATATCAAACACATAGCATATAAGTTGCATATCACATCACTCATTCGCATGATTACATCATTTGAGATCAATTTCCATACATTTTAGATCATTCATATACATTATGCATCCATACATCATATCAAAAGAAAATAAAAAACATAGGTCACATACATATCGAACTGCATAACCATATCCATACACATTAGCATTTGCATAACTCAAAAGCATTCTAAAACATCCATCTAGTATGCATAACATATACAAACACATCATAAAATCAAATTGTATCCATAGCATATAAAATGTAAGAACACATACATGTAGACCATCAAATAGGTAGATCATCATATAAACATCCAACACATGTCCAAATGTACAATATATCACAAACTCTATCCAAACCCTAGAGTCATGTCATAAGTGTATACAAAAAATGGTGATACATGTCTCAGAATAACAATACATCTATCGGCTATCTCAGCCATCATAAAAAAGGTGCCACAATACATGTCCAAAAAAAAATAGGTGTCTGGCTCTGACTAACTCTACCGTCGAGGAACACTGCTCCCGGCACTAGCCTCCCCTCTATCCACCCCTGACGGTGGTGGGCCCCTCACTGAGCCCACAGACTGAGACCCACCTACTCTCTGCACTACCTCTGACTGGCTCCGGAAGCTCGAGGCTCTCTGACTAGCTGGCACAGCACCGTGATATAAGCCCCGGTAATACTGAGTCTGTGCCTGAGATCTAGTAAGATCACTCTGTAACTGCGCTACCTGGGCCTGTGACTGCTGTACCTGTGCCACCAAGAAACTGGAGGTCCCATCGGTACCCATGGCCATCACGGCTGCATCCCGCTCTGCCCTAATAGCCCGCATACTCGCCAAGGCTGCATCTCTCTCCCGACTCAACTCAGATATCCAAGTCGCATCTGACTCTCTGCGTGACTCCGCTGCTCTCAGATGAGCCCTCAACTGCCTAGTCTGGGTTTGTAAAGAAACCAGAACCTGCTGCTGCACATCAGGCTATGGAGCCTGCTCGGCCTGTACCACCTGCTGCGCTGGCACCTGCTGAGGCAGCGGCATCTGTCTCTATGCTATCTCTGGCTGCATTGGCACTTGGACCTCTGCCTGTCCCATTGCTTGCTGCTCCACGAGCCCCTCTCTGACTCTCTGCCTCTATCTCTGTCTCCCATCATCTCCCTGATCTTGCCTCCCCCTCTGCCGTCCACCCCTCCCCCTGCCAGCTCCATCCCCTCTGTCTGAGTCACCCTCATCTATATGAGGAGCTACCTCCCCAGGACCTCAGTAGCATGGAAATGGATGTGCTGCAAACCACTCCTCATAGTCTGGCGTCATGCCAGCATCTACTATGTCTCTCCGCATCGGCCAGGCTGCATAGGGAATCTGCTAAAAATTAACCAATGCCTCCTCATACGATGCCACAGGACCCCACCTATACCACTCGACATATGTCTGGGCAAAGTGTGCCGCACCCTGCAGTCTGCCTTGAACACGGCCAAACTGTCTCTGCACTCGGATGACAATCTGTCACTCTAAAATGAACTGAGTCCAGCCAATCAGCCACCTCGTCTGCAAACAATAGGGGAGCTCATCTGCCTCATCATCCCATACCTCGCAGTCAATGTATGGCCGCTAGACAACTGCATCCACTCCATCAAAGGCATGCCTCCAGTACTCAAGCCTCCCTAGCCTGTGCTGAGAAATCACACCTGCATAGCCGTAACTGTAGGGCTCAACCCTCTGCCTTTGAAATATGCAGATTGGCCGTGTGATAGCAATGTGCTCCCACAACTAAAACTGTAAGAGAGACCCGCTTGTGGCTAAACCAGAGCCTTGGTGGTACACTACCTGATGCATGTCTCTATATAGGTGTGCAAGCACACACACACCCCACGCATATCGGGTCTTGTCTGTGATCATACTCTCCAGCACACATCCCCAGCCAATGGGGAAGCTGTACGCTCTCCTATCGGGCATACTACGCCACCGATCAGTCCAGCCACTATGCCTGGGAAGTAGTCATAACAGTCATGCATGTCCTGCCACGAGATCTCCTCCCCTGCCAACTCGGGATCATCAAAAACACACCTGCACTCCTCTAGCCCAGCGCCACGCTGTGACTCGTACTCAACCAACTTTCCCTGAATAGGGAGGTGCAGAATCTGATACACATCCTCCAGAGTAATGGCTATCTCTCCTGTCGGAAGATGGAAGCTCCCATCCTCACTGTGGAATCGCTCCACGGCTACAGTCACCATCGCCTGGTTCATGCGAACCTCGGGCATGAAGAGCACATGATACAAACCCATAGCACCTAGAGCCTCCTGCTCCATCTCGGTTAGCATATATCACTGCAACAACGGCAATGGGAACAACTCTCGTGATGTCAGAACATCCTGAATATCCTCCTGCAACCAAGAAACGCATACCGTCAGTAAAAATCTAAATCCATATCGAAAACCTACTCCAAGCAATCAAGCTATCCTATCATTGGCTCAACATATCAAATTAATCAAAACAGCATATCATCTCTCGACTAGATTCTCAGCAATCTCAGAGATCGCTAATCAATTGACGCATCGATCAAGATGCCAATTGGGTTAATTTTGTTAAGTCAACTGATTTGCCTAAAAGTGCAAATGCGCCAATCTTGGTGGCTAATGCGCCATTTCCCTATCATTGGCTCAACATATCAAAGTAATCAAAGCAGCATATCATCTCTCAACTAGATTCTCAGCAATCTCGGAGATCACTAATCAATTGACGCATCGATCAAGATGCCAATTGGGTTAATTTTGTTAAGTCAACTGATTTACCTAAAGTGCAAATGCGCCAATCCAGGTGGTAAATGCACCATTTCATACCAAAAGCGCAACTTCACCATAAATGCACAACTTCCTGACGCGTATGTGCCATTTTGGCACATGCACAACCTATTATAGCAAATGCGCAACTTCCCAACATATGCGCCATTTCATAGAACGCATGCACAACACAAACATATGCGCAGATTCACAGCACATATGCACAACTTTGGGATGAATGCGCCACTTCAGCGCTCAAATGCGCAAAAAGAATAAATGCGCACATTCAGTGAACACATGCGCAAAAGAAACATATGTGCTATTTGGTGGCGTAAATGCGCAATTTCGCAACATATGTGCCATTTCGGAGCACATATGCACAAAACTAGGGTTGTTGTGCATTTACCCTAGATGGTTTTCCTAGCCATTAATACGCATAAAAATTGACTTTCGAAAAGTTTTGAAGCACTACATACCGGGGGTCCTGCCTCTGCTGGCCGATCGAACCATCGAATCCGCTCAAACCGATGCTGCTCGCGCGAAATATCCACCTCTCTGGCTGCCATGCTCTCCTAAGCTCTCCAGAGGACAAATCAACTATAGACAAGTGTACAAATGAATAGATTGTGTGGACCCAACTCCTATATATAGCAAGTGACCCATATCTAATTGTATGACTCTCTGACTACTTCCCATGGCTGTTTCTCTGAACCATAGCCTATTTTTCTCTAGCCTAACCCGTCTTCACCTTCCTCTTCATGAGATTGTCTGTCTCACGCCTTCCGCCTTCTCCTCGTCCAAATCTCCCGAGGGAGCATCCTATCATCATAACCTATACCAGGGGCAAACTGGGGCATGTATCAGCATCAGACTATTCCTCTTCTTTGAAACAATGTGATAAAACACATTGCTTCAAAGAGGGGCAAAATGTATACACCTAAAATTGGCGCAGGTCGAATTAAGTAAATATTTTAATATTTATCTTAATTCTTTTTTTCTTCTGTCAATTAAATAAATATTCAAAATTTATTTGATTGTCTCATTATCCCATAATTAAATAAAGTCATTTTATTTAATTAAATTCCCGCAACTCTTCTAATGTCTAAAGTCCTAAAATCCACCTCATCAATCCACCTCATCTCTTCCACCTCACCATGTTGCACATGTAATTAAATATTCTTAATATTTAATTAGCTAATATCCTCCATTTTCCAAAATAAATCTTTAAATCAATTATCTTTCACAAATTGAATATTTAATTCAAATGTTCCCCACTAGCCTTCACCAATTGAATATTTTATTCAATGTTCGCCACTAGCCTTCACCCATTGAATATTTTATTCAATGTTCCCCACTAGCCTTCACCAATTGAATATTTTATTCAATGTTCCCCACTAGCCTTCACCCATTGAATATTTTATTCAATGTTCCCCACTAGCCTTCACCCATTGAATATTTAATTTAATGTTCCCCACTAGCCTTCAACAATGGAATATTTAATTCAATTGTCATAATCCACTATTCTCAAATAAAGAATTTTTAATTCATCCACTATGAATAAAAGATTCACTTTTATTTCTAGCCATTGATCTCATCTGTTGATCCTCACCTTCCATTCCTTTTTCAGAAAATCTATAAATAGAACCCTCTTCTAAGCCATTAGAGAGGCACTTCATTTGGCAAGATAACTATACTCAAATTTCTCTTCTTCTCTCATTCATTCTATTTCAAGTGTCCTCCATTATCATGTGTTGAAGCTCACATTCAACACAACACATATCAAGAGCCATTCTTCCTTTGTCATCTTCAACAAGCAAGCAAGCAAGGAAAGCTTCTGAGGGCTTCACAATCAAGATCAAAGAAAGATAGGCAAACAATAGAAAACGATAGGTAAAAGAGATTGTAAGTATGTTCTTACTCATTTTGGTTTAAATCTTCTTTGCTTTCAACTTCCATTGGTGTTTGGGTTTACATGTTTTCATTAGTTTGAACCAACTTCATTCTCCCCCTCACACCTATGGTTTATATTGCAAATATTATAGTCATAAGTTTGCATTTGTGTTTCCCTAGGGTTTATACTACGATTATTACAGTAATAGTTTACTATTTCTATTTCCCTTGGCTTTAAATTGTAGATATTACAGTCATAGTTTAGCATTCCTATTTCCCTAGGGTTTTTATTTGTTGTTAGTTTTAAATTTATCATAACTACAGATGCAATGTTACTATTTTGATTTGTAATGTTTTCTGATCAGATTGTAATTTGTGTTGTATTTATGCTTCTTGTTTCCACCTATGTTCAATTGACAGTTTCTCATTTTGAGTTATTATTTTTTATTGAATTTTCTATCATTTACTCTGGTTATCGTATTCTCATAGGTTCTGCATTATCAAACAGTTAGGTTTTCTATGTGAGATTTGTTAAACTCTTATTGTTTCCATTCGTAAGCTTTATAATGTTCTTCATTAAGCCATTATACTCATAGGTTAACAGTTGTGTTTCCCTACAGTTTATTTTACAGTCACTGCAGTCATAGTTAAATAGTTTATATTGGTTTCTTAGGTGCAATAATTGCATTAATTCAGTAATGCAAGATAGGTTTTTTAGGCACCTTAGATAAATTAGGGGGTGTCTTCTTTTTCATAGGTTTTGCTTCACCAATACAGTCATGCAACTATTGTATCTTTTTTTGGAGGCTTACATAAATTTTCCATTGGTGCCATAGATTAATTTGGGGGTGTTCTCCTTTGCATAGGTTGTGCTTCATCAATCCAGTCCTCAAACTAATCTACCTTTCTTAGGTGCCACTGAATCATTTGCCATAGTGGTACGCCGGTCCTCCACAAGTTAGGTAAAAACTCTTCCATAAAAAACACTATGAGATCAAACACAAATCAAATATTAAATACACATTTAGTCATATATATTTGTCAAGAAAACAAGCTAAGGCTGGCAGCCAAACAAGTGTAAGTGTTTTCAAATTGTATTTGACATAAGGGAAAGAAGCCAGAATGTGCACACCCTATTTTTGATGGTCCACGTTCAATGCCATGTGGACCAGTAAAAAAAATTCAACTTATTCAGGGAAGTTTAAACTTAAAACAACATTAACATAGAACTTTGCACCCTTCCCCATAAACATTATAAAGAGAACTATCGCACCAATCCAGGTATCACTTCCACATTACTCACAACTACACAACTATAGAACAATGTCACCTCAACACAATTCAAATCCACATGTCCCATAGTTGACCGAAGTGCTAACCCATTACAATGATTTTTCCCACCGTAGCATAACCCAAACAACAGGCTAATGCATTGGCCTGTCTCATCAGACATGAGACCTACAACACATATCAACAGGAGTCTCTTCCATCTCGCCAAGTAGGGTGCGCATGTACCCTTCCTCTAAAAACCCACCTGCATCTAAAAATACAAGCTGTAAGGCCACCATTATTCATATAAAAATTTATGGAAACAAATGTAAACAATACCCCAAACCAATCAACTCAAGAATTAATGGCCCAAATCAATCAAATCTGCAATTCATATCACCCAGAATTCAAATTCGAAACAGGATAGGGATTTAATTCACCACACCAAAGAAGCATCAATCGGATTGAAATAATTCCCAATTCAAATAGCCCTTGAGGTGTTTTCTTCACATTGATGCCAGAATGTGTTGGCTTAAGGTCTCTGCAACTTCAATCCTGCCACCACTACATGTTACACTCAGACTCCGGTGTCCCTACCAGCTTCTTTATATATATGTATATGCATATGTATTAACACATACATAGACAAATATATATATATACATATACATATACATAGACATATACATATACATATACTACTTCCACGACATCTCGCGTAAACTTCGAGCCAACCTGGATTCAATGATCCCAGTGCCTCGCACATCTTGCCAACTTTAGAGCCTTTCAATCTACTATCTTCTCGAATACTCTTTAGATTGATGCTATAATGTGTTTGGGGATGTTCTCTTATGCATAGGTTCTACTTCATCAATTCAGTCCTTCAACTATTTTATTGTTTAAATAGGTGCCATTGATTAAATTGGGGGTGTTAGCTTTTTTATAGGTTTTGCTACATCAATTTAGTCATGCCATTGATTAATTTGGGGGTGTTCTCTTTTGCATAGGTTCATTATCATCAATCAAGTCCTGCAACTATTGTATGCTTTTTAGGTGCCATTGATTGATTTGGGGGTGTTATCTTTTTTTATAGGTTCTTCTACATCAATTCAGTCATGCAACTAATCTAGATTTCTTAGGTCCCATTGATTAATCTGGGGGTGTTGTCGTTTGCATAGGTTCATTATCATCAATCAAGTCCTGCAACTATTGTATGCTTCTTAGGTGCCATTGATTGATTTGGGGGTGTTATCCTTTTTATAGGTTCTGCTACATCAATTAACTCATGCAACTATTCTAGCTTTCTTAGGTGCCAATGATTAATTTGGGGGTGTTGTCTTTTACATAGTTTCATTATCATCAATCAATTCCTACAACTATTGTATGCTTTTTAGGTCGGGGTGTTATCTTTTTTTATAGGTTCTGCTACATCAATTCAGTCATGCAACTATTCTAGCTTTCTTAGGTCCCATTGATTAATTTGGGGTGTTGTCTTTTGCATAGGTTCATTATCATCAATCAAGTCCTGCAACTATTGTATGCTTCTTAGGTGCCATTGATTGATTTGGGGGTGTTATCTTTTGCATAGGTTCATTATCATCAATCAAGTCCTGCAATTATTGTATGCTTCTTAGGTGCCATTGATTGATTTGGGGGTGTTATCCTTTTTATAGGTTCTGCTACATCAATTAACTCATGCAACTATTCTAGCTTTGGGGGTGTTGTCTTTTGCATAGGTTCATTATCATCAATCATGTCCTGCAACTATTGTATGCTTTTTAGGTGCCATTGATTGATTTGGGGGTGTTATCTTTTTTATAGGTTCTGCTACATCTATTTGGTCATGCAACTATTCTAGCTTTCTTAGGTCCCATTGATTAATTTGGGGGTGTTGTCTTTTGCATAGGTTCATTATCATCAATCAAGTCTTGCAACTATTGTATGCTTCTTAGGTGCCATTGATTGATTTGGGGGTGTTATCTTTTGCATAGGTTCTGCTACATCAATTAACTCATGCAACTATTCTAGCTTTTTTAGGTGCCATTGATTGATTTGGGGGTGTTATCTTTTTTTATAGGTTCTGCCACATCAATTCAGTCATGCAACTATTCTATCTTTCTTAGGTCCCATTGATTAATTTGGGGCTGTTCTTTTTGCATAGGTTCATTATCATCAATTAAGTCCTGCAATTATTGTATGCTTCTTAGGTGCCATTGATTGATTTGGGGGTGTTATCTTTTTTATAGGTTCTGCTACATCAATTCACTCATTCAACTATTGTAGCTTTCGTAGGTGCCATTGATTAATTTGGGGGTGTTCTCTTTTTCATAGCTTAGCCTTCTTCAATTCAATCCTCTAACTATTGTAACTTTTTTAGGTGCCATTGATTCCTGCTTTCTTTTTTATAGGTTCCGCTTCATCAATTCATTCCTACAAATTGTTTGTTCGTCAAATAGCAATAGACCTTGAAAGATGTATGTCTGTTCAAGATATACATGATCTACCATGGATGTTTTGATCCATGGACATCATGTATATCCTGAACAGATAATACTTCTATTCATGTGTTCATCATTGTACATTGATTTTAATATTTGTATGGTTGGAAGTTAAAAGTGTTTTTGATAGAGTATAAGTTGGCCACCCTTTCACTCCACTGCCTCGCATTAATCTCTCACCGCCCCTGCCAATTCTTTTGTATAGTCATCTTTAATTACTGAATTGAACAATTACTAAAATCCATTCATCCATGTTACAACCCTAGATTTATCTATGACACTAAAACAACCAACAATATTATTTGTTATTGTAATCAAAATAAAAACAACTCCAGATTTATCTATGGCATGCATACATTGGTTACTTGCATTGTTATGCTTACATTGGACAAACGAACATTATTTATATGTATGAATAAATATTAACAACAAAATAAATATGTATAAACATATATATACATATTCATATATATATATATATATATGTATATGTATATATATGTGTATACATATTTACATGACTGAATAGATGAAGCAAAACCTATGAAAAAGAGAACACCCCCAAATTAATCAATGGCACCTAAAAAGGATACAATAGTTGCAGGACTGAATTGAAGAACAAGTGAATAGATATATGTACATATATGTATATGTATACTTATATGTGTATATATATACATATATGTATATGTATATTTCTATGTACTCATATATGTATATGTGTATGTCTGTGTATGTATATACATATACTTACATATGTATAAGTCTATACATATATATATATATACATATACATATGTATAAGTCTATGTATATGAATATGTATATACCACATGCATAAACATATACATTTATGTATATGTAACAATAAAAAGAAGCTCGAAGGGACACTAGAGTCTGAGTGTAGCATGTTGTGGTGGCGGGATGGAAGTTGCAAAGACTTGAACCAAGCACCTTATGGTGGACAAGTTAGGAAAATTCAAGAAGATGGTAAATTGAAAGGCTCTAAAGTTAGCAAGTTGTGCAAGGCTCTGGGAGCATTGAATGAAGGTCCTATCAAAGTTTATGCGGGATGCCGTGGAAGCACAAAGAGGGGAGGTGCTATAAATGTGGAGTGAAGGACTGAATTGGAAGGGGTGGTGAGACATTAATGCGATGCAGTGGAGTGTTATGGTGGTGGAGTGATTTGTGGTGATGTGACATGGCTTTCCACTTTGCACGCCGTGCCACGCACCAACTGGCAGTCCAACCACCTACGTTTCGATCGCATGACCAAAATTGCATTTTTTCTTGACCAACAAATCCCATCCTCCCACGTGTCAAAACATAAAAAAATTAAAACTTTGACTGTAATATTTGTAATATAAACCATAGGGAAACACAAATGCTAACCTATGACTGTAATATTTGTAATATAAACCCTAGGGAAACACATTTTTGACAAGTAAACAATGAAAACGATTTATGACAAATAAATAATGATAACCTATTAAATTACCTATGAAAACCTAACTGAATGATAATGCAGAACTTATGAGAATAAGATCACCAGAGTGAATGATAATGCGAAACTGTCAATTGAACATAGGTGGAACAAGAAGCATATATACAACACACATTACAATCTGATTAGAAAACATTGCAAATCAATACAATAATGCTGCATCTGTAGTTATCATAAATTTCAAACTGTCAATTGAACATAGGTGGAACAAGAAGCATATATACAACACACATTGCAATCCAATCAGAAAACATTGCAAATCAATACAATAACGTTGCATCTGTAGTTATCATAAATTTCAAACTATCATTTGAACATAGGTGGAACAAGAAGCATATATACAACACACATTGCAACCTGATCAGAAAACATTGCAAATCAATACAATAATGCTGCATCTGTAGTTATCATAAATTTCAAACTGTCAACAAGAAGGGTGCAATTGTAGATATGAAAACTAAAAAAATGTTCAAAACATCAAGTGCATATGAAATCCAAATAAGGCTACATCTAGCTGCTATGATAGAGAAATGGTGGTTGGCTACTTGGGGTTCCATTGGTCAAGTTCTCATCCCCTTCTAGTTGATGAGGAGTGCTACTTACATGACTGGGAGATGGACTAGAAAACTAGGTGCAAGTGACATGTGTTGGGGGTGGTGGTGTAGACATCTATACATCACGAGTGGCAGTGTGATTTGAATATTGAGTGCACCTGAAGTTAGATTGGGAGATGGTTGAATAATTCATTGCCGTAGAAAATTGAGGGATATTGATGTTGAGAATATCATGGAATACTCCATTACTTTGAGACAAGGGATTAGCAAGGGCCCTTAACCACCTTTCTCTTTGTAAAGCCCTTTGTGCATCCTCAATCTCTTTTTCCTTTCAGTCCTGTTCCTTCTGAAGCATCTCTAGCACCTTTTTGGCATCTCTCTCCTTCTTCTGTTGTATTTTCTACTACTCTTTTTCTTTACATAGTATCTCCCTCTCTATTTTGGCCTACTCCTTCAACTCCTTTGCCACTTTATTTGTTGCCTTTTTTTCCTCATTCTCTTGTTTCTTTCAGGCTTTTAGCTCCTCAACCTCTTTCTTCCTTTGCTCTTGCTCCATTAACAACTTCATGTAGTCATCTGTCGATCAACAGTTGAGACTGTCTGCTCAACTAAATTGCACCGCCTTTCAATTTTTTTTACGGACAATGTGCATAGGCAGCTTGAGGAATTTGCTGATGTGCAGAACTGTTTCTATTTGTTCTGTCTGATCCAATTGTGAGACAATGTTATCCTCCATTGCCTGTGAGTCCTCGGTGAAATCTTGATTGCCTCCTAAATTTGAAGTGCAAGAAGGAGCATAGTAATGCACAACTTCAGATAGCTCAATTGTAGGTGGTGGTGATGGGAAAGTAAAAGTACCATGCGTTTCTAGGACATGCAAATCAATGCCTTGATTCATTGCCCCCTCCACCAACGAGGATGGTGCAATTGATTCTGATGGAAGACCTAAGCTATCATTGAATTGGTCAACGGGGTTGTTTGCCATGGGAGGAGTTTTTTGATCAGCCACCACTTCTGGAACTGAATAAGCATGACAGCTATCAGGGGACTGCTATGATTCAGTCACATTTTGCAATTGTTCATTTGGAAGAGTGGACTACAATTGTGCTACATCCTCTCTTGACGCAGCAACTCCTGAAAGGCTTAGAATGTTTTCCATTGTAGAAGCATCCTTGTTGACTTGAAATGTGTCGCTGGGACGCATGTCTTCCACGAGTGCATTTGGATTGAGTGGCCATATCCTAGTCCTTTTAAATCTTGCCTTGATGTTGTCAACTATTAAAGCTCTTATGAGTGCTTTGCTACCTAACATTGCAAGTTCTGTCCTCCTCACTTCAATGTTGGGAAACCTTGCCATAAATGTTGCATGTTCTAATTTGAAGTAAGTTTTAAAAGGTGAAAAGACATTCACATCCAATGGCTGTAGCTTATGTGAGGTGTGTGACGGCAATGTTAGTATATCTACACCCAACGCTCTTTCTTCTTGGATGGTTTCAACTGCTACATGGCTTCTATGCCCTTAAAAAATCAGCAAGTGCCTATTGGTGGGTGACACACTGCCTGGAACTGAGTTCTTAAAGTGGGTCAACCAATCTATGAACAAGTCTTTAGTCATCCATGCATGGGGCTGGGCTACCATGCAAGCACCTAATTCGCAATCTATAACATGTAGTTATCTATGTTTTGTTTCCCTTTAAACAAGTAAAAGCTTAGAATGCTCTGCTTGGCAACATTGACACAACATAGAATGGTCATCCATTCATGACTCTTTGGAATAATGTAAGACATATTTCTGCTACCTTTTCTGGCCAACAGTTTCATGGACCCATTTTTGCTTGCCTGGATGCCAGTTTCATCGCAATTCCAAATGCGATGAGGACCATATGGCAGTGCTTCATATGTTGTAGACAATGTATTGTAGAAAGCTGCTACAACAACAAGCCTAAGGTTGAGTGCCCTATCTTTGTCTAGGCCTTCAACAGTTCGCAACACAAGTTTAGGATGTCTGTTCTTGAAACTTGTCCACCAGGACTTCCCAAGAACCCATTAGTGAAAGGGTTTGGCCTATTTTGATAGATTTGAGTCAACCTCTACCTTAAGATTGACTATCTCAAGACCATGGCCAACCTTATCTATTTCCTTGCACCATTTAACAATCAGATGTTCTTCCTCGGTAGTGAGGACTATTGGTGGACCTTTCTTGGATGTTGATGTTAGACTGCCAAGCCATTTGGAGAGTGTGGCTGTTGGAATTTTCCACTTTTTGGAAGCTCCCCTTATTGACATGTCATTTTCCTCAACGTCATATAGTGTCCCTTTCATGTCCTTCGAAGACCATAGACGTTTCATTGTTTCCTTCTACGATATTCGAGGTGTAGGAACCTCATTCTGCGGTATTCGAGCTGTAGGAACCTCATTCTGCAGTACTCGAGGAGTAGAAATCTTGTCTACTACTGCAATAGGATCTTCTTCTGGGGGGAAAAATAACCTCGTTTGTGGGAGGGAAGCCTTGTTGTGGTTCTTTTGTTTCTTTTTGTTCCTCTACGGGTCACCACTACATTGCCCTTAGCCATATGCACAGAATAAGTACAGTCAAAACCAAGAAGGGAAAACAACATATATTTACTTGTTGTGACAAAAATATTTTCATATTCAATGACAATTATGTTTATGTATGAAGACAGTGATGCTTGAACAGAAGATTAATTAGTTTTTGTATGTATTTTTTATTTTTAGTTTGTTTTATTAATATTTTGAAATACTGTTAATAGTTTATAGACGTACATTTATTCTGTAGTGAGTGACATAAGGAAAAGAGGAGTGACAAGTACATAATTACACAACTGCTAACCTATGACTGGAAATATAAACCATAGGGGAACAAAATTATTTAACTATGATTGTAATGGTTGCAATATAAATAGTAGGGTCACACAGTATAAAGCTTACGAATGAAAAATAGTAAGAGTTTAACAACTTTTGCATCTTTTGTGCATGACGAACTCATTCACAGGCATAAATTCATTCACATGAATTATTAGTAGTTAAGAGTGTAAATGATGTAATCGTTGGAATGACCGAATTGATGAAGCATAACCTTATGAAAAAGATGAAACAAAACCTAATAAAAAGAGAAACCCCCAAATTTATGACTGGGATTGAAGAAAACCTAACTGAATGATAATGCAAAACCTATGAGAATAAGATAACCAGAGTGAATGATAATGCAGAACCTATGAGAATAAGATAACCAGAGTGAATGACAATGCAGAACCTATGAGCATAAGTTAACCAGAGTGAACGATAATGCAAAACCTATGAGAATAAGATAACTAGAGTGAATGATAATGCAGAACCTATGAAAATAAGACAACTAGAGTGAATAATAATGCAGACCCTAGGAGAATAAGATAACCAGAGTTAATGATAATGCAGAACGTAGGAGAATAAGATAACCAGAGTGAATGATAATGCAGAACCTATGAAACACAAATGCTAAACTATGACTGTAATATTTGCAAGATAAACCCTAGGGAAACAGAAATGCTAAACTATGACCAGGTAATATTTGTAATATGGAAGCTGGTGGATAGGTTGGCATTTGTGTTTCAATATAAATCCTAGGGAAAGACAAATGCCAACCTATGACTTTAATGGCTGTAATGAAGAACAATATAAAGCTTATGAATGGAAAAAACTAAGAGGAATACCTGGAACAAGATGGATGCTGTTGAACTAGAATTTGTGCTTGTCACTCCTTCGTTTCTTATGTCGCTCACTGCATAATAAGTGAATACATCAAAGTTTTCACGGCTATTTGAATTGGGAATTTTTTGAATTTTATTGATGGTTGTTTGGTGTGGTGAATTAAATCCTTGTCCTATTTCAAATTTGAATTCTGGGTGATATGAATTGCATATTTGATTGATCTGGGCCATTAATTCTTGAGTTGATTGGTTTGGTGTATTGTTTGCATTTGTTTCCATAATTTTTTTTTATGAATAATGGTGGCCTTACACCTTTAATTTTTTGATGTAGGTGGGTTTTTAGAGGAAGGAGCCAGTACGTGTGCACCTTACTTGGCGAGATGGGACAGACTCCTACTGATATGTATTGTAGGTCTCATGTTTGATGAGACAGCTTGATGCATTGGCATGTTCTTTGGGTTATGCTACGGTGGGAAAAATCGTTGTAATGGGTTAGCACTTCGGTCAAATATGGGACAGCTGGGTGTGAATTGTGTTGAGGTGACATTGTTCTGTAGTTGTGTAGTTGTGAGTAATATGGAAGTGACGCCTGGATTGGTGAGATAATTCTCTTTGTAATATTTATGGGGAAGGGTGCAAAGTTCTATGTTAATGTTGTTTAAGTTTAAAGTTCCTACCATACGCTGATATGTCAGATACAAGTTGAAAACAAGATAACGTGTTTGGCTACTATATTTTTAATATTATGTTGACAATATTATACTATAAAATGTGCATTTAATATCTGATTTGTGTTTGAGCTTAAAGTGCTTTTTTATGAATGATTATATGTATAACTTCTAGGGGACCGGTGCGTATGTGTGGGCCCTAACATGCACTGGTCCTATCGCACGTTAGGGCCCCCGCGCACATTCCGGCTCCCCTCCCCTAATGCAAATACCTTTAAAAAAAAAAGATTTCCTCCACAGCCTTGATCAACTTCTCAGAAGGAGATTCTTTTATTTTTGCTTGGGCTCCCTCACCTCAAATCTTGCAATTTGCTATGCTCACCTAAGTTATTTTCTTTCAACCGTTTTCCTTTTCCTTGTTTGGCCAGGGATATTTAAATGACATGAGACTATTTGACACAATTTTTTCCCCGGCGTGAGAACAACCAACGATTTTAGAAGAATTTCTGGCGTGAATTTTTTACGGCATGAGACAATATTTCTAGCCATTTTGGAGGTTCAAGGAATACGCCGATAGGAATAACCGACGAGTTTAGAAAATTTTCAGGTGTGAATCTTTTTACGGTGTGAGACAATTCCGAGCATTATAATGCTCACATATAGAAGTCTATTGATTAACTAGCACTTACACATAGGAGGTTCAAGGAATACGCCGATAAACAACCAACGAGTTTAGAAAACTTTCTGGCATGAAATTTTTTACGGCGTGAGACAATTCCGAGCACTATAATGCTCACATATAAAAGTCTATCGGCTAATTATTACGTATTTGTATTTAATGTATATATTAAGTTGTGGAACTCCACATTTTTGAGACTCCATACAATTTTAGAGTGGCAAATCAAACTGAAATTTGTCGACCATGAAAAGTACCCGAAATGACTAAATGCAAATGTCTTGGATTCCCACAACAATGGTGGTTTCAAACTTCCCTTCTGTGCAAACGTAGGGGCTGACGTTTGCATGCGATGCATATAAATATTGAATAACTTAAGATACCATACCACATCTTGGCCTTATAAATATCGAATAACTTCAATGCCTTCTCACCCAATCTAGTATCCTTTTCGTTCCCAACATTTTAGCCTGGGCTTCTACAGGCAACATGTCTGAAACGCTTAACCAAGTCCAATGGACATGAGAAACTAAGCAGAGCTCAGCTTCTCTTTTAACGCCCTACCAAATGGGTTCTTTCAATTTGGCTTCACAGGTTTCTCTCAGCGCGCAGTTTTACTTTGGATGCAACAACAAAATTGATTTTTTTCCCCTAACAAAATTATTTTTTTTGGTTTTTTTGCAGAGTGGTTTTAGCCCCTCTAGCGAGGCAAAGATCCTATAATAACATTCCTCAGTCGCATGCAATTCTTTACTAGTCTCAGAGAACAACCCGTGGAGGCTTGTTGATCTCAGAGGCAACAAGCGTTTATGATACTGCTCAAGGGTGGGTCAGGACTCCAGTTACCTCCCTTTAAATTTTTCTTTATTCCACATTTTTAAATGTTTACTGATATGAAATTCTCTTCACATGGCAGCTTTGTAGATGTGCCTGGAATATGGACACAGGAGCAGGTGGAAGCTGTTAGAATATGAAAAGATTAATAACCCAGAAAACTAGTGCAAAGAATAGATATTAAAACTATGAATGCAAATGATACGAAATCAAAATAGCAACACAGAGTTAGTCTCCAAGAGAGTAATGCAAATGCTAGAAGCAAAATAGCATTAAGAGGATGCAAAAGCAAAAGATGCCAAATATAAGCCAGGTAGCATGCTTATATAGACTAGGAAGAGAGAGGAGGTGGCAACACCGACCAATGAGGAGCAACCATCTATCGGACTAAAGATAGCAAAGTATCTTCCCAAGATAGCTAATGGATGCTCACATGTAGGAAGGTGACACCTCGCAACCACTCACCTAATAAGACATGCTTTATTAACCTAAGCGAGATTAATAGAAGTGTAGGAAAAACCTAGGAATATAGGAAAAATAAATAACCCATCTAGGAAATAAAAACCTACACTAACACCCCCCCATAAGCGAAGCTTAGGTGGATGAAGAAATGGGTCCCGGCAAATCAAGCCTGATGAGGTACCCATGTACATAAAATTCCCCCCCAAAGAGAGAGAAAAGAGACCCCCCCAAAAGTAGAGAGAGTCAGGACTCCGAGTGAGAGGAAGAAGCCCCCCCAGAAGATGAAGCATCCCGCACCCCCAGCAAAGCTCGCAAATGAAGGAACTTGCTCTCAGTGAAGGGTTTGGTGAAGATATCAGCAACCTGCTTGGAAGTCGGACAGTAGCGAAGGTCGATGATGTGGCCATGGATGAGCTCCCGGATGTAGTGCATGTGAACCTCTATGTGTTTGGTCCGCTGATGATGGACCGGATTTCGTGAGATCTGAATGGCACTCTGGTTGTCACAAATATGACTGATGGCCGTCTGATCCGGATGCCAAACTCAGTGAGAAGATTCTGAAGCCAAATGGCCTCAGTAGAGGCATTCACAGCCCCCCGATACTTGGCCTCAGTAGAAGATAGAGCAATAGCAGATTGCTTCTTGCTCAACCAACAAACAGGACCTGAACCAAGTGAGAAGCTGTAACCTGAAGTAGACTTGCGATCCTGAGAATCGCCCGCCCAATCTGAATCTGTGTAGCCCACCAAGTCAAGCTCAATACCCGCTGCATAGTGAATCCCAAAACTGTGAGAACCCTGAATGTAGTGAAGGATCCGCTTGGCTGCTTTCCAGTGCAGCTCATGAGGCTCCTGCATGAATCGTGAAACCATGCCTACAGCATATGAAATGTTGGGTCTCGTATGAGTCAGATAAATGAGACTCCCAACAAGCTGTCGGTACAAAGTGCCATCAATAAGTGGAGAAGAACATTGAGCCTCAAGTTTGACTCCAGAAAGAAAGGGAGTCGGAGCAGGCTTACAGTCAGCCATATGAAACCTCGAGAGCAAATCTAGAGCATACTTGGACTGTGTGATGGTGATCCCGGAAGAAGACTGGTAGATCTCAATCCCGAGAAAGTAATGCAACAAGCCCAAGTCAGTCATCAAAAACCTGTCATGAAGGGTAGTTTTGACAGCCCCAATGGTAGATGAAGAACTCCCTGTGATCAGCAAGTCATCAACATACAGAACCAGAAATAGGAGTGAATCATCCTGCTGCAGAATGTAGACATTGGGATCAGAATGGCACTGAGTGAACCCAACTGATAGAAGGAAGGAATCCATCTTGGCATACCAGGCCCGAGGAGCCTGTTTGAGGCCATAGAGAGACTTCCGAAGACGGCACACAAGTGAAGAATCCTGAAGGAACCCCTGTGGCTGCTCCATGTATATCTCCTCCTGAAGGTCACCGTGAAGAAAAGCACTCTTCACATCCATCTGGTGTACTTCCCAACGATTAGCTGCAGCAATGGCAAGAACAAGTCGGATGGAATTCATTCGGGCAACTGGCGCAAAAGTCTCAGAGTAATCAATCCCAGGAACCTGGGAGAATCCTTTGGCGACCAAGCGAGCCTTGTACTTGTCAACCGACCCATCTGCTGCAAATTTTGTCCGATAGATCCACTTACATCGAACAAGTTTTCTTCC
Organism: Cunninghamia lanceolata; assembly: GCA_027924645.1. Classification (NCBI taxonomy): domain Eukaryota; kingdom Viridiplantae; phylum Streptophyta; class Pinopsida; order Cupressales; family Cupressaceae; genus Cunninghamia; species Cunninghamia lanceolata. The sequence goes on along the minus strand of BSBN01000964.1, from coordinate 448,106 downwards.
CTTAGGAAGAGGGACAAGATCCCAAGTGTGGTTCCTCATCAAGGAACTATACTCCTCCTGCATAGCTGTATCCCACTCAGGAATACCAGAAGCCTCATGAAAAGACTGTGGATCTGAGGCAGTAGCAATGAAGACATGTGGAGCATCCTGGAACTATGAACGAGTTCGCCTGGTGTCTGATGGATGCCCAACCTAATCACCTGCAGACTGCAAGGTCTGTCTAGCCCAAAGTGGACTGGAAGATGGAGAATCTGGAGGAGAATCATCAACCTCTGAATGATGACTGGGAGAGGAAGGAGGTGAGTCCTCTGAATCGCTCTCTCCATCAGAAGTGGAGGTAGAAGACTGCTCAGGTGAATCTGACTCATTAGAAGATTTGTCATGTATCCCAAGTGACTCCAATGTCAAAGTAGGAGTTGGAGAAGTGATAGAAAGTGAGCTCGAAGAGCCCTCCTCAAACTGAACACTCCTCTCAATGAACAACTCATGTGTAGTAGGGTGGAGCAACCGATAACCCTTCACACCATCAGGATAACCTACAAATATGCAAGGTCTGCTCTGCGGATCCAAGGCCTTGCGTTTCTCTATAGGAATGTGGGCCCATGCAGGAGAACCAAAAAATTGAAAGTGCTTAACTGATGGTTTCCGACCGCTCCAAGCTTCAAAAGGAGTGACTCCCTTCAAGGCTCGGTGAGGAACACGGTTCTGGATATAACAAGCACAGTTAATGGCCTCTGCCCAATACTGTGGTGCAAGAGATCTGGAGTGAATCATGCAGTTCACCATTTCCTTCAAGGACCTATTCTTCCGTTCTGCAACACCATTCTGCTGAGGATTGTATGGAACTGAATGCTGCAAATCAATCCCCTCTGAAGTGCAAAACCTATCAAACCGATGGTTGACATACTCACCACCATTGTCAGTGCGCAAAACTTTGATGGCTTTCCCGGATTGCTTCTCTACAAAAGTCTTGAAGTCCTGAAAATGATCAAATACCTCTGACTTTTGTTTGAGAAAGTACACCCAAGTATTTCGAGAAAAGTCATCAATGAATGTGAGGACATATCTAGCCCTGCTGAAAGAAGGATGCTGAAATGGACCAGCCAAATCACTGTGAACTAACTCCAGTATCTGTGAAGCTCTCCATGCCTTACCTTTGTCAAACTTTTCCTTAGGATGCTTACCCAGAATGCAACCTTGGCAAACACCACCTGACAACTGAACTGAAGGCAACCCTGTGACCATGCTCTGCTGGTTGAGCTGTTGCAAGTAGCGGAAGTTAAGATGGCCAAACCGCTCATGCCATAATCTACTCACATCATTAGAATGAGTGAGCAAAACAGTCGAAAGAGGATAAGGAACAAAGTGAGAAAATAGATAGAGCCGTGACTGATGATCTGCTCTCCCAATTGCAACTGTAGAACCACTGTGCAACTCACAAATCTCCACTGAATCAGGAGTGAACTCAACCCGCTTGCCTGAACCTGTGTGAGTGATCTGGTATACCGATAAGAGATTAGTTGATAATGAGGGCACACAAAGAACATCATGGAATGTGCCATCCCCCACATCAACAGACCCTCTCCCACACACCTCAACAAGAGTGTCATCACCCATCAAAATAGAAGGCATAGTACACGGCTCCAAGGATGCAAGTTCTTCCTTAGATGAAGCCATGTGGTGCGAAGTACCCAAATCAAGAACCCAAGTAGATGGTGAAGAAGCAACTGCAACAAGGGCCTTGCCCTTTCCTTTTCCCTTGCTGTTTTCTTTTGCTTTATTAGACCCCTCATTAGAACTCTGTTTGACAGACTCAGGAACACTGATATTATTCTTCTCAAGAATGTGTGTCAAGTGATCAATTTGTTTCTTTAGACATTTATGTTCATCATGACCGGGTCTTTTACAATAGGCACATTGGACCCTCTCTTTCTTAGGCTTGTCGCCCTTGGAATATTGGGTCTCATTAGTTGTTTTGAAGCAACCGTTATCTGATCCTTCTTCTCCTTGCTATTCTTTTGTTTCTTATCCTTACTATTGTTGTTACTACTTTGTCCTTTCTGTTCTTTTGTGCCTTGGTTGGCAGCCAAGGCATGTGACTTAGAGGACTTAAGAGTGCCCATCTGGATTAGCTTGTCCTATTCCCGAGTGAGATTGACAGCAAAATCATCTAAAGATGGCATGGTGAATTGAGTACCAAGTGCACCCTTAGTAGCATAGAAAGTAGAAACAAACACAGAATATTCTGAACTTAGCTTAGAGAGAATACTAAGAATTAGTTGTTCATCTTTCTTTTCAATTCTACATTGTTTTAACTGCAGCCTTAGTGATTTCAATTTGGTGAAGAAATCCTGGATTGTGTTGAAATTACCTGGACTTAAACTAATTAGTTCATTTTCCAACATATGACCCCTCATTGAATCTTGTGTGCCAAATAGTGTTTCTAGCTTTGTCCAGATTTCATTTGGTGTATTCAAAGATTCAATGTGAAAGAGAAAATCAGGAGAAACAAACAAACACAATGTTCCATATGCCTCATCACATTTGTTAAACCACTTAGGCTTATCTTCATCTTTAGCAGGTTCAGTTTCAAGTCCCATAGTTATCCTATTTAATCCAGCTTTCCTTAAGTGAATTGTCATGTGTGATTTCCACTCAAAGTAATTGTATGGAGTTAGGATGGGCATATTTGTTTGATCCATGATGAAGAAATGCAGAGAAGAAGTGCTGAAAAGAAGAGAACCCAACCAAGACAACCCCCCTTTTCACTCAATCAAAGAACCCCCCCAAGAAAATATGATTTTGCACTTTATATTAGTGCGTTTACAACTACCACTAGCAATAAATACTAAGTGGTTTTGATTTCAATGCATTTACAAAACCCTCATGAAGAGCATATGCTGAAAATACAACTTTGGCATAATATCTAGAGAAATAAACAGCACCACTGCGATCTACTCAAAAAATCATGCACTTTCAAAAAAATAATTGCCTCGATACGAGGTCGTATGTGAAAGTTATGATCCTCCGAAGTTCCCAAAATGAGAACCGTGCAATGTCACGACTGAGAATCTGCAATTTCTGAAAAATCTTGGCATCAAAATCAAAAAATGACTGCATTAGTGCATAGAGCATGAAAAAATAGCCAAAATCAAAAAAAAATTCGTGGGAAAAGGAGTCCGTATGAGCAAGAACGGAGCATTTGAAAACTGTCTTCAAAACTGCAGCTGCCAATGGAGAGGGGTCCTGCTGTAGCTTTCTGAGCGCGTTTTTGCAAAATATACAGACTGCATGCAAAAATAGAAAGATACCCAGATGGTTTTTCTGTGCTGCGAACAAAACTCAAAAGGCATTTTTCTTGCAAATGCACAGACGATGTTGCTCCAGTGTAAACTGAACGCCTTTAGCTACAAAAAAATGACCCCAACAACCAAAAAATGACATGCAAAGGCTGAATCAGATGTTGGAACCTGCAATATTGATTCAAAAGACCAAATATGCAAGCTGGTTGTCAGATTTGAGCTCGAAACCCCGGTTTCGCAACTGTGTATGACGATCTCTGATTTCGGTGAAACGAAAGCCAAATCTGACTTTCTCAAGCCTCCTGGACGTTTTGGAACAGCTAGAAATGCTGCCAGTATAACCAAAAATGCTGCAATCACCCAGATTTCATAAACACATGTGCAAACCCCAGATATTAAAAATGTTTCCGTCAAACTTTTCTGATTCTCAAGATCATCCGAAGATGCAAGAGAAGAGCATACTGGGTTCTTCGAAAAACTGTAATAAGATTTATTAGCCCCCCTGAATCTCTCAAATATGGAAACTAAAATCTACTCTTGCACATAGAATAGCTCTGATACCATGTTAGAATTTGAAAAGATTAATAACCCAGAAAACTAGTGCAAAGAATATATATTAAAACTATGAATGCAAATGATACGAAATCAAAATAGCAACACAGAGTTAGTCTCCAAGAGAGTAATGCAAATGCTAGAAGCAAAATAGCATTAAGAGGATGCAAAAGCAAAAGATGCCAAATATAAGCCAGGTAGCATGCTTATATAGACTAGGAAGAGAGAGGAGGTGGCAACACCGACCAATGAGGAGCAACCATCTATCGGACTAAAGATAGCAAAGTATCTTCCCAAGATAGCTAATGGATGCTCACATGTAGGAAGGTGACACCTCGCAACCACTCACCTAATAAGACATGCTTTATTAACCTAAGCGAGATTAATAGAAGTGTAGGAAAAACCTAGGAATATAGAAAAAATAAATAACCCATCTAGGAAATAAAAACCTACACTAACAGAAGCTTGGAAGCCCATTGTCAAGGCTGTACACGACAAGGGGGGCATTTTCTTTTGTCAACTATTGCATTGTGGAAGAGTGACTCATGTGGGTTAGTATTATTTTTACCTAAATCATATTAGGGAGAGCTTAAAGTGTCCGTCTTAGATTGGCTCCCATTGTAAATAATTGTATTTGGGTACAACACTCAGGTATATTATAAGGGTTATTCTTAAACATCATTCATTTCAAGAGTGGAATGTCAATTTTTGCCAATAAAAATAAGACAAATATTTACCACTTTTTGGAGAGCTTAAAGTGTGGGCGTTGATTATCTCCGAGTGTAAAAAACTGCATTTGACTACAATACACAGCACTTTATAAGGGCTATTCTTAAACATCATTCACTTCAACAGTCAAATGTCAATTTTGGCCAATAAAAATGTCTGTCTTAAATATCATCCACTTCAACAGTCAAAAGTCAATTCACTATTAGGGAGATTGAAGTGTCCGTCTTGATTACCTCCCATTGTAAATAATTGGTTATAACATATAGGGACTTTATAAGGTTGTTCTTAAACATCATTCACTTCAAAAATCAAATGTCAATTTTTGCTAATAAAAATAAGACAAATATTTACCACTTTTTGGAGAGCTTAAAGTGTGGGTGTTGATTACCTCCCATTGTAAAAACTGTATTTGACTACAACACATAGGCACTTTATAAAGACTATTCTTAAACATCATTCACTTCAACAGTCAAATGTCAACTTTTGCTAATAAAAATAAGACAAATATTTACCACTTTTTGGAGAGCTTAAAGTGTGGGCGTTGTTGATTACCTCCCATTGTAAAAACTGTATTAAGACTATTCTTAAACATCATTCACTTCAACAGTCAAATGTCAACTTTTGCTAATAAAAATAAGAAAAATATTTACCACTTTTTGGAGAGCTTAAAGTGTGGGCGTTGTTGATTACCTCCCATTGTAAAAACTGTATTAAGACTATTCTTAAACATCATTCACTTCAACAGTCAAATGTCAATTTTTGCTAATAAAAATAAGACAAATATTTACCACTTTTTGGAGAGCTTAAAGTGTGGGCGTTGTTGATTACCTCCCATTGTAAAAACTGTATTAAGACTATTCTTAAACATCATTCACTTCAACAGTCAAATGTCAATTTTTGCTAATAAAAATAAGACAAATATTTACCACTTTTTGGAGAGCTTAAAGTGTGGGCGTTGTTGATTACCTCCCATTGTAAAAACTGTATTTGACTATAACACACAGACACTTTATAAAACTATTCTTAAACATCATTCACTTCAACAGTCAAGTGTCAATTTTGGCCAATAAAAATAGGACAAATATTTAAATTTTTTGATGTAGAGGAAATGTTAATCTACTATTAACTGTTATTAACTATTTAACAATTGAAATGGATGATATTTAAATAGAATACTTTACGAGAGATGTATCATATTTATCTCGCCAGGCTTTCTGTGTTTTTTTCACTTTGGTTGATTGTCTTACAAAACAAATAGTAAAGATACATGAATTGGGTTCATTGCAATGCAGATTACCAGCCTGATCACCAATCTCCTGCTTCGTCTACAAGCAAACCACTATCTGGAAAGATTGGTTTACCGAATCGAAAGGATGTGGCAGATTTCTCCCCTCCTCGGCCTTTGAAAACAGAGGAAATTCCAAAAATTGTTGCAGATTTTCGAAATGCTGCCAAAAATGCTATAGATGCAGGTATGTTATTATTCTTATTTGTGGCTATCTTGATTTGAAAGAAGAGAATGTTCTTTTGCTGCTATAATAAGTAGGTTATTTTTGTACAGGGTTCGACGGTGTTGAAGTCCATGGGGCTCATGGGTTCCTTCTAGACCAGTTCATGAAAGATAGCGTAAATGATCGAACAGATCTTTATGGCGGAACATTGGAGAATCGTTGCAGATTTGCTCGGCGGAACATTGGAAAATCGTTGCAGATTTGCTCTTGAAGTTGTGGAAGCAGTGGTAGATGAAATTGGAGCAGAGCATGTGGGAATTCGGCTTTCTCCCTTTTCAGCACATTCGGAAGCCTATGACTCAAATCCCGAGGCGCTTAGGCTTTACATGGCAGAGGCTCTGAATAAATATAACATTTTATATGCACATTTTGTAGAGCCAAGGGTTGTTAATTCAGAGACGACGATAGCGACGCAAAAGAGCCTTATTCCCATTAGGAAAGCATTCAAGAGGACCTTTTTGGTTGCAGGGGGTTATGATCGGGATGATGGAAATGAAGCTATTTCCAGTGGCAAGGCAGATTTAGTGGCTTATGGGCGACTGTTTTTGGATAATCCAGATTTGCCAAAAAGATTTGAGTTGAATGCGCCCCTCAATAAATATAACAGAGAAACATTTTATACTTCCGATCCTGTCGTTGGATACACAGATTATCCATTCCTCCACTCTTGACTGCGTTTCTATTCCAATGTAATGCCTTTGAATAATTCAAGTGTTAGTTTTTATGGCAAAAGATAATCTCCATACAAAAGTATTTATATGCCCATCAAACTATATATCATTCTATTTAAGAACAAAAAAATGTAAAGTTTGCTTCTTACTTGAGTACTTACCTAAATTGAGGGGACATTAAAATGGATGGACTTACATATGGGCAAATTTTCTTGTAAGAAATATTGTACATGCTCTTCATGCTCTATGGAATGCTTCCAAGCTCTTTGGATTGAATATGCACCTTTCACATTTATACATATGCAATAATTTTGAGGATTTCTCACTAAAATTGCATCTTATTTATATTTTGTTGTAGTTTAATTATTTTTCAACACTGTTAAATACAAGTACTATTTTACTTGTCTTTGAAATACTGTAACAATAAGATTTGTTTTACCTTGCAATGTTATATTGTGAGAATGAGAATTGTAATAATTAATTAATTAAATTATATTTATATAGTATTATTATATTGATTATAATATAATACTATAAATAAAATATAATTAATATTTATATTAATCTTTTTAATGTATAAAGTGCTACCTTAGGGCTAGCTCCTTTGACATTAGTAAAAAAGAGGAATACATAGGTCAGGGAGGTGGCAATACATAGGTCACGAAGGCATCTACGAGTTACTTGGGGAATTTGTGTAGAAAGAACCTAATCCCAGTTACAATCTCGTTGATCCTTTCAACTTTCTCGGGGGCAAGAGAAGGTGCCATATGCCCCACATAGAAAGCGAAAGTTTCCATGTTATCTCGAATTACACCTTCAATGAAAAGGGTTATAGCTTTCTTAGTATCCTCACTCTTGAGAGCTGCAGCTATATTGAGCACCCCCCAACAACCACTCTTGGGCTTCTTGTTGAAGGAGGAGATCCCTTTAATAGTCGCCTGCTGCAAATGAGGAATAACAATCTTCTTTGCAATCAATTTGGTCAATCCCTTGCACCCCTATGCAAATCTTAACTCAGTGAGAAATTTTCCCAACAGGAAATGATCGTGTACATGTTTTGTGATGGCACCCAAATTCAAGACTTGTCATAGAGCCTGCTCCATCTCCTCATTCTGAACCAGGAAAACCTAGTAGAGCTAGGTAGTGAGATCATTCAAGTCAGAAGGGCAATCTATACCATCAATCTTCATGATTGCCATTTTTTTTATTGCATTTGTGCCTGTTGTAGATGCCTAAGCAACATTTGAATGAAGAACTTGAAAAACTCTTGAGGCACCATAATATTAATTATATTATTATAATAAGGTGAGAAATCACCTATACTTATATTATAGCAAAAATATATAAATATTTATAGGTATCAACGACTGTTAATGCAAAGTAATAGATGAGGGGACCCAAAAAATTGTAATGTTAAAGGGTCCTTGGTCTGTTGGTGAAGTCGAAAGGTTCTAAATGAGCCCACTAGGGATTAAGTCTTGTTGAGTGCAAGGCCTCCAACACCATAAGGGATGAGGCTGTGATCATGCTCTAGTTCAACCTAAGGCTCATGTTCCTATACCGGGTAGCAAAAATGATCTTGTAGATGATCTCCATAAAAAGTTTACAATAGTGAGAGAAAGACATGTTGGCCATAGTACTAAAAAAACTAATAGAAAACCCCTACAAACCTAAACATGGATGGAGTCAAAATTTTATGCAGGCAGTGGAAGGGCAATAGGAGGAGTCAGAGGAGCCATAGTCTTAGGATGAGGAGTGAGTTTTAGGATTAAGGTACCATCAACCTTGTAAATCATATTTAATTAATTACTCCTAATATTGTTTGTAAATCATTCATAAGAGATGAAGTATTCACCAAGTAATGATCTTGTTTCAGTCGCATGTTTGATCTTGGTACCTAATAGATGTAGGTCATCTAGGGGGTTACAGGGGGTACCCACTTGCGAGGTCTGAGGGGATGGCCCCCTCAGTGGGGGGTCCAAGAGCCGCACGCACTAGAAGCCACATTTTATATATAAATTTGCATTCTAAATATTAATTGTTCACCATTAGGTCATTATCCAACAGTAGAGGTTATGTTGGCTTTTCTTGCCCTAGAAGGCATCCCCTTTATGAAGATATTGTATTATGGATGTAGATTAGTATTACAAGCACTACTAGATTGAAGACTGAAGAGGAGATTAATAGTGTTGTATTAAACTTTATTAAAGTTAATACAAACTGGTGCATCTCTTCTTGTGTGGAGTTTTTTCCCAAAAGGGTTTGTCCATGTAAACACTGTGTTATGTGTTTGATCTTCTGTTCAGTTATTTCTTTGTGTTGATTTCATACTATCTCTATTTTCATTTTGTACTAGATTAATAGTTACAGTTGTAATTAGATTTCCATTCTATAGTTGTCCACCTTCATTTCTAACATTTGGTATCAAATCTGTGTCTTGGGTGGAAGTGTGATGGTTTTTTGAGTTGTAGTGGGAGTTTTGGTTGATTTTATTTTTACATATTCATGTAAAAGCCATGATTGCATCCTCATCCTAATTGGACATCGATAAATTTAATGGAATGGGTTATGAGTTATGGAAGCTGAAAGTGCAAGATCTCCTTGAAGAAAGAGATCAATGGTTGGCTGTGATAAAAGAGAAGAAACCTGATACTATCAATCAAGATGAGTGGGACAAGATGGACAAAAAGGCAAGAGGAAAAATTTGGTTATGCCTTGCAGACTCTATCCTATTGAATGTCTCTACTGAGAAGATTGCACATGCATTATGGAAGTGATTGAGTGAAATCTATCAAGCCAAGAGCCTGGTAAATAAACTGTGTCTAAAAAAAACTTATTTTCCCTTAAAATGAAGGAGGGTGATTTGGTAGTTGAGCACTTGAAAACATTTAATTTGATTTTGAGTCAGTTAGCTTTTGCGGATGTTAAGATAGATGAGGAAGATAAGTGTATTATACTTCTTTGTTCTTTGCCCGAGTCTTGGGAGGATTTCATTCTTGCTATCACTGCTAACCTCAAAGATCCAGAGATGGATGCCCTTGTTGTAGCTCTGCTATCATAGGAAATGAGGAAGAAGGCTATGGATAGCTAGGTGGATGCTCTTAATGTCAAGGGGAGGTCTAAGGAAAGAGGACTAAAAGGAGATCAAAAGGGGCCTAAGGAATCAAAAGGTCATTATAAAAGTCTTGGGAAGAAGAACAGAGTTAAGTGTTGGAAATGTTGTAAGAGGGGCCATGTGAAGAAAGAATGTAGAAACCCAAAGAAATAGTAGGATTTATCTACTGAGAAGTCCTCAAATGTAGATGTGGAGTTTTACTTTCTGCATGTAATGTTATGTCTAATGAACAATAGTTGATTGACTCAGGTTGCTTGTATCATATGAATCCTCATGATGAATGGTTCTCCACATATGAGAAATATCATGGAGGTAATGTTTACCTTGGGGACAACTCTACATATCCAATTTCTTGTTGGGGAAAGGTACAATTGTGTTTTCAGTGATGGGAGGATTAAAAAACTCCTTGGTGTTTTACATATTTCTGGATTGGCTAGAAGTCTTATCTCTGTTTCAAAGTTGAATGATTCAGGAATGCATGTAACATTTAATAAGCATGGTTGTAGATTGGTGAGAGGAAGTTTGGTGGTAGCCAGGAGAACAAGGATGGGAACTCTGTTTAGGCTTAAGGCCAATACAATTTGTAGATCCACTAATGTAATTGAAACTACTGAAATACATGTATGTTGTAGCACCATAGATTGGGCCACACAAGTGAAAATATTTTAAAAACAATTATGAATAAAAATTGTTGGATGGTTTCTCCTATTCTTCTGAGCACTTTGATTTCTGTGAGCACTGTGTGTTTGGTAAATAAAACATAAATTATTTTCCTTTATGAAGCAATAGAGCAAAAGAGAAATTAAAAACTATTCATTTAAATGTGTTTGGACCTGTGGATAATGATTATATTAAAAAATATCATTATTTCATTACCTTCATTGATGATATATCTAGATTCACATGGATTTATTTTATGAAGAATAAATTTAAAGTTTTCTCTAAGTTTAAAGAGTTTAAAGTCTTAGTAGAAAATGAATCAGGAGTTAAGATAAAATATTAAGATATGACAATGGAGGGGAATATTTGTCTAAGGAACTTGATGAGTTTTATAACAATGCAGATATCATAAGACAAAAGACTTCTCGATAGACACTACAACAAAATGTTGTTGTAGAAAGGATGAACTGAACAATAATGGAAAGAGCTAGATGTATGTTAAGTGATGCAGAGTTGGATAAATGCTTTTGGGTAGAAGTTGTGAGTACCGCTTGTTACTTGTTAATTAGATCTCCTTGTAAGGGTCTTGATTCAACACCTTATGAAGTGTGGATAAGTAATAAACCTTTTGTTTCACATTTAAGTAAGAAACTTTCAAAACAAGCCTGGGTGTCTGATGCAGGAGCATCCTTGGTTCACAAGCAATCTTGCATCAACCAAAAACATTTGCATTGCAATTTGTTTTCTTTCATTTTCTTGTTCAATTCAGTCAGTTTAGTCATAAGCAGTTTCTGTATTTGGTCCACATTTTGCTGCAGTTCTATTTTAGACCTTGCATAGTTGGACTTAGCATCTAGACATGTTCATCTACATCATATCCAATTTTTAGAGCATTTGGATTTGTTACCGGAAAGTTATCGCTATCAGAAGATTAATTGTTTTATCAAAGTAGAGCATTCTGATAGTCTTGGACAATCAGTTGAAGGAGAATACTTGTGGAGCATTTCTAGACTTATAGAGCCTAATGATACATCATTTAATGATCTATGGTTGGCGGCTGACCTTTCCTGAGATCCGCACATCATTCCATTCATTTGCGGATGAGTTCTACATGATTAGGTCCAACCTATCTGTGTGCACATGTTACACCTCTTCTTTGGAGTTTGTAACCTTCCTTGGCTAATGTGGAGGAATCTAATGTTTCAGAGATGATATATATTGATGTAATAGATCCTTAGGAAGAAAGTTCTAAGTAGTGATTCACATAGATGTAACTTGATAGTTGGAATTCTTGTGAAGGAGCTTCAAAGCTATATCTTGTGCATATTCTGTAACTGTGAGATCAAGCATGGGAGCCCTAATTGTAAGCCCACATGATGTTGACCAGTTTATATTTGGATTCTATCATATACTGAATGACTAAAATTGCATTTGCTTTATATCTTTGAGTTGTTTTCGTTGTGTTTACTCTTGCTGCATGGTTTGGACTATTCTCTTTGAGGACCCTCCTAACCATGACTACACCATAGCCCCTCTAGCGAGGCTAAGATCCTATAATTATATTCCTAGGCCACATGCAACTCTTTACTACTCTTAAAGAACAACCCATGGAGGCTTGTTGATCGCAGAGGCAATAAGCATTTCTGGTACTGCTCAAGGGTGGGTCAAGAATCGAGTTACCTTCATTTAAATTTTACCTTATTCCACATTTTTAAACATTTATTGATATGAAATTATCTTCACATGGCAGGTTTGTAGATGTGACTGGAATATGGACACAAGAGCAGGTGGAAGCTCGGAAGCCCATTGTCAAGGTTGTGCTCGACAAGGGGGACATTTTCTTTTGTCAAATAGTGCATTGTGGAAGAGTGACTTATGTGGGTCAGTATTATTACCAATCTTGATTACTTCCCATTGTAAATAATTGTATTTGGCTACAACATACATGCACTTTATAAGAGTTGTTCTTATACATCATTCACTTCAACAGTCAATAAATATAAGACAAGCTTAAAGTGTGGGTGTTGATTACCTACCTCCCATTGTAATAATTGTATTTGACAACAACACATAGGCACTTTATAAGGACTATTATTAAACATCATTCACTTTAATAGTCACATGTTAATTTTGGCCAATAAAAATAGGACAAATATTTATAACTTTTTGATATAAAAGAGGTGTAAATCTACTATTAACTATTTGACCATTAAAATGGATGATATTTAAGTAGAATACTCTACAAGAGGACTATCATATTTATCTTGCTAGGCTTTCTATGTTTTTTTCACTTTGGTTGGTTGTCTTACAAAACAAATAGTAAAGGTACATGTATTAGGTGCATTGCAATGCAGATTACTAGCTTGATCGCCAATCTCCGATTTCGTGTACAAGAAAACTACTATCTCACAAGATTGGTTTACCGAATTGAAAGGATGTGGTAGACTTCTCCCCTCCTCGGCCTTTCAAAACAAAGGAAATTCTAAAAATTGTTGTAGATTTTTGAAATGCTGCCAAAAATGCTATAGATGTAGGTATGTTATTGTTCTTATTTGTGGCTATCTTGATTTGAAAGGAGAGAATATTCTTTTGCTGCTATAATAAGTAGGTTTTTGTACAAGGTTTGATGGTGTTGATGGCCATGGGTCTCATGGGTTCCTTCTAGACTAGTTCATGAAAGACAACATAAATGATTGAATAGATCTTTATGGTGGAACATTAGAGAATTGTTGCAGATTTTCTCTTGAAGTTGTGGAACCACTGGTAGATGAAATTGGAGCAAAGCATGTGGGAATTCGACTTTCTCCCTTTTCAGCACATTTAGAAGCCTATGACTCAAATCCAAAGGTTCTGGGACTTTACATGGCGGAGGCTTTGAAAAAATATAATATTTTACATGCACATTTTGTAGAGCCTAGGGTTCTTAATTCATAGACGATGATAGCGACACAAAAGAGCCTTATTCCCATTAGGAAAACATTCAAGAGGAACCTTTTGGTTGCATGGGTTAGGATCAGGATGATGGAAACGAAGCTATTTCTAGTGGCAAGGCAAATTTAGTGGTTTATGGGAAACTATTTTTGGTGAATCTAGATTTGCCAAAAAGATTTGAGTTGAATGTACCCCTCAATAAATATAATAGAGAAACATTTTATACTTCCGATCATGTCGTTGGATACACAGATTATCCATTCCTCTAATCTTGACTGCATTTCTATTCCAATGTAATGCCTTTGAGCAGTTCCAAGCATTAGTTTTTATAATTACATGTTTTGTTATTAGTACTAGCTCCTTCAGGCAAAAGATAATCTCCATAAAAAAGTATTTATGCCCATCAACTATATGTCATTCTATTTAAGAATAAAAAATATAAAGTTTGCTTCTTATTTGAGTAGTTACCTAAATTGAGGGGTCATTAAAATGGATGGACTTACATATGGTCAAATTTTCTTGTAAGAAATATTGTACATGCTCTTCATGCTCTATGGAATGCTTCCAAGCTCTTTGGATTGAATAAGTACCTTTGGCATTTATAAATATGCAATAATTTTTAGGATTTCTCACTAAAATTGCATCTTATTTATATTTTGTTGTAGTTTAATTATTTTTCAACATAGTCAAATACAAGTGCTATTTTACTTGTCTTTGAAATATTGTTACAATAAGATTTGTTTTACCTTGCAATTTTATATTATGAGAATGAGAATTGTAATAATTAATTAATTAAATTATATTTATATAAGTATTATTATATTGATTATTATATAATACTATAAATAAAATATAATTAATATTTATATTAATTTTTTTAATGTGTAAAGTGCTACCTTAGGGCTAGCTCCTTTGACATTAATAAAAAAGAGGAATACATAGGTCATGAAGGTGGTAATACATAGGCCACAGAGGCATCTACCAGTTACTTGGATAATTTGTGTAGAAAGAACCTAATCTCAGTTGCAAACTCATTGATCCTTTTGACTTTCTTAGGGTTAAGTGGAGGTGCTATATGCCCCACATAGAAAGTGAAAGTTTCCATATTATCCCGGGTTACACCTTCAATGAAAAGGGTTATAGCTTTCCCAGTATCCTCACTCTTGAGAGCTGCAACTATGTCAAGCACCCCCAACAACCACTCTTGGGCTTCTTGGTGAAGGAGGAGATCCCTTTAATAGCTTCCTGCTGCAAATGAGGCATGACATTCTTCTTTGCAATCCGTTTGGTCAGTCCCTTGTGCCCCTACGCAAATGTGAACTTAGCGAAAAACTTTCCCAACAGGAAATGATCATGTACATGTTCTATGATGGCACCCACATTCATGACTTGTCATAGATCTTGCTTGTGAGGACTTGTTTGAGGAGTAGATGCATGGATATGATTAGTTATCTCATTATGTTTGATCTTGATTTGTTATGAGATTATTGTTTGTAATGGAGATGGTTAGTGGCTTTGGGCTTGTTCCTACTTTGGGATGGTTATGAGTTTTGGTCTACCTTTTGATTTGAGAGGCTTGCATCTTGATTTATTGGATCTTGTGGAGGCTTTTGGTTTTTGGGTTGTAAAGGAGATCATACTTTTCATAGCTATAGCACATTAGTGTGGATAGAAGGACATGGTTATGATTTGCAGGTTCTCTCTTGATTGGTCTTATTCTTCTTCCTAGATATTTATGTTCACTTGACATTGGAGTTTAGATGTGTATGGATCTTTTGATTCTCTTTAACTTCTTTCTCTTATGATGTGGAGGATTTGGTAGAGATGGATTTGAGGAGAGTTATGTTGCAACTTTTTAGTTGGTAGATTTTGCATATCTGTGTGTGTTCTTTGACACTATGTGAGAGGATTCAGCCACATCTTCTATGTGCATGCTATTAGTGGATCTTTGGATGCCTTGATCTATTTTTAGATTTGACATTTACTCATGCAGTGAGAGTTTACAGGATGTATATGATTCCTTTGTTGGATTTTCTCATTATGCTGTGGTATGGAGGGTCTTGAGGTTTGTTATCACATGCTTTGTGTTGTTACCTTGGAGGACTTCTTTATGCAGGGTTGAGTATATATAGGGACTTGTTATCATTGTGATTTGAGCTAGATATGTTGATGGCATAAGGTCTACTTGTTATCTTTTGTATACCTTGGTTTGGAGGTATGGTTAGTTGATGCATTAGCAACTAGCTGTGTTGCTATTTCAGCTATGATTGATTGTTGACAGCTACTCGAGCCTATTTGTTACCATTCAGGTTTGGTGCTTGTGTTTGGATATCATTTGATGCAGGTTTCTTACTTCTATGTGACAGTTTAGTGTGGCATCTCTTTGGAGGATCTTATACTCCATGAGGCTAGATGGAGGATGAGGGGATTCTTGTTTGAGATGGTAGACACCTTGATTATTGTTGTAGGTATCTTGGAGCATATGGAGCACGTGGATGGTTATATGGTACATGTTGGGCACACATGATGGTTTCCCCTGATGTTTTGAGTTTACATGTTAATCCCTTATGCAATGTATACAACAAGTGGGAGAAAGTTGGAGTAGGTGTGTTGTACACCTTTCATAACATTGGTATTATTTTATTATGTAAAATAAATATTTGATTGTGGTGCACCGTGTGATGTGTTTAGCCACATTTGATATTTATTTAGATGCCACTTGTAATCATTGTATGTAACATTGGGTTAATTATTTTATTCGTAATTATTTGATTAATTGGGAAAACTTAGTACCAATAATCAAATTTGGGGTCAATGGTTTTGTAGACACATGGTATGGGAAAAATGGTATTACAATACCACATGTTGTATTTGTGTGAGCTTATGTCTATAAAAGCAAACACACAGGTAGTTGTAGAGGTTGGTTGAGTATGAGTGAAGGCTCATTGCCTTTGGTTGGGTTGTAGATTCTCTTATAGGTTGCACGTGTGAGGGTTTGAAGCATGGCATGGGATGTATGGTTACATGCTTGTTCATATGGATTACAGGTAGAGAGAAAGCTTGATGTCTCAGAGGTGATCTCTACATATGTTTTTATTGATTATTTTTGAATAATACATGAGAGATGCATGCTTTTGTATGGTGAGTTTTTTCCTCAATGAGGGTTTTCCTAGGGTATATCTTGTGTCACCATTGATGGTATAATTTTCTATTTCTTTTGCATGTGGATTTCTGGTTTATTGCATATTAAATCTCCTATTGGGTTATGAGGAATTTGTCTCTATGACTACATATTTCCAACAATTAGGAGTCAACTCCAACACTCCACTAGTGGTGGCAAGAATGTTTCCACCAAGTGGAAAAGGAGTGGTGACATGTATCTTAGTTTGACCAACTCTCCAAGTTGCCACATAACCTGCCTAAGGTGGCTTAAAGCCATGTGTGAAATATATGTATATTTGCTTATTAAATAATAAGTAATAACATTAGCATTTCTACACTAACATGAAGAAATACCAATGCATATATATTTTTACGCCTATGTCGAGAGGGGATGATTGTTACCATGCACATAAAAACAAAACATAGCGGACATATATTTTTTTAAAAGAAAAATTTAGTGAGATATCTATACAAACCTTTATATAATATTTAAGATTTACAAAATAACTCTTAAGTAAATAAAATAACTACTCAAGATTGATATCTCTAAGTATTTAAACATTTTAAAAATAAATTTATTTTAACCACTTAAACGTAAAATAACTTAACATTTCTTTGTATATATAATATAACATTTCTTTCTTTATAGGTTTTATATATAATATGTTAAATACATCTACCTAAAAATGTTTAAAATATTGAGAGATATCAATCTTGAATTAATTTCATTTACTTAAAGAGTTGTTTAATTTACTTAAGAATTATTCTATAAATATAAATTATATATATATAAAGGTTATTTTAAAATACATTTTTAAGATATAGGATTATATATTATATATTAATGTAAAGTATTACAAGCATAGATATATTAAATACATCTACACTGGGAGATATAAGTTTTGGGGTGCCTATATATTGAAATTGTTATTGAGAATAGACAGGCACCTCGAGACTGATATATCTCGACATCTTTTAGATGGATGCATTTAAGGTATCTATGCTAGTAGCATTTGCAATGAGACATGTAAAATGTTAATTTAACATCTTTTTCTTGTGTTTGTATAAAGTATTATTATCCTTTACAAACAAGGAATCCTATCATATTCATTGAAATGTATAATATACATTTCATTTATTGAACATTATTGAAGTATTTCAAAATTTTTTCAAATGTGCAATCAACATATTAAAAGATAATTAATGAGACATTTCATATTTATCTAGAAGTATAATGTCAATGCTATTTAAGGAGTAATAAGATTTTAATAGAAGAATTATATCTGATAATGTATACATTACATAAACTTATTATATTTCTAAATATTTGAGTCTCTCTTCCTCATCTTTCCTTTTGGAGAGTTAATTCCTTGTTTTTAATTTTTCATAAGGATCATATGAAAATGGTGGCAAGATTTTGAGTCCATCTAAGGACTTAACACATGATATAGTGACAAATGTTAAGCTTTCTCTTTTTCTCATTCCTATATCAATTGTTTCCTTGGAATGGTTTAATCCTTGTGATTTGTGGATTGTTAGTGCCGAAGTTGTTAATGTATATTTTTCCTATGTCTTATTTTACCTCACATGGGTAAAATACACATGTCGTAAGCTTACTTAAGTGGGTTGTGTGTCGACTTGGAGAGTTCAACACAAATCTCCAAAGACACATGTCAACATACTTTTGACACTTGCTGAGTGGAGTGTTGAAGTGGACTCCTAAGTTGACTCGACCTCCTCACCTATATGTAAAACTTATTTTTCATAATCTATTACTCAGATTTGATGCTAGCATTCACTTATTTGTTCCTAAATTCTTATATGGTATTAGAATGGGAGAGGTCAATTACAGTCGGTAATATTTTTAGTTCATTTTTGCATAGAAATTATTTTATTTTCTTTCTTCATCGTCTCTGTGTTTGCGGTGGATTTGTAGATTGAAGGTGAGTTGTGGAAGGACATTGGCAAGGTTATGCCCTTTCCTGACTATAACAATCCACCCTCTTGTACGCTATGAGGCTCCTTTTCATGCCAGAACCAAGGCTTCAACCTCTTTTCATGCCAGAATTGAGGCTCTTCCAAATGTGCCATTAACCTCTTGCTACGCCAGAAGTGAGCCCTTTTCATACTGGCCTTTTCATGCTAGAGAGGGGCTGGTATAGGCATCATGTTCTATCTTGGCATGCCTCATAAGAAGATAGACCAAAGGCCCCAAACATATACACAGTGACTCGAGAGAGGAGTGAGGCCCAAGCTGACAGGCCTTCCAAGACCCATGTGCCTTTTGGCAACTGTGAGCCAGGATTTTCCAGACATCCCTTGTGCCTTTTGGCACCTACAGACCCCTTCAACCCCTACACAAAGAGAAAACATAGAAGCTACACTGGTGTTATTTGGACCTACATGCCTTTATTTGGACTTGCATGCAATTCCACAAAAGTTGTAACATTTGAATTTGTGCCCAAATTTGAAAGCTAGAGTCAGGGGAGGCACAAACAAGGATAACCAACGATGACCCTCATAGAAGAAGGGAAACATTTTTATGAAGGAAAGAGGTTTTATTTTCTCTTCACATCCTCTGCTCTTAGATTTGACTACCACTGCACCCTGGCTGCCCTTGAAGTCTTCTCCCACTCCATATTTTTTGGGCATTTTGCCCTAATCTTCCTCCTTTAAAAATTTCCCTATGTTTTGTTTCTCAAAATCATTTAAAATGATGTATTTTCAACCATAAGTGTATTTTTTGAAATTTATTATGCTTAGTATTAACATATAAGCATTTCTTTTCTAAAAATCATTTAAAATTATGCTTTGGGGGGTAATTTAAATTTGGAGAAATATAGAGGTTCTTTTACAAATGTAAGTGCTTAATTCCAATTGTTTGTAACAAGGCTAAGTATTAGGGCTTAATTATATTTCTTTGTATGTCATCATGGATATTGAATGTCCACATGCATTATGGATAAAAATTTGAGAAATATATGGAGACTCAAATATTTCTCCCTTCCTGTATGATCCTTCTATGATCACAACTCACATCCCACATCATGGTATAGATACAAATGTCCAGTTGACATAGAGGAAATCATTATTCCTCCACCATCTCTTGTTGCTTCATTAGATTTCAGAGTCACTTCTTCAAAAGTTTCCAATAGTTCTTTAAAAAAATCATGCAAAAAAATGCAGTGGCTAGGGTTTGATAAAAATAGCTCCACAATGTAAAATGACCCTCTTTGGGAAGTGGTGCTCATCCTAGGGTGAAACCCTAGCAACAATCAATGCTCAAAACCCTCCAAAAGATAGCACTCCAAATTTGATCTAAAAATATGTATATATATTTCACTCTTCCAAATTGTATTTGGCACAAATCACACAATTTAGCCCTACGGTTTCTTCTCCAAATCTATAGAAATATATATGACCTTGAAGCTCCTTCTTTCCTTACAAATCTCCAATGAAGTGCAAATGTGGACTCTATGTGAATTTACCTTGATGATGTGATAGCACACTTCTTAAGGCATGCACAAATACTCAATGCAAACAAGTAACAAATACCTAGTCTCTCCACACTAAACTAGTTTCTACAGACCTTCTGGCACAAAAGTGATAGGAACCAGGTAGTAATAATAAGATTACACAAAACAAATATAGATAAGTAGTGCATACATTCCAATTCATTTTTCACCAGGTGATAGGAAAATACATCTACCTGTGTAGCGATAGGAACATAAATACCATACTGCAGAAACAAAGACAATAGAAGATATCATCTAAATCACAACTCAATACCTCAGACCCTTAACACTATTTATATTATGTAAGAATAGATTAAAAATATTATCGATGCATACATAGCTCAGATGGATTTGGGTTAATAGTGGATTATCAGTCACCTTTCTCAATGCAACACCCTCACTCTTCTACACACCAATCTTCCTGTCACTGATTTCAATGGACCATCATACCAATTTTGCATTCTAATTTCATTTACTGCTTTAAATCTCTATCACGCCCTCTTGTTTAATCGCTCACTTCTATCAGTCATCCTTCCTGGCTTGGTGCGACCTTTCTTGATCAACCTTCTTCTCTTTTCCTTACGGTCATATTATCTTGACCATTATTAGACTGCGACTGCTTCACACTAAATTACAGCCCTCTCCTTCTCATACTGTCAAACTCTTCCCAATCGGCCTCTTTCTCTCTTTTATTTCTCAACCTCCTCTCTCTATATGCATTCTGCCTGCTCCTTTTTGTCTTCTGTGGCCTCTACAGATCGACCTCCATTCAATTATCCCTTAAACCCCTCATCTGCTACTATTTTTTAGCCTTGATTATTTGGCCTTTGCCTTCCTTCTGCATCAGCCTCATTTTCTTTTTCTTTGACCTGCTTTTATTAGCCTTCCACTTGTAACCGTTTGTCTATCTCATCTTCCCATAACTGCCACTCCTCTACAGAGATAATCATTCCTTCTCCTTTTTGTGACAGTTATCAAGATGCTGGCGCTCCTCTGCCTTCTAACTACCCTGTCATCAGCTGAACATTACATGTCACCTACCGGCACTTCCCAAAATAGCTATCAAACCCCCTCGCCAACGCCTCTCCAACTGATATCATTTTTCTCTTCCTCATCGAATCAACTCCAATTTTGCTGACAATTTTCCCAAGCTTGTTTAGTGTAACCGATTCTTACAACTACTACAACTTCCTCAACTTATTCAACTCTCTTAAGACTAAGAATAACTATTAATGTTTCTGTCACTTTGGAAACATGAACCTGTCATTTAACCAAACATATTGAACACAAAAATTAGCTTCTAACACAAATGTTGAAAATTAAGATGCCCTTGCATCAGACTCCCCAGGGGACAGAAGTCATGTTCTCTGACACATGTGGTGATTCTACAAACTTATTTTAAATATTTTTCTTCTACTTCTTCTAGCATATTAATGCTACTGTTGCCATATTCCTCCAATACTATGGTTGAGTATTCAACTCTTCACTCCTGACATCAATTCCCCCATTCATCTTTCTCCTTCTATTCTTGCACAACCAGTCCTCAAAGATTTTAATGTGTGCTCGTTCACTCATCCCATACATTTGCATAACAACCCCTATTTCAGCTACACACTTCATCACATTTGTACTTCCTACTACCTCACTTAATATGTTTTTTAGCCGATCATCCTCCTCCAAGTCCAATTGCTGCAACACTACACCATTATTAGCTTCATTATTTACACCCCCACACATAAAACCTTTTTCTAAATCTATCTCCTTCTCAGCAACAATCCCTTGATCCATAACTTCCATCTACACATTGGCCACTATTTCACTCGTTTGTATTCCTCTAAGCTTATCATTCCACTCCTTTTCGATGGTTGCATACTTTGCCCATAAATCCTCTTCTGTGTTTTCACTTGCTATTCCTCCTTCTAATTCTATTGCTGCATCATCTTCATCATTCTTCTGTTTGCCATCTTCTTCCTAGGTCATTGCTGCTCCATCATTACCTTCTTCATCTGTGGCTGCTCTCTTTTTCAAATATGCACTTTCATGCTTTCCCCCACATGCTACTACTGTCCTCTTTTTATGTTCATCTCCTCCAACCAACTTTTCCTCTTTCCTGTCACACTCACCTATGTTCATTTTGGATTTCCCAAGATGCTTTTGTCTATTTTCTTTCTTCTTTTGATATTTTCTCCTCCTTACATCTTTCTCATCCACAATCCTCCACATCTCCACCTCATACTCATTCATCTCCCAATCACTATTCACTTCATCAACCTTGGTATCTTCTTTATTAATCTCATTTAAAGCCTCATAACTATTACTATCACAATATGCCATCTCTTTAAATTTTCTCTATCTTTTCTTTCAACAAAATCATCCAAAATTTTGAAAACATCATGAATTAACTCAACTTGTTTACCTTTCACAATAGCTTTCTCTAACTTCTGCCAATCTGGTGCCTCCATGTTCTTCCCATCAAGTTCGTTCACAGTTTCTTTACCAATGTCTTCCTTTTTAACTTCCACTCTTGTCTCAACGTCATTTATTGCAGCACCACTCACCCTTACTGCTACCACACTCTTTTCTCTCCATACTTTGTTTGCCACAACCTTAGGCTGATCACTCTTTATTGTTGCACTTGGTCTTCTTGCCTTTTGCCTTGAAATATTTTCTCTAGGCCCTTTTGCTGGCCACTTTACCTTCATGCCACTTATTCCTTTGTACACCTTTCATTCTTTGCACCTGCTGGTTAATATAAACATAATCAGAAGCAACATTCTCCCTATATTTCAACTACTACTCCTTAACATTTCGTTTCTTTTGGCAATATGGAACTATGTATCCATAATCTACCAATTTCTTTTTATCTGGACAAAATTGCTCATTTATATTCTCCTTTCTATAGAAAAAATCAAAAACATCATTTTTACCTTCATTAACTTGCTGCCCCACATTCTTCCTTTCATTCACTTCTTTGAATTCCATCTCTTCCTCTACCTGAGCATCTTGTACTGCATCTACAACTTCTTCTAAGGCATCATAGAATGCTGGGGATACCTTCACATCTTCAACCTCATACTAGAAATCTTCATCATAAAACTCCTCATCATTCTCAAGTACTCTGCTACGTACCACTGCTACAAAATCTTTTTTACATGCTTCTGTAATCAACCTTCCCTCATCTTCAGCTCTTTTCCTGGTTGCTATTCTTGACCCATCACTTGATATCTTCAAGGTCCCATCCCCAACCTTCCTCAACACATTATTCATACCTGCATACACATTTGTAAACATAATATTAATAAACAAAATAAGAGACCACAATGTCTCCATTAGTGTCTTCTTCATGGACACTCTGCTTTCTTCATTTCTCTCTTCCACAAGTGCTAATTGCTGTACTTCTTTTCTCCCTTCCTTTCAATCCTCTACAATGAAAACTTCTTCAACCTTTTCTGGTCCATGTTGCTCAATAGGCAACTCTTTGCTGTACCAAACTTTCGGGGATCCTCTCATACTCTTATCTTTTCATCTTAAGGCTTCTACATTGTACCTTTTTCTCCTCTCAACAAGCTCCCTTACATGCCACTTCACTTTTTTCATCATTGGCCATACCCAAAAATATTCTTGGCTACTTTCCTCTAGCCATTGTTGCCTTGCAATCATGTATTCTTTTAAGTCTCTTTTCAATGCTGCTAGCTCTCTTTCAAAATCTATTAATTTTGCTTCTTCATGTTTTCCACAACTTGTCAATCTGCAACAAACTACAACACTTACCTTTTCCTTTCTCTACTATCATGGTCCTGGCTAAGTTGCCTCACTTTAGCGATCTACTTAGTGCTTAGAACCAACCTTGTGCTCTGATACCATGCTTCTTAAGGCATACACAAATACTCAATGCAAACAAGCAATGAATACCTAGTCTGTCCACACTAAACTAGTTTCTACAGACCTTCTAGCACAAAAGTGACAGGAACCATGTAGTAATAATAAGATTACACAAACCAAATATAGATAAGTAGTGCATATATTCTGATTTAGTTTTCACCAGGTGACAAGAAAATACATCTACCTGTGTAGCGACAGGAACATAAATACCATACTGTAGCAACAAAGACAATAGAAGATATCATCTAAATCATAGCTCAATACCTTAGACCCTTAACACTATTTATATTATGTAAGAGCAAATTACAAATATTATTAATGCATACATAGCTCATATGGATTTGGGTTAATAGTGGATTATTAGTCACCTTTCTCAATGCAACACCCTCACTCTTCTACACACCAATCTTCCTGTCACTGATTTCAATCCCCTCATACCAGTTCTACATTCTGATTTCATTTACTGCTTTAAATCTCTGTCACGCCCTCTTGTTTAATCACTCACTTCCATTGGTCATCCTTCCTGGCTTGGTGCGACCTTTCTTGATTGGCCTTCTTCTCTTTTCCTTACAGTCATATTATCTTGACCATTATTTAGTTGTGAATGCTTCACACTAAATTATAGCCCTCTCCTTCTTATATTGTCAAACTCTTCCCAATCAGCCTATTTATCTCTTTTATTTCTCAAACTCCTCTCTCTATATGCATTCAGCCTACTCCTTTTTGTCTTCCGCGGCCTCTACAGATCGGCCTCCATTTGATTATCCCTTAAACCCCTCGTCCGCTTCTATTTTTCAGCCTTGTTTATTTGGCCCTTGCCTTCTGCATCGGTCTCATTTTCTTTTTCTTCAGCTTGCTTTTATTGGCCTTCCACTTGCAACCGTCTGTTTGTCTCATCTTCCCATAATCACCACTCCTCTGTAGAGAGAATCATTCCTTCTCCTTTCTGCAAATGTTATCAAGATGTTGGTTCTCCTCTACATTCTAACTACTCTGTCATCAGCTGAACGTTACATGTCACCTACTAGCACTTCCCAAAATAGCTATCGAACCACCCTCAACAATGCCTCTCCAACTATTATCATTTTTCTCTTCCTCATCGAATCAACTTTAATTTTGCTGATAGTTTTCCCAAGCTTGTTCAGTGTAACCGATTCTTACAACTACTACAACTTCCTCAACTTATTCGACTCTCTTAAGACTAAGAATAACTAATAATGTTCCTATCGCTTTGGCGACATGAACTTCCTTCAACCTCTAACCTATCATCTGACCAAACATATCGAACACAAAAATCAGCTTCTAAAATAAATTTTAAAAATTAAGAAGATACCCCTACATCACGATGGAATTGGGCTTTTTTCCAAATCACCAATATTCCTAAGGGTTTTCATCCTTGGAATATGCTCAACCAAAGTTGGAGCCATACGAAAAAATTTTCAATGAAAAGATATGAATGTGTATGATAAAAATGACTTGCAATTTGCCTTCTTTTATAGTCACCAAATAACTCCTTCCATGGATGACCTCCCTTTGGTGTTGGGAAATAGGTGTTGTACACATTACATAATATTGTATTATTTTATTCATGTAAAATAAATATTTATTTGTGGTGCATCTTAATTGATGTGTTTAGCCACATTAGATATTTATTTGGAGGCCACTTGTAAAAGTTGTATGTGACATTGTGATATTATTTAATTGTTGGGAAAACGTAGTACCAATATTAGATAAGTGGGTCAATGGTTTTGTGTTACCCATGGTTTTGGGGCACATGGTTTTATCCAATACCACAAGTTGTATTTGTGTGAGTTTGGTCTATAAAAGCAAGCACATGGTTAGTAGTTTGGGTTGGTTGGCTATTTCATTGTAGGTGGATTGGAGGTTTCTGAGAGGTTGTCATTGTATTGAGCTCTCTCCTGTAAGTGCATATTGTGAAGCATGGTAGGTGATGTGTGGATTCATTGTAATGCCCTGCCATGAATACCTCAGAGAATATCATATTTATGCTATATGCAACAGGATAATTTTTTTTTTAAAAGATAGAAATAACAAAGTAATATTAACACATCATTTAAACTAATGACTTGTCCTCTAAGATAACATGGTTGCATTACTTGACAAAACAATTAACATAATCTAACACACATCATGAATTAACATCAGTAACTCATTGTAAACCTAATGCACTAAATCAATAAACATTTACATCTACATAACATCATATAAGTATTCATCAAGATCTAGTACATAGTCACAATTTCTCCCGACATATGAATACAACATTACATTGTTACATTATCATCTTCTGAATACATATGAATACATACATTATGAATAATCTGATACACAGGATAGCACATGAGCATAATAACTATCTCCATAAATAGGTACATGATCTGAATCTGCTACAGGAGTTACCACCTTCTTGCACACGAACAAAGGCAAGGAGAAACCAATGGAGATAAAGCACATCCACCCGACCATGTGGAACCCTAAGGTCCACCCCCCGTGCTAAGAGAAAACATAAGGTCCCAAAATGTCATACAGTTAGGTAGACAATTGCCTAACAGGAACAAAGACCAAAAAAGACTCCATTACAACACATGACAACACCACAAGCAACTCAGTAACACGTCCAGAGGCAACACAACAATACTTCCAGAGGCAACACTTAACAACTGGGGAGAGTACAACTAGGGAATGCTAGGCTGCAGTAGGAAGAGTGTCATCGCATGGTCTTGACATGGGTTATCCTGACAGCCTCTCACTAGGTGCCGGCCCCATAGGGTGACACATGCGGAATCAACCTTCCTTTCGTGAGGACAAGGAAGTTGATCTTGCCAACCAGGCCTTCTCTACCCATCCTTAGTCTAAACAAGCACTACAGGCATGGGAGAGGAAATCCAATTATCTTGTTAATGTGTAATTTACCCTTTTCCCCCCAGTTCATTTTTAGGTTTTCACTTAATTAACAACTTTCAATGGGTTATCCTGACAGCCACTTTGGGCGCCAGCCCCACATTGAAAGCCACTCCCCTACCTGCATCTAGAAACCCTAACCATCAAGCAAGACAATCACTATCATATTGATAAGCATACATAACAATGCAAGACATTACCTTCTTGCTTACTAAACATAATTACAACGACCAACCTTTACTCCATTGTCCCAAAACTTTCATTTGATCAATCGCAATAACCATAACAACACATATCCAGAGCAAGGTATGGGTCATCTTGCTCGCAAATCTCAACCATGAACAAAATAGTTTCTCATTACGATATCCAATATCTCCCCATTACAATACTAAACACAAGCTCGATATCAACACATACGTGAAGGAGATTTAATCCCATCATAATATATTCACAACATAGTATGTACATCATCTCACATTATTGTTTACCAAAACCCACATACATAGACAAAAGACATCATGTTCTTACAACATCTTCATTTCAAGACACCTATGAATAGGATACATGCCATCGAATCATATTACCTTATGCCTCTGGAACCTAAACTTGACAATTTACACATAGACCAACTCACATAAAAATTTTGCTTGCAATAAGCAATTTCAACTAATCAACTCATTGACAACATAAATTCTTCTTACTAGAGCAATTCTATTTAATCAAATTAGCAACTGAATTCAAGTTATATCTCCACCAAGAATTTCATAAAACCTAGGTCTAGTTAATTAATATTAATTCTATCTATTATATTAATCAATCATCAATTACATATAACCGTCAAGCTAAACAATGCATAGACAATATTAATTACAAATACTTATAAATTAAATGCTAATTACAACATTTATAATCCAAACCCATATATCATATTTCTACTAACAAAACCATTATAATTATGTTTAAGAAACCATCATTCAATAACCAATAAATGCATAATTTATAAACATGCCTATCTTAACCGAAAGCCCAATTGATAGATGTTAGTAAGATATTCCACAATATGCATTTTATCTTTAACACACACACATAAACCCTTATTGTCACCTTACTAATGCATTAAAACATAAGGCCAACTATCAATCCAATTAAAACACATTTTCCATACAAACGATAGGTTCACTGCTAACCCAAAATCAAGTAAAACATTACCTCATTTCACTAGTTTTCCTATGTAATAATTTATCTGATAAAGTTCTATTCCATTTACTTACATAAATAGTGAATTAACAAACTTAGATCATTAAAGAGGATACATTATATATAATGCATTCATGTTATTGACAAAAGAAAACATAATATATTTAATTCCAAGTAAAGCATTTCTTATACTAAAACCCTAATATAATATAATATATATA
This sequence comes from Cunninghamia lanceolata, assembly GCA_027924645.1. Classification (NCBI taxonomy): domain Eukaryota; kingdom Viridiplantae; phylum Streptophyta; class Pinopsida; order Cupressales; family Cupressaceae; genus Cunninghamia; species Cunninghamia lanceolata. Next base: position 419,736 of record BSBN01000964.1, on the reverse strand, counting down.
TATATATATATATATATATATATATGTTATTATCCAATGAGACACATTCTTTATGTAGTCACAAAGCACATAAAGGTATATAATTAATTAATTTATTTATAAAACTAATTATCAATATATATATATATATATATATATATATATATATATATATATATATAACAATGTCGAGCTAATTAAATTAATATAAAAGTGTAATATAATGACTATAAGAATTACATATCTATTTGAAATAATCAAATCACTTTAGTTTAACTTATTCCACCAATAACTACTTATAATAAGGATATAAGATCATAATACATATAAGGGTTTACTACAATTCCCATAAGATGCAAGCCTAAAAGAACAAGTTTCCATCTAAGTGTAACGTAAGCATTTTGACATATTTAATATTTTCCTTGCTTATGCAATAAGTAATGATAAATCATCCAATGGTGATCTTTACCATTATGGCATAATATTAATCCACTAATCAAGAGAAAAGTTCTATCTTTAACCTTGGTTAACTATTCTTAAATAAAATACCTAAAGAAAGTTGTCTTCTTAAATCCTCAACATGAATCATACTAGAATTATTATTAAGGACCTAAGAACGTATAAGAGCTCTTTCTTCATAGAGTATAACATGAAATTTACTTATGCCTTAAAGTTTAAACTACATCTTTTCATCAACAAGTGTAAAAATAAATAGAGATAGGAAGATAACACATAAGAGATATACTATATTTTGCATTAGATTCAAGACCTAATCCCGTAACTCATCTCCACCTATTAAACGACTTTGTAAGGAATGAACATATATGAAGCTGTCAAGTTGTTATCATGAAATACAATGATTGTAGGATACAGTCAAAATTGGTACGTGGAGAGGGCTTTAAGAACTTTCAAGCAAAAGCTTTTGGAAAGTGTATGACCAAACTTCATAACATTTACTAGCATCCTATGTACCTATGCAGAAATGGAGCTTTGGAATAACGTATCAATGTCCAAAGAGGATAAATGATAGAGGTATTTTGTCAGAGTTCTAGCTGCAACTACCCTAGCAGACATCCATGCAAAATTTGGAAGCATAGACAATGCGCGTGACTGTTTGATAGAATACTTCAAAGAGGCGAAATGTGGAAGCATAAACAAGCCACAGAAATAGTTTTGACTGGAGATCTCAGGAAGATATGATCTCATGGAATGCGTTGAGTGTAGGATATGCACGAAAAGAGATTTGTTGAACAAACTTTAAAAACTTTCAAGCAAATGCAATTGGCAGGCGTAAAGCCAAACACCACAACATAACCGTTAAAAAAAAAACAAAACATGTTCCTTCTTTCAATTTTCAATGAAAGATGACATATGGCATGAGGTACAATAAATTAAAATCATATTTAAGAATGTAAATGACAGCGGCAAATCTGAAACAAGATATTAATTGCAAATCCTAAATTTCAATAATAACTATGTCTTAAAAAATGAAAATTTTCTTTTTCTTTTCTGTAAAATTTGCCAATGAAGATATTTTAAATGCAATATATAATTATTAAATGACTAATTGTTGTTGTTCGAATTAGATCTAATGTAAAAATTAGAAATATAATTCATGCTAGGATGATCTAGGTTTATGACATGCAAATAAGGCAACAAATATGCTTCTTCCAAGATTTACAATGAAATGTTTGCTTTTGCAATTTCATAAGCAACAACCCTTAGAAAAACAACCTTTACATTTAATAAATAAAGGATACATATAATATTTAGAACATACAATATTTACATTTAACCAATAAAGAAAAACATATAATATTTATATTTAATCAATAAAGAAAAACATATAAAATTTACATTTAATCAATAAAGAAAAACATATAATATTTATATTTAATTAATAAAGAAAACATGATACCTCAATCGCAATATCCCACTAATGGTAGAATCCTTGAATGAAAATCATAAAATGAGCATGTCACCCCCACTCCATGAAGAGTTTTTAAAGAGAAGGAAAGAGTAACTTCCTACCCAAAACTAACTCAACCACCCAACTAACTCAACCACCTAATTAATTCAACCAACCACCTTCCCATTTTCGTCACTTTTGTAAGTGGGGCTTAAAGGAGGGTCTAAAAACCTTTTAAAATATTATAAATGACAAAAATAAACTTCTTACCTATGCACCTTGGATATAAGACAATTTTTCAAACATAAAATACAACTTAGACCTCTTAAAAACACTTAAAAATTATTTTAAAAGTTAAAAGGTTAAATCCCACACAAGAACATAACCATTTTATCACATAAAACTAAAAAAAAATATTTCTTAACATCATGGCCAATAGACCTTAGGGCCCCATGCCTAGGTCAGACATCACACAGAAAGACATAAAGTGGCTAAATGACCACCATCATCCATTGACATAATAATTCTACATGTACACTCAATAAGAAGTGTTAGTACAATATATAGCCAAAATATATCCATTATATTTACTAGTTCGTAAATAACTTATTAAATCATAATAATAATAATAATATGATATAACCATGTTAAATATTATAGTGGGTTAAATAATAATATACTATATGCTATAATAATTTCTATTTCACCACAACAAAATCTAAGCATATATCATTAACCCACTGAGCAAGATAGATCTCAAATGCCAAATCAAACATGTTCATAAGACAAGGCCAAACACGCACTTAACCAACAGGCTCCATCAAATATCAATCAGTTGCAAGACCTGACATACTGACAGAACTGACAGGTTGAACTAGACATGTCATACATCCTGATCGAGGATGATGACTTGGGATGTGGGACCTTAAGTTATCTCTGGAACAACTTATCCATTGGGTTTAGGGCATGCTCAGACCTGTTAATTCAGGTGGAGTCGATGCCAGGTACCTGCATCCTGCAACAAATGACACAGTCAAGCATGTATAGATGCACAAAAGCTGACACTAGGTGAAAAAGGAATCACAATATCGTAGGGCACTCACAAGCGAGTGATGCGACATCGTCCTTTCCACATCATATCAATCTAGATCAGATAACACATAATCATAACCAAATCTAATCTACCTCATTGTCTGAACAGAACCATACACTGAACATATAGGTGCATGAAATTGAATAAGTCTTAGAAGTACCATCATAGTAAATAAATCTAACAGAATCAGTCCATGAGATTCATTCTAACATATAACAATTGTAGTAAGATTGACATCTTAATCATTGGAATGCAAAACAATGTCAAAGCCTACATTATCAGTGTCGCAATGGAGATTATCAATAAAAAATATTAACTATCATATGAAACCACACATGGATGAAACATCTATCTATATTGTACAACATCAATTGTTTACCTTACCTTAAATATTCCTGTTATTTTACCTTCATCTTCATGCGCCTTGCTCAGTTCACCTGTACATCCAAGGTGAGAACGGAGGGGCACTACATCCTCCCCCCCTAAAACTTGAGTATAGGTACAATGATGATGATGATGATGATTATGGTGTCATGGATATGTAGGTACACCTTTACATCGGCATGACATGATCATGTATGAGATTGATGGGTATGGGCTATGATGTTCGATTCATGATTACATGTGGTGTTTGTTGGATCTAGGGCATACAACTGAGAGGGGGGGTGAATCAGTTGTATAAAACTTCTTGTCTTTTAAACACTTAACTCACTGTTGTTAGTTAGCAGCATATCAAATAATCATCCATGGAAGCATAATACATAAACACAAGAGCAGATAAGCATCAACACATTGAACACCAAGATTTTGACGTGGAAAACCCGGTTAAGGGAAAAACCACGGGGTGATTAACCCAAGAATTATTCTCTGTTAGAAGAATAAAAGAAAAATGAATGGCACATGCCAATAAGGGCTCACTGCCCGAGCACACTGCTCACAAAGAGGCCCACTGCCTACAAGGAGACACACTGTCTACAAAGTGATGAAAATCACAGTCTTGAACTGGAGAATGACATCTCTACCATGTCCGGATCAGTTCCAATTAAGCCCAACAATCTCTGCTCTGCTTTTCGCACGTTTCTTCGCTATACCATGCTCATCCTCACACCCCTTACTGAAATGAATTCACAAATCATTATTTATACAAGACATCGACTTAGGAACAAGCATCTAAGTCGGCAAACAACCATAGGAGTATCCGCAAGATGAATAACACATCCGGTCGGCCATTACAAGAACATTCGCAGGATGAACATCTCATCCGGTCGGCTACACAAAGCAAGAACTTCATCCGGAAGAATAACTTCAATTCCGGGCTCTACCATCAATGCGGACCAACAACAAAACCTAAACATGATCCAAGAACCTTCACAAGCCTGTCTGAATGTCCAGATACATCCGCACTTCCTCTGCTTACTGGGATCTCTTGTCTTCCTCATCCGGAACTTCAAGAACACAGTCTGTCGCCACTGTCATAATGCAAGAGGTACTTCCAGACCTCCAAATCATACACAAATCAGGATGATACATCACAAGGACATCCCAAACACTCCTTCCAATCCGCAGATTAGGATAATACAATTCCGGACCTCACCGGACCTTTTTGTGATCCTCTGTCACCTCCGGATACTTGCCGGACCCGGTTCTATACCGGCAGCCACAACTCCTTCAGATCTTCATGCGGACCTCTGAAATCTTAACTGTAGCATCTCAAGACTCATATCTACTAACCCTTTAATCCGTATCCTCCGGTTCTCATCCTATACAGTACATTTACCTTCTTCTCATCACTGTTCTTCACTGTTCCTGACTGAGACTAATTTTCTCAATATCCTCAGCACACAGCTAATGCAATATGAGTATGTTGACATCAATGACAACACTGGATAACCTCATACTTGCAACAATCTCCCCCTTTGTCATTGATGGCAACATATGATGTGAAAAACCATTAAGACAAGAACTTCATCTTTTCATATGTCTTCTCTTCCTTTACTGCTCCCCCTTTGATCATCAACCACTTGTTTTTCACATGTCTTCTCTCCCCCTTTGACATCAATGGCAAAGGGCTCATACTTGCAATTCTCATGCATCAGAATCATACTAGCTGCTCCCCCTTAGTTGCAGCTCCTCATTAGTCCGGATCACAAGATATGACTGTGATAGCCACCGGACTGATGCACATCAGTGCCATCTTAGTTCATCACCGGAGGGGCCATGACCCCTAACTTCTCCCGGAGAAATTCAAAGGAGTCCTTGGGAAGAGGTTTGGTAAAGATATCTGCAATCTGATCCTTGGAGGGAACATACTCCAATCTGACTTCTTCCTTGTTTACTTGTTCTCTCAAAAAGTGAAATTTGATAGATATGTGCTTAGTCTTAGAATGCAATACCGGATTCTTGGAAATATTAATTGCACTTGAATTATCACAGAAAATTGTGATAGGCTCCTCATATTCAACTTTAATGTCTCTTAGCATCTGCTTCATCCACAAGATTTGAGTGCAACTACCTGCTGCTGCAATGTATTCTGCTTCAGTTGTAGACAGAGATATTGCATCTTGTTTCTTGCTTAGCCAAGAAACCAATCTCTTCCCCAAAAAGAATGCTCCACCACTAGTGCTCTTCCGGTCATCCACATCTCCTGCCCAATCTGCATCTGTGTAAGCATGAAGAGAGAAATCCAGATCTCTAGGATACCATAGACCATACTCAACTATTCCTTTCAAGTATCTAAAAATTCTTTTGATTGCCATAACATGAGATTCTCTAGGATCAGCCTGGAATCTTGCCACAAGACCAACAGCCTGCATTATATCTGGTCTAGTTTGAGTGAGATACAACAATCCACCAATCATTGATCTATACTTTGTCTAATCTGCCTTTGGAGAATCATTATCTTTGCTTAACTTACATCCGGTTGCCATAGGAGTGTTCATAGGCTTTGAGTCTTCCATACCAAATTTCTTTAACAATTCTTTCACATATTTGGTCTGAGAGATGAAGATCCCCTCTTTTGTTTGAGTAATTTGCAGACCCAAGAAGAAATTCATTTCACCAAGCATAGACATTTCAAACTCACTTTTCATCTGATTTGCAAAAGTTTTGCACATACTATCTCTTCCTCCAAAAATGATATCATCCACAAACACTTCAACAATTAGAATGTTTTCATGATCAATTTTGAAATATAAGTTACTGTCAGCAGTACCTTTGTTGAATCCAATCTGCACAAGATGCTTATCCAACCTTTCATACCATGCTCTTGGGGCTTGCTTCAATCCGTACAAAGCTTTCTTCAACTTGCAGACCATATCATTATTATTAGACAATTGAAATCCATCCGGTTGTTCAATGTAGACTTCTTCTTCCAGATCACCATTTAGGAAGGCAGACTTGACATCCATCTGATATACCTTGAAGTCTTTGAAGGCAGCAAATGCAAGAAGTAATCTGACTGCTTCAATTCTTGCTACCGGAGCAAAAGTCTCTTCAAAGTCAATTCCTTCTATTTGAGAGTAGCCTTTGCAGACCAATCTAGCTTTGTTTCTGATTACTTCACCAGCTTCATTTAGTTTGTTCCGGAAGACCCACTTGGTTCCAATTACATTCCTGTCTCTAGGTCTGGGAACAAGATCCCAAGTATGATTTTTCTCAATTTGCATCAGTTCATCTTCCATTGCTTTGGTCCAGTTTTCATCATTGCAGGCTTCATTTATTGTTTTAGGTTCAATCTTTGAAATCAGACAACATTCATTCTGATCTTGAGCAATATTCCTTCTAGTTTGTACACCTTTGCTTCTGTCACCTATGATCTGATCTTCAGAGTGATTCAGTCTTACATACCTTGGAATTTTGGGAGTATCCAGCACTGTTGTTTCTTGATCAGCCTCATTCAAATCTAACTCTTCTTCCTGATTTACCGGATCAGGCTGACTCTGTCTCACCGGAGAGGATTGAGGTCCTTGAACACTGTCTTGGTCATCTTCATCAAACTCATAAAATCTTGAGGGCTTCTCAATTCCTTCATCAACCTTCACATTGGTGCTTTCTATCATCTTCCTCAATCTCTTATTGTAACACCGGTATGCTTTGCTTTGAGTGGAGTAGCCCAAGAAAATTCCTTCATCACTTCTAGCATCAAACTTTCCTAGATCTTCATCTCTTTTAATATAACACTTGCTACCAAATACTCTGAAATATTTCACAGTAGGAGTGATGCCAAACCAGAGTTCATAGGGGGTCTTACCGGTGTTGTTTCTGATTTGAACTCGATTGAGAGTGTAGACTGCAGTGCTGATAGCTTCTTTCCAAAACATTTGAGGAACATTTGCTTCCAACATCATTGTCCTAGCAGCTTCCTGGATGGTCCGGTTCTTTCTCTCAACTACTCCATTCTGCTGTGGAGTCTTAGGAGCAGACAACTGTCTCCTTATACCCTGTTTCTCACAAAAGTCAATGAATTCACCAGATGTAAATTCACCACCTCTATCAGACCTTAGACACTTTAATTTCAATCCGGTTTGATTCTCCACCATAGCTTTGAAGATTTTGAACTTCTCAAAAGCTTCTGATTTTTCTTTTAGAAAGGTGACCCACATCATCTGGGAATGATCATCAATTAATAACATGAAATATCTATCACCTTGCAGACTCTTGATTCTTGTCGGACCACATAGATCAGTATGTACTAATTCCAATAATCCGGTAGAAGACTGATCTTTGCTTTTAAAAGAGACTCTGCTTTGTTTGCCTAACTGACATTCTTTACACACACTATTTGTAGGTTTTATCAATTTTGGAAGATCTCTCACAGCCTGAGTATTGCTTATTTTGATAATGTTATCAAAATTTACATGACACATTCTTCTATGCCATAACCAACTCTGATCAATTTGAACAAATAAACAACTTTTATTTGAACCAACCAGATGAAAGATGTTACCTCTTGTCTGAGTACCGGATGCAATTTCAGTTCCGGAGCTTGTAAAGATTCTGCATTTTCCATTCTTGAACCGGAGATCATAGCCTTTGTCCACTAACTGACCAACACTGAGAAGATTGTGCTTCAATCCTTCAACATACAGTACATTTCCTGTTTTGCTCTTACCATCAAAGGAAATAGTTCCCCTACCTCTGATTCTGCCAGCAGAATTGTCACCAAACTTTACCATTCCTCCTTCATATCTTTCCAAGTCTAAGAACTTATTCTTGTCACCAGTCATATGGTGAGAACATCCACTGTCAATAACCCAATCATCTTTTTCTTCCACTTGAGCAGCCAAGGCTTTTTCAACAACTTTGTGATTGACAGATTCGGAGAGCAAGGAATCTTCTTCCTTGATGGCTATAAACACCCACTCATTTCCGGATTTGCCTCCTGGTTCTGATTCATCATCTGTTACTCCTTCATTGTCATCTTCTTCATGAACATAATAGCAATTCTTTTGAAACCTTTGTCTGTGAGTATTAGATCTTGCAGATCTCTCCGGACATCTTGAGGCAAAATGACCAATCTTATTGCAGTTGAAACACTTAAAGGGTAGTTTTCCTTCATACTTACCGGATCCTCTTGGCAGTCTTTTTGCAATGAGGGCTTCAAGTTGAGCTGTTTCTGCTTCTTCTTCTTCCATGTCTCTTCTTGCTTGATCATACCATGACATTTTCCTTGATGAGTTTTCACCCGGATCAAATCTCTGTTTGCCTTTCACATAGGCACTGGCTTTGAAAGCAGATTCAGTCTTGGGAGGATCATCTCCAAACTCGGTCATTTCAAATGCAGCTAGTTTGCCAGCCAGTTGTTCTCTTGTGACAGTTGTGTGGGCTCTGAATTCATCAATGGCAGCAACTTTGATTTTGTAGGCAGTAGGAAGGGATCTTAGGATTTTGCAGACAATCTCATTTTCATCTAAAGTTCCACCAGCATTTCTGATTCCACATACCAGCTCATTTACTCTTGGCATAAAGGTAGTGATGTTTTCATCATCTCTCATTTTCAATCTTTCAAATTTCCCTTTCAGACTTTGCAATCTTGCACTTTTGACAAACTCATCTCCTTCATACAGAAGTTCCAGTTTAGTTAGGATCTCATATGCAGTGGGTAGGTCAATGACATTCGAGAGATCTGAGTCATTCAATGCGCTTAGAAGAGCTTCCTTGGTCCGCAGATTGTTTTCAGCTTCTGTGATTTCATTCAGAGTAGTCGGACCACCTTGTGGAGGTACATATGGTTTTGAAATCATACCCAGATATGCTTTTCCCATGCATTCCAAGTGACACTTCATGCGACCTTTCCAGAGAGTGAAGTTGGTTCCATCGAACTTCGGACTATCCTTCTTGTATGACGACATCCCGGATCTCCTCAAGCGGTTAAGCTCTTGTCAGAGGAACTTTGCTCTGATACCAATTGTTGGATCTAGGGCATACAACTGAGAGGGGGGGGTGAATCAGTTGTATAAAACTTCTTGTCTTTTAAACACTTAACTCACTGTTGTTAGTTAGCAGCATATCAAATAATCATCCATGGAAGCATAATACATAAACACAAGAGCAGATAAGCATCAACACATTGAACACCAAGATTTTAACGTGGAAAACCCGGTTAAGGGAAAAACCACGGGGTGATTAACCCAAGAATTATTCTCTGTTAGAAGAATAAAAGAAAAATGAATGGCACATGCCAATAAGGGCTCACTGCCCGAGCACACTGCTCACAAAGAGGCCCACTGCCTACAAGGAGACACACTGTCTACAAAGTGATGAAAATCACAGTCTTGAACTGGAGAATGACATCTCTACCATGTCCGGATCAGTTCCAATTAAGCCCAACAATCTCTGCTCTGCTTTTCGCACGTTTCTTCGCTATACCATGCTCATCCTCACACCCCTTACTGAAATGAATTCACAAATCATTATTTATACAAGACATCGACTTAGGAACAAGCATCTAAGTCGGCAAACAACCATAGGAGTATCCGCAAGATGAATAACACATCCGGTCGGCCATTACAAGAACATTCGCAGGATGAACATCTCATCCGGTCGGCTACACAAAGCAAGAACTTCATCCGGAAGAATAACTTCAATTCCGGGCTCTACCATCAATGCGGACCAACAACAAAACCTAAACATGATCCAAGAACCTTCACAAGCCTGTCTGAATGTCCGGATACATCCGCACTTCCTCTGCTTACTGGGATCTCTTGTCTTCCTCATCCGGAACTTCAAGAACACAGTCTGTCGCCACTGTCATAATGCAAGAGGTACTTCCGGACCTCCAAATCATACACAAATCAGGATGATACATCACAAGGACATCCCAAACACTCCTTCCAATCCGCAGATTAGGATAATACAATTCCGGACCTCACCGGACCTTTTTGTGATCCTCTGTCACCTCCGGATACTTGCCGGATCCGGTTCTATACCGGCAGCCACAACTCCTTCAGATCTTCATGCGGACCTCTGAAATCTTAACTGTAGCATCTCAAGACTCATATCTACTAACCCTTTAATCCGCATCCTCCGGTTCTCATCCTATACAGTACATTTACCTTCTTCTCATCACTGTTCTTCACTGTTCCTGACTGAGACTAATTTTCTCAATATCCTCAGCACACAGCTAATGCAATATGAGTATGTTGACATCAATGACAACACTGGATAACCTCATACTTGCAACAGTGTTGTGGTCTTGTTTTAGGGGATTGTTCTTATCTCCTAGATGCTTGATTATTTCCTTGAATATGGTTACTTGTTGTGGACTTGTTGGCAAATCAAATCTAGCATTGATTTGGTGTTTGAGTCTTAGAGTTTACAGGTTGTCTTCTTTGATATCTCAGTTTGCATATTACTAGTGTGATGATGAGTTTGCATGTTACATTGTTTTAGATCTACAAGTTATGTAGTTTTGTAGGCTGATAACCTATTTAGATACAATGGGATGACTCAGATGTGGACTATCTATATCCACGAGATTGATTCAGTGTTTATGTAGACTTTATCAGTTGGCCTTGTCTGTGGTCATTTGTACATTGGTATTTTGCATTGAGATGAAAGGATGGATGTTTAGAGTGATTGGATAGTCAATTATGGGACTTGTAGCATGTTCATCATGATGTCATGGATAACTTGGATACATGGTTTCATGTGAGCTTTTGACAATGATGGAACTTTTCTCTTCTTGTTTGGAGATTGTGGTTTACTCAACCTTTTGGGAGTTGTTAATGTTACAGTGGTATTCCTTGATTGGTTTGGGGCCATGGATAATCTTCATTTAGGAGATGGTTACTTTGTTATCATGGATAGCTTGATATCATGGATCAGTGGGAGCTTTGGCAACATTGTAGATTCATCATTTGTGATGGATGATCTTTTGTAGTGGTTGTGGGTGTACTTTGACATCTTGAATTCCATTGTCAGTAGATGGTTTATCTTCATGTGAGTGGAGATGTTGACATATTGGTTTACCATGGAGGACTTCTTTGAGTCTTTGGTTGAGGTTTTAGTTTATGATTTGTCAATTTGACATGTTTATCCTTGATTTACAGATGATATTGTGTCTTGATTCTTGATACTGGTTTAGAGTTTTGACATGATACAGGTTCTCTTGAGACAAGATGTGTGCATTATTGCATGTGATCTCCTTGGTGGAGATGGTTAGAGCATGATCCCATGAAGGGCTTCTTGATTATGTAGATGTGCAGTAGGAGCATTGACAGTGATCTTGTTGGTTCTCTTGGTATTGAGTACATTGGTCATTTTCTTTTTGGTATAGATTGATCATGGAGGTGCTCATCAATACTTGAAGACTTAGGTGAGGCTAGAGTTCTCTTGGGATTAGAGACACTTGTTGAGATGGTTACTCATTTAAGGTTTCAGCAGATAGACCAAGGAGCCTTACACCTAGATATGGACCTAGAGGAGATTATTCTTGGAGAGAATCATTGTGGCTTGGTGTATCATGGAGGAGCATTCTCATTCCCTACTCTTGGTCTACTCAGTAGTTTATCATCTATGAGGTATTACCCATCCTTTTAGATGTATTTTACTTTATGTTTCATCTTCTCATAGATATGGATCTTAAGCTATAGCTATTAGCTGTAGAGGGTTCATTTGAGGGATGTAGCATGGTTATCTCCTTGTTCATATGGTTTGATTTATGATGTTCATTATGAGGAGTTTAGGAGATGTGATTGGGCTTATTCCTAGTTATGAAATGGTTATGAGTTTGATCTACCTTGATTAGAGAGGCTTACATCCATGTTGGTTACATGTTACATATGTTCATTTGATCTTATAAGATTGAATGGTTGGGTGTTGTTGAGGCTTTTCATTTGGGGTTGTAAAGGAGATCATACTTGACACAACTTAGCATGCTTTGAGGTGTTTTGTAGAAGGAAATTATGATTTACAGGTTTTCTCTCTTCATCTTATGGCTACTTCCTAGAGGATCATGTTCATATGGTTGGACTTGGGAGAGTTACGGTGAAATGTGAGAGAGTATGAAGTGATTTATCATGCATGTGTGGATCATTGTGATTGTTCTTGGTACTACATTAGCTTGTTGATTAGACACACCTTGGTTTGAGTGTTGATTGATAGACTTGATATGCTTTGGATCTATTTTCAAATTTGACATCACCCATGCAGTGGGAGTTCCTGGATGTATGTGTTCTTCATTGATAGGTTTTATACATGGAGCTTGTGATTGCGGTATATGGGTTGGATATATTGTTGGCATGAGTTCATTGATGTTGTTAATACATATGAGGTATGGATGGTTGGATGCATTAGCATATGTTATGGGTGCTATTTCTAGTCATGTGGGTTGTTACCTTTGACAACAATTTGGAGCCTTTTGTTATCAATTGGATTTGATGCTTGTGTTCCTTGGATTGGTGCATCTTCACCTTGGCATGTTCCTTTTCTTCCATAGGTGGCACGTTGGAGGATGGTACAAGTTCTTGCTTGAGATGGTGGTCACTTTGATTTTATTGCAGGGATCTTGATGGAGCACGAGAACATTCTAGAGATTCATGTGATTTCATGTTTTCCTATGATGATATATTTCATTGATTGACCCTTATGTAATTTATACAACAAGTGGGAGAATGTTGTGAAATAGGTGTTGTACACCTTGCATAATATTGTATTATTTTATTCATGTAAAATAAATATTTATTAGTGGTGCATCTTAATTGATGTGTTTATCCACATTAGATATTTATTTGGAGGCCACTTGTAAAAGTTGTATGTAACATCAAGGGATATTATTTATATTATTTAATTGTTGGGAAAATGTAGTACCGACATTAGATAAGTGGGTCAATGGTTTTGTGTTACCCATGGTTTTGAGGCACATGGTTTTATCCAATACCACAAGTTGTATTTGTGTGAGCTTGGTCTATAAAAGCAAGCACATGGTTAGTGGTTTGAGTTGGTTGGCTATTTCATTGTAGGTGGATTGGAGGTTTGTGAGAGACTGTCATTGTATTGAGCTCTCTCTTGTAAGTGCATATTGTGAAGCATGGCAGGTTATGTGTGGATTTATGCTTGGACACATGGAGGATGCATTGGAGGTGCTTAATGGTTCAGAGGAATTCATGGAGACTCATGGCATGTATTGTAATATCTTTATTACTGAATAATACATATGAGTGTGGATGCTTTTGGAGGCTCAATTTTTCCCTCTTGAGGGTTTTTTAGGGTATATCTTGTGCTATCTTGTTGATTGTTCATTTGATCTTTGCATTATGGTTATTTTTACATCTTATTCTCCTATTGGGTTATGTGGAATTGGTTTTATTTGACCTGCAAATTCTTAACATTTAACAGTTTTATTATTTTTTTATCCTCATTTTGGCCAACCTCCTTCTAGGCGCTCCACTTTATTTTATTTATATTCTCCTTTTCTTGGTCATCCACCTTTTTAACAATTTTATTTATTTTATTTTATTTTACCAAGAGGTCACATAAATATTAAAAGTCATTTCACATCATAAACTAGTCCATCCTCATTAATTAAATATAAATAATCTGAAATGATTAGGATTACTAAGTATTTAACTAATTAGATTATTTCCTTGCACTTCTGACTTAGCCTATGGGAATAAAATAGGCTAGCTGACTCTATTGGATGATCACTCAAAAAAATGAGACATTACATGGAATGCCAATTGCATGCCATGTGGCTACAATACAAATCCCATGCAAAGTCCTAATGTAAATCCTCCCTAAACTCTTTAGAAGCAAACGAACTAATTGTTGAATAGTAAAACTTGCATTAAAATAACAATAATGGGAAACCCCACAAATGTGAGACACAGTTTGCAAGATGACCTCCAGCATTTTAGAAGTTGGCTCTATGTAGGATCTACAATAAACTCATTTTAGACCTCAGAGAAAAGAGGAGAAGGAATCCCAGAAAATAAATCTATCTAATGTGGTGATTCGCCAAACATAAACTCTGCAACTTGTAAAGGATTTAATAATGCACATGATTTGATAAACAAGAGACAAGATAAACACATATATGATGAACAAAAAGGAATGAAAACATAGTCATTCAACTGTATAAGGTTTTATAGTCTTAGGTTTACAAATCAAGGCCATAGAACTGGCAACAAAAGAATAAGAAAACATCTAACAAGAGACAATGGCATAGAAAGTCTATTTTCCCTTCATGGGTGAATTAAAATGGAGAAGCAAAAAGGCCTTGAAGGCACAATACATCAAATCTGTGTAACTCTGATAAAACCTGACACAAAGGCCTACAATCTATCTCTGTTGTAGTTAAAGCTTCTTCTCTATATTTGCCCCCTATCATAAATCCTTTGTTATTATAAAAAAAACTCCCCATCTGCTATGGAAAAAACCCTAAAAATCCCATTTGAAACAGTTGCATACATTCACCACCGAGAATTCCTTGTAGATTTCCTTCTCCTTGGCGTAAAAAATAAAGACTCCTTTCACTTCCCTTTCTTGTAGCTGTTCACTTGACTTAAATAAAGTTTCCTTTATTTACCTTACATTGCCCCTGCTTTTAATCTCCAACGGATTTTAAAACTATATGCATTTCTCACCCTTCATGACATAAAAATAAAGCTTCCTTCCTATAACTTTAGGTTTTAATAGGCATAAAGAATAAAGCATTTGCTCTATTTTATAGTTTCTCATAGGTGGCTGTTTTGTAAATAAAGTTTCCTTTTTTATTTTACTTCATCCTATCTCCTCATGGGATTTAAAATTGCATATGTTTCTATTTTATTAAAGCTTTTAGCTTTTTTTACTTGCGCCCCACCACACTTCATATGACTAATATTTTAATACTTGATTCAGCTCAATAGTAAAGTCATTAAATGATTTAATAAAAACCCAAGTGGAGAAACACTTTGGGAGCTCCTTTGTTGTAGGCTCTTCCACTTTTTCCATGTGTCATGATGGCGCTCGTCCTAGAGAAAACATTTGTGCCTTCCCTTGCAAAATTGCACCATTGGCCACTACTGCTACGTGGAGTTCTCTCGCTCCATCTCCTGGACACTTCTCAGGTCTGCGCATGTCATTAGATTTGTTGCAATCAATGATGGATGAGTCATTCACTATGTGCTTTGTTTGATATGGCTGACCTTTATACTTGTTGCATTCTATATCATACTCACACTATGAAGAATATGGTAGGGCTCCTTTGTTAGGCAACATCATCTTAATATTAGGCCACACCATTCTTAGAATAGGATGTGCCAATTCCTATAATGGATGCACCATCATAAGACTTATAGTTCCATTCCTTTGCTATGGTGGTCTATCTCATTATACTACTAGGCTAAAAGCACAAAGTTGTGTCACGCTTTCAACCAACTTATCAACACAAGTGAATTTAAGTATTTCTAACTAGAAATCAATTTTGGTCAAACAGATGATCTGGTAAGATTTATTCTAGCTAAGTTAGATATGTCCACAACTTTTCCAACTAAAATTGTTGGTTAAATGCATATGTAGCACCACAATGAGACCAATTTACCAAAAAAATAAAATTATTTGAAAAGCTTGATATTTCAACAACTTCTACTCATGTAAATAACATTTTTTTTAATATAAAAATACCCTTTTGTAGATCTATAAGTTTAGTTTTCAAAAATATATATTTTAATAGTTTAATTATTATTTATATTTTCCTTTTTATTTTTACTAAAAGTAGGTTATCAACACAAAACATTAGGTCGATTACAATGTCAATGAAAAATAGTAAAACTTATTTAAAAATTTGAAAAAAATATGATGCCCTAGATAAAAGAATCTATATCAAGATGATATATATTTTTTCTATTTTAGATAAATAGTTAATATGAAAGTTGATGTCGAATAGAAACAACTTCGTTTTAATACACATACAATTTAATATTTATTTAAAAATATATATATTTATCAAAATTAGAAAAAAATATATCCATGCCCTAAAGTTTTAAGTTATAAATACACACAAAAAATTTGAAGAAAAAAAAAAAAATTTACTATATAAAGATTGACGTCTCATGTAACTTCATTTTTCAGCATTTTATCAACAACTAAATTATAGTGTCAATTTATTAAAAACTATATTCAAATAATTTTTTAATTTTGTAATTTTTCTTTAAAATACAAACATAAAATATACTAAAAAATAAATATTTTATTAGTTTACATCATTTCAAAATTTAAAACATATATGTCACTTATAGTGATTCATGTTTAAAAGTTGGACTAGTGTTGGTCGTTTCCTTTATAAAAGTGTGACACAACTTTGTATTTTACCCGACTGAATCAGGGAGTGTATAGTATTGTGGGAAAAACACTTCCTTTGAGTCATGTCAAGTGCACTTCCTTGAGTCATGTCTAGGACACTTCCACACTTCTTTCTACATTTTCAGTTGTATCAAGTACACTTCTGTCAAGTCATGTCAAAAACACTTTCATTGTGTCATGTCAAGTGCACTTCCACTACTCCTTCTGTAGTGCCCCTCAGTTTTCACTTTGGATGTGTCAGGTATGTCTAAAATTTGGGTTATTTAGTTTGGATTGTTTATTTGGCGCTTAAGTTAAACATGACATTAAAATAATATTGTTAGTCATAAAGACATTTTTGATAATTAAATAAGTATAAATGCCTTTATGTAAATTTAGCTTATTGAATATGTATATATATCATATTAGTAGTTAAGTTGATAAATAAATATATTATTATTTTAAAATGTTGTGTTGAATGATAAGTAAAATACGCAGCATTTATGTGTTGTCATAAAATCTATTTCTAGCAAATACTAAAATAAATTAAGTTAGTGGGAGTTATTAGAAAAGTGGTTGATTTTATTTATTATTCTTCCATCTTGGAAGGGAGGAGGGGATTTTGAGTGAGGTGAAGTTATGGGAATTAAATACCTTCACTAATTTATTTCAGAGCATGCATTTGAGAAGAGGCTTTGGAGATATAATTAGGGTATTGTCAAATGCAAAAGGAAAAATAGAAGATATTGTTTTCACTTGTTCCATCTTTATTCTTGGAGGATATTCATTTAGATCTAGAAGAATTGTGGATGGCGAAGCTTGATGGGAGGAGATTTTTGTTCTGGGTTTGGAGAATTAATTTACGATACAAGTTTGAAGGAATTATAGATTTGGGCCTGCTAAGAATTAATTATCTCCGCACAAATTTTATCATAGGTATGTTTTAGTGGATTTCATAGAATGTCTTTTTCTTGATAAATGATGAATGCCTTAAAGTTGTACAATTAATAAATTGATCATTGTTGCATGATTGATGAATTAGTCTTGTAATCACTATACTAAATTTTAGTATAATTCTTGAATGATTGATTCCACATTAAAATTGGATTTCATTGTATTTCCTCTATAAAAATTGTTCCTTTGTCTTATTTTAAAATCTATTAATTTATCCCTTTTCTTTAAATTATTAATTGAGGAATTAGATGGTTTTAGGAAGAACCATTGTGTTGAAACCCTGTGTTTAATTTTTTTGCATTGTTGTGTGGAAATTGCATTCTATAATTGGTTGTTATTCATTCATCTGGGTGCTCCTGAGGAATAAGAATGATTTAATCTACACATTTGATGGTTTCACTTGATCAGTAGATAGAGTATATATGTTTGTATCTGCTTGAACTTTCCAATTCCCTAGGCATCAAAATTATTAAAGAATCTGATTTAAATGATGCTGTATTAATCGAGAGACATATGGTTTCTTTAAAGTTTTGTATTTGATTTAATTTGCATCTAACTTCATTAAAAATTATATGAGTTTCTTTTATTTCTTCAGTCAAATCCATTATGTGCATATACTACAATCATTACATTTCTTGAGCTGAGGTCTCTCAAAGGCATTTATTTATTTCTCTCCTATAGCTTGAACCATTTTATCATTGCACCATGTTTATTAAATCTTTTTATTAATTCATTGGTGCAATTGAATATTATGTTTGAGTTGATGATTATACTTAAGTTTTGTAGAGAAGTAGAATTTATATTTTGTTTGTGGGTTAAATCTGGATTGATAAAAAGGGGTCGATTGCAGAAAAAATTGCTCATACCTCATAAACAATTTTCTTAATTTCTTTTTGGGTTTTTTTGCCTCATTTGTTATCTTTCCGAGACATTTTGAGTTTTTAAATTTCTCTTAGAATCAAGAAAGTTATCATAGATTTACTACTATCTAGTTTTTTGTGGCAGGATAGCTTATTTATTTTATTATTTTATTTTGTTCTTATTTCTTTTGATAATTTAATTCATTAAATTAAAATTGAGATTAAATATGCCACAACTAAATTGTATGAATATACTTCCTTTTTAATGCATTATAATTTCATAAATCGTGTCTATATTTATTTTGAGGGAGTGACACTATAAATTGGTTTATTTATAAAAGAGAGATTATTTTGTATTAAATATAAAAGGAATATTTCACTACTTTCTCTTCAAAATCTACTAAGGACTTATGTTTAGACAGCCAATTGATTCCAAGAATCACATCATAAGATCATAGAGGTGCAACATAAATATTGACTTGTTTTTGGAAAGTAGGAAGATCTAATTCACTGCATACTAGACATGAATCTACTCTTTTCTTTGCATTGTTACCATACTGCACCATCCAAGAATTTTCCATGTGTCCAAGTTTAATAGATAACTTAGCTATAATTTTTGGATCAACAAAACATTCTGTAGCTCTTGTATCAATTAAAATAGAAACTAGAAGGCCACAGAGCTTACCAGACATCTGAATGGGTGTAGCTTGGAAATTTGCTTGTTGTTGATCTACATCTGCATGAATTTGATGTTGAGGAACTCCTTGTCGATTCCCATCTCTTTGGTTTGCTATTCATTGAGTGCATGCACTTGCATAGTTATCTCCTCCACAAATATAACATCCATCTCTGAGTCCTCTATGTCTAGCTGGCATGTCCCTCCTATTATTATTACCATTGTTGCCATAGTTACCTCTCTTATTGTTATTTCCACCTTGGTTCCCATTGTTCTTTTCCTGGTAGTTATTGCCTCTCTTAAGATTCCTTATATGGCGCTTGCTGTTCCCTTCATTGATCCTATTACCCTAATTGCTACTGTCATTCTGATACCTTTTATTCACATTCTTCACATCCCAACTCTTATGGTAATTTGAGATCTGCTGCAGTTTCAACTCATGTTTAGTAGCCTTTTCGAACACTTCATCCATGGTCAATGGATTATGAATATCAACATTTGATCCAATCTATGGCCTTAATCCCAAGATGAACTTTCAAATCCTAAACCTTTCATCAAGCTGATGTTGTGGAACATATTTCAATAGGTGAGAGAATTTCTCCCAATACCGAGTCATAGTCATACCTCCCTGAGTGAGGTTTTGGAATTGTATCATTTTCTTGTCAAAATAGAGCTATGGCAACCACCTCTTCCTAAAGAGCTCAAGGAAGCGATCCCATGTGACTTCTCCTGGTAACAACTTCTTTTCAACTTTCTCGTTATCCCACCAAGTCGCTACTTCCCCAGTAAGCTGATAGGATCCCCATATAGCTTTAGTTTCAACAGACAAGTCACAAAGATCAAAGTATTTTTCCATATCAATAATCTATGCTTCTGCTTCATCACCTATAGTCTTACTGTCAAACTTAGGAGGAGTAACCTTTTTGAGACCCTTTCCTAACTCCTCAGTAATCTTGTTTTTGTTGTTCCATTCACTTCACCCTCAGGACCTCTAGCTTCTTCTCTCCTTTCCTCAGTCCTATTTCCCCTTATTTCTCTGATTTCCTGTTCCATAGTGTTCATTCAAGTTCCCTATTGAGTCAAGAGAGCTCCTTGCTGAGTTAGAAGAGCTAGGATTTGAGTCAGTTGGTTATTCTGTCCCTCATTATTCTATCCTGCACTATTATTACTGTTTGCCTCATTCCTGTTTCCCTCATTATTTCTAGCATTAGCCCCTCCTGCATCAACGCCAGCATTGTTCCTAATATTGGCTATTTAATTATTTCTAGTATTGAGGTAACTACCAGATCCTAGGGTTGCTTCCCTACATCCAGAGTTTTTAGTGTTCATGATGAACTATTTGGAAAAAGAGTTTACAACTTTAGCGTAATGGTTCCATAAAGGCCTAGAGTAGAACCATCGCTCTGATACCAAATGTAAAGTACTAGATTTTTACATTCACTCAAACTGATGCAATACATAATTATTGCAAGTAAAAAAAATTAAAGTACTAACTTCCATTTTCATTTAGTTGAAAAGTAAATTTTAACATTTCTAGAAACAAGTTAAAATTAAGATTCATAAGTTTAAATTTCAATTATGATCTCAATACATATTGTTACAGCTGAAGTCAATTACAGAGTATGTCATTAATCAATATTAAAAATTCCAATAATGGCATCAAGCCTTACAAATCTTTAAAACAATAGAAGTACAAGGTTATCAATATCATATAAATCTGACAATTAGTCCTTGACCACCATTGACCAACCAACCATCTGCTGCGTCGAAGGACAAGAACATGGTTCAGGCGCTTTTTCTGCCCAACCACGAAGCTTGTGCTTCCCCAGTATCCTTCAAATTGAAGGATGCCCAACCCTGCTCGAAAAGCCTAGCAACCTGTAAACAAGTGCAGGGTGGAATCTGGTGTGTGTCTATCAATCTACATGCATTACTATCATGAATGTAACATCTCATAAATAGGGTATGGCAGGGAAATATAAAAATGAATACTAGGCTATCAACCTTTTACTATAATGGTATACATGTCTATTTCAACTTCTCATTAGCTTTGGCCAAAGAATTAACCGTATTACAATGTATAGGTTTCGAAAAAGAAAACCTATTTCCCTATTATTCCATACTCGACACCTGTCCTGAAAGGCAATCTTTCTAACAATACACAATAAAGAAGAACAAAACATAGGGAATGCAAACATCTATTTTCTTTCAATAATTCAAAAGTACAAGTTTCAATAATCAATTCTTTTACTTTCCCAAAACATCCAATGAATGTAATATACTAAGAAGCAATCCACTAGTTCAGTCACTTAATTGTTTCAATAATAAATTTAATTCTTAGATCTGTCTTCCTGTCATTTCTGTGACAGGAGGTTTATTTAAAATACAAATAAAATGAAATAATAAAAAAAAACATACAACAGACTTCCTGTCGCTATGGTGATACGAACTGATACAGGAATCCAAAATAGTGATAAAGAGCAAATAAATCATTCTTTTAACAACATTCAAGGAGTAAGGTATATAATTTATTGACAATTTGCCAATATGTTGTTTTATCATTGTATCAATTTTGATTAATATTCATTTCAATTCTAATAACATTCTAACAAGTTTATTAATGGTTTTATCACAACTATAGGATCTACTGCTTTTTGCTACAAGAAGATAGTAGTTCCCAGTTCATATAATATACAAGGTTTACTGTCATAAATGATAGCTACATAACTAATTTTTCTACTCAAATTTAGAGATTTCAATGAAGTTGCTACAAAAAATACAAATTATCTAAGATAAGAGGTTTCCTGTTTAAAAAAAGAGGTCGATTTTCTAATCTAAATTTGATCTCAACCAGCTTAGTAAGAAAAATAGTCATATATATATATTCAATAGGAATTTAAAATAACAGTAACTAAAGATTTTCTAAGAGCGGTTGCAAGAACAAAGGGGATCTATCCATTCAGTTCACCTAAGCATACACAAGTCGGCCATGGACAAGGTTGATGGCCTACATAATGGGTGGTCAGCCTGATGTAGGTGGCCAGAAAATAGGATAGCAGCCAAGAATACAATGAAATGGCCTGCGTTAAGTAGAAATAACCTTAAGAAGATCAATGGCCAAGAAGTTACAGAGGGTCGACGCCAGGGATAATGGAATCAGCCAGAAAAGCAAAGGCTAGAAAATAGGGGTGATATCAGCAGGACATGGGTCGATCAGGTGGAGTGGGTAGGAAGAAGAAAACTCAGATTTGCAAAAGACCATTGCCAGGTAGGAATTTGACTCAGCAACCAAGGTTGATCCAAAGGGATCTGACACCTATTAGACTATTATTAATCTATCCTTTTGACAATCAAAATAAACGTGGTATAAACGTGGTTTTTATGCAGAAACTTTTAAGAGAAGAGAACCTAGAAATAGCAAAGACTTTGCAGCTATTGTCGCTGCCCTCTAAACCTTCTCTGTCACTGAATTCCTTCTCTTGTTGGTCAAGAAGAATCCCTCTTCCGCCTTCTAAAACGTGGTTCTTTCTCTGCAAATTGTTTGTGATCCCTAATCCATTCGATCTCCCCTTTTTTAACAAATTTTCCTCTCATATTTTGAACGATCAGAAACAGGTTTGGAAAACTCCACTTGAGTTTCAGTTTGCATGGACTTTCCACCAACCAAAATTGAGAATAAACTATTTAAAATATCACAATAATATCTTTTATATCTTACTATTGCATGGGTGATAGGAACTTATTTTATTGTTTTATTCAAAACTCTAAATATAATAAAGCTATTTTAATATTATGTAACTATTTCATTTAAAACACATTTAAATAATAATTTTTTTTTAAAGAAAAAAGTATTTAATACAATATTGCATAATTTATATCTATATTTTACTATATTTATTTAATTTAAGGAGCATTTGTCTTCCAAACATCTTTAGACAATATTTTATTATTTTTTTGAAAATACAACCACATGCATTTTCTTATTTAAATACTATACACCATTTGAAACATAATTCAAAAAGATATTTAATTCAAGAAAACACA
The DNA here is from genome assembly GCA_027924645.1 of Cunninghamia lanceolata. Taxonomy (NCBI): domain Eukaryota; kingdom Viridiplantae; phylum Streptophyta; class Pinopsida; order Cupressales; family Cupressaceae; genus Cunninghamia; species Cunninghamia lanceolata. The sequence goes on along the minus strand of BSBN01000964.1, from coordinate 396,460 downwards.
TCATGCATTTGAAAATGATTAACCACAAATTAATGAAATAATATCCATTCAATTATGCATGTGCAACTACATGACATGTGTGAAAGAACCAGATAGAACCCAACACATGTTGCCAAAAAGCTAGGTCCCTTCTACCTGAGCCATGCTCTTGTCCTTTGAGAAGACTTGCAAACACTCAAACTCATCGAACTATCAATAAGTTAAGCCCAAAATATAGCCAAGGCAACAAAATCTTAACCAATAACATATCATATCCAATGTAAATCTACTATTGTTCCATAATCTTACTTGTAATTAACTAAAGAGGTAAATCTGAAAAGTTTGAGACATGACATCCTTCCCCAGTTGGAAGAGACATCATCTCAATGTCTTATTACATCAACAAACAATAAAGTATCAAAACAATAATGTATCATCATCTGAGTATCAAAATATCTATCATGTATGTAAATGAAACTATTTATTCTAATTTCCCAAGTATGGGAAAGATTTATCAATATTAGAAGCATCCTCCCAAGTGGCACTGTCCACCGAATACTAGTCCCACTAGACCTTATATTGCACTATGTCTTGATTACGCAACTTAATTTTGTGCTTCTCCAAGACTCAAATGGGCTCCACTTGCACCACTCCTAGATCCTGTACCCACGGAGCATGCCAATCAAGAATATGCAAAACATCAGGATGATAAGGTTTGATCAATGACACATGAAAAACATTATGGATCTTGGTGAGAGCTAGCGGCAGTGCAAGTTTGTGTGCAACTGAATTGATCACTTCAAGGATGTCAAAAGATCCTACGAATCTTGGAGCTAGTTTAGATGCCTTGCCAAACAAAATTAAACTCTTGTGTGGCTTAACCTTTAGAAACACCTTATCACCTATTGAAAACTGTCTAAAAGTCCTGACCTTGTCTGTATAATTTTTCTGTCTATCCGAGGCTTGTATCAATTTCTCTTTTATTAGCCTCATCTGATCTTCCATTTCTTTTAACATATCAGGTCCAACTACTATTCAATCTTCAACCATGTCCCAACTGATTGGGGTTCTACAACTATGACCATACAGAGCCTCAAAAGGTGCCATTCCTAAAGATGCACAGTATGAATTATTATAAGAAAACTCTACCAATGGTAGATATTCCTCCCATTTGTACTGCTGGTCCATACAGTACATCCTCAGAAGATCCTCCACTACCTGGTTGACTCTCTTCATCTGACCATCTATTTCAGTGTGGTAAGCTATACTAAAGTTCAAATTAGTCCCCAAAGCTACATTAAGCATGGTCCAAAACCTAGAGGTCATGTGAGTGTCACAATATGAAATGATCATCTCTGGTACTCCATGGAGTCAAAAGATCTCTTGAACAAACTTCCTTGCTAATATCAATGACCCATCCGACAGATTTTTGGGAATGAAATAAGCCACTTTAGTTAGTTTGTCCACTACCACTAAGATAACATCATGCCTATTCTTTGACATGGGCAATCCTTGAATAAAGTCCATGGTAATAACCTGTCATTTGTACTTAGGTACACTGTGTGGATAAAGTAGTCCTACAGGATGGACATGTTCTGCCTTGATGCATTGACACTCTAAACATTGAGTGACAAATTTAGTCACGCCCTTCTTATGCTTAGGCCAAAAGTACAATGGCCTCAATCCATCCATTGTCTTGGTCACTCCTGGCTGTCCAGAATATGGAACACTATGAATCTCCTCGAGAACTAACTTCCTCAATTCACCTAAATCTAGGAGATACATTCTTCCTTGATATCTCAGAAGCCCATCTAATTCTATGACATACCCATCAAATCGATGATTTGTGGGGTTTGCTTCTAATGCTTGCTTAACCCGTTCATAGTGCTTATCCCCTTGCAAGTTTTGGATTACCTGATGCTACAAATTTGTTCTAGTAGTCACCATTGTAGCTAGATGTCATCTCCTACTAAGAGCATTTGCTACCCTATTCTCTTTTCCTTTTATGTACTCGATTCTAAAATCATATTCGCTAAGGAATTCTAGCCATCTTCTCTATCGAGCATTGAGATTAGGTTGGGTGAAGATATATTTGAGCCCCAGATGATCTATCTTAAGCTCAAATGGCTTACCCAAGAAATAGTGTCTCCACATTTGTAGTGCGTGAACAATGGTAGATAACTCGAGATCATGAGGTGCATAATTTAACTCATGTTGTTTCAGTTTTTTTGATTCATATGCCACTACTTTTCCATTCTGCATCAACACTCCTCCCACACCTTCACTAGAAGCATCTGTAATCACTGTGAAATGACCATTTGGATCAGGTATGGTCATAATAGGTGCTAATATGATTTTTTCTTTCAACAACTAAAAATCTTGTTCACATTTCTCTGTCCAGTCGAGCTTCTCACCCTTCTTCTATAATGAGGTTATGGGTGTTGTAATTATTGAGAATCCTTCTACAAATTTCCTATCACATTTTGTGGTGCAGGCCATTCCATTATTGCCTTGATCTTTTTAGGATCTACTGCTATCCCATCTGCTGAAATTATGTGGCCAAGATATTGCACTTTACTCTGGTAGAATGTGCACTTAGATAACTTGCCAAAAAGTTTCCTTTCTCTCAAACGCTGCAAGACTATTCTCAAGTGTCTTTCATGCTCCTCTACTGTCATTCTGATACCTTTTATTCCCATTCTTCACTTCCTGACTCTTATGGTAATTTGAGATCTGCTGCAGGTTTTGCTCATGTTTAGTAGCCTTTTCAAACACTTCATCCATGGTCAATGGATTATGACTATCAACATCTGATCCAATCTGTGGCCTTAACCCCAAGATGAACTTTCAAATACTAAACCTTTCATCAAGCTGATACTATGGAACATATTTCAACAGGTAAGAGAATTTCTCCCAATACTGAGTCATAGTCATACCTCCCTGGGTGAGGTTTTGGAATTCTATCATTTTCTTGTCAAAATAGAGCTATGGAAACCACCTCTTCCTAAAGAAATCAAGGAAGTGATCCCATGTGACTTCTCCTGGTAACAACTTCTTTTTAGCTTTCTCGTTATCCCACCAAGTCGCTGCTTCCCCAGTAAGCTGATAGGATCCCCATATAGCTTTAGTTTCAACAGACAAGTCATGGAGATCAATGTATTTTTCCATATCAATAATCCATGCTTCTGCTCCATCACCTATAGTCTTACCGTCAAACTTAGGAGGAGTAACCTTTTTGAGATCCTTTCCTAACTCCTTAGCAATCTTGTTTCTGTTGTTTCCATTCACTTCACCCTTAAGATCTCCAGCGTCTTCTCTCCTTTCCTTAGACCTATTTCCCCTTATTCCTCTAATTTCCTATTCCATAGTGTTCATTCGAGTTCCTTGCTGAGTCAAGAGAGTTCCTTGTTGAGTCAGATGAGCTACGATTTGAGTTAGTTGGTTATTCTATCCTGCATTATTACTATTGTTTGCCTCATTCTTGTTTCCTTCATTATTTCCAGTATTAGCCCCTCCTGCATCAGTGCCAACATTGTTCCCAATATTGGCTTCTTCATTATTTCCAGTATCAGGGTTATTGCCAGATCCTAGGGTTGCTTCACTACGTGCAGAGTTTCTAGTGTTCATGATGAACTATCTGGAAAGAGGAGTTTACAACTTTAGCATAACAGTTCCATAAAGGCCTAGAGTAGAACCATCTCTTTGATACCAAATGTAAAGTACTAGATTTTCACATTCACTCAAATTGATGCAACACATAATTATTGCAATTAAAACAAAGAAAAGTACTAACTTCCATTTTCTTTCAGTTGAAAAGTAAATTTTAACATTTCTAGAAACAAGTTAAAATTAAGATTCATAAGTGTAAAGTGCAATCATGATCTCAATACATATTGTTACAATTGAAGTCGATTACAGAGTATGTCATTAATCAATATTACAAATTCTAATAATGACATCAAGCCTTACTAATCTTTAAAACAATAGAAGTACAAGGTGATCAATATCATATAAATCTGACAATTAGTCCTCAACTACCATCGACCAACCAGTCATCTGCTACGTCGAAGGACAAGAACATGGTTCAGATGCTTTTTCTAGTGTGTGTCTATCAATCTACATGCATTACTATCATGATTGCAACATCTCATCAATAAGATATGGCAAGGAAATATAAAAATGAATACTAGACTGTCAACCATTTACTATAATGGTATACATGTCTATTTCAACATCTCATTAGCTTTGGCCAAACCATTAACCGTATTACGATGTATATGTTTCGAAAAAGAAAACCTACTTCCCTGTTATTCCATACTCGACACCTATCCCAGAAGGCAATCTTTCCAACAGTACACAATAAAGAAGAACAAAACATAGGGAATGCAAACATCTATTTTCATTCAATAATTTAGAAGTACAAGTTTCATTAATCAATTCTTTTACTTTACCAAAACATCCAATGCATGTAATATACTAAGAAGCAATCCACTAGTTCAGTCATTTAATTGTTTCAATAATAAATTTAATTCTTAGATTTGTCTTCTTGTCATTTCTGTGATAGGAGTTTTATTTAAAACACAAATAAAAATAATAATAAAAAAACATACAACAGACTTCCTATCGCTATGGCGACAAGAACTGCTACATGAATCTAAAACAGTGATAAAGAGCAAATAAATCATTCTTTTAACAACATTCAAGGAGTAAGGTATATAATTTATTGACTATAATTTATTGTATCAGTTTTGATTAACATTCATTTCAATTCTGATAACATTCTAACAAGTTTATTAATGGTTTTATCATAGCTACAGGATAACTACTTTTTGCTACAAGAAGATAGTAGTTCCCAGTTCATATAAGATACAAGGTTTACTATCGTTAATAATAGCTATATAAATGATTTTTCTACTTAGATTCAGATATTTCAATGAAGCTTCTATAGAAAATGCAAATTATCTAAGATTAGAGGTTTGCTGTTTAACAAAAGAGGTTGATTTTCTAATCTAAATTCGATCTCAGCCAGCTCAGTAAGAAATATAGTCATCTATATATTCGACAGGAATTTAAAATAAAAACAACTAACAATTTTCTAAGAGCGGCTGCAAGAACAAAGGGAGTCGATCCATTCAGATCGCCTAAGCATACACAAGTCGGCCATGGACAAGGTCGATGACCTACATAATGGGTGGTCAGCCTGACGTAGGCGACTAGAAAATATGATAGCGGCCAGGAATACAATGAAATGACCTGCATTAAGTAGAAATGGCCTTAAGAAGATCAACGACCAAGAAGTTACAGAGGGTCAACGCTAGGGAAAATGGAATCGACCAGAAAAGTAAAGGCCAGAAATAGGGGCGATATCAACAGGACATGGGTCAGTTAGGTGGAGTGGCTAGGAAGATGAAAACTCAGATTTGCAAAAGACCATTGCTAGGCAGGAAATTGACTCAGCAACCAAGGTCGATCCAAAGGGATCTGACGCCTATTAGACTATTATTAATCTATCCTTTTGACAATCAAAATAAATATGGTTTTTATGCAGAAACTTTTAAGAGAAGAGAACCTTGAAATAATAAAGACTCTGTAGCTATTGTCGCTACCCTCTAAACCTTCTCTGTCACTAAATTCCTTCTCTCATGTTGCTCAAGAAGAATCCCTCTTCTTCATTCTAAAACGTGGTTCTTTTTCTCTGCAAATTGTTGGTGATCCCTAATCCATTCGATCTCCCCCTTTTTAACAATTTTTCCTCTCATATTTTGAATGATCAGAAATAGGTTTGGAAAACTCCACTTGAGGTTCAATTTGCATGGACTTTCCACCAACCAAAATTGAGAATAAACTATTTAAAATATCACAATAATATCTTTTATATCTTATTGTCGCATGGCTGATAGGAACTTATTTTATTATTTTATTCAAAACTCTAAATATAATAAAGCTATTTTTAATATTATGTAACTATTTCATTTAATACACATTTAAATAATTAAAAAAAATAAAAAAAAGAATTTAATACAATATTGCATAATTTATATATATATATATATTTTACTATATTTATTTAATTTAAGGAGTATATTGTCTTCCAAACATCTTTAGACAATATTTTATTATTTTTTTGAAAATACAACCACATACATTTTCTTATTTAAATACTATACACCATTTGAAACATAATTCGAAAAGACATTTAATTCAAGAAAACACATCATGCATTTAAAAATGATTAACCATGAATTAATGAAATAAAACCAATTCAGTTATGCATTTACAACTACGTGATGTGTGTGAAAGAACCAGATAGAACCCAACACATGTTGCCAAAAAGCTAGGTCCCTTCTACCTGATCCATGCTTTTGTCCTTCAACAACACCTACAAACACTCAAACTCGTCGAACTATCAATAAGTTAGCCCAAAATATAGCTGAGGCAACAAAATCTTAACCAATAACATATCATATCCAATGTAAATCTACTATTGTTCCATGATCTTACTTGTAATTAACTAATGAGGTAAAGCTGAAATGTTTGAGACATGACAACAATAAAAGGGGATTTTAATGATGCCTTACATATAAAAAGAAAATTAGGGAAAAATATTTGAAGCCTAAATTAGGGAAATATCCCATAGGCAAATTAGGGAAAAATAACTAAATTGAAGCAGGGGTGGCCAAAACAATGGTGCTTTCCTCAAAGAGGCTAAAAGTAGAGTCCAAGCCGCAGAGGTTCTCCACATCGAGCACGGTAGAGTTTGGAAAGTGTATGGAATGAGGTTTGAAGTTCCTTACATAGGCTTTGGCATTTCCACACTTCCTTACCACACACAATCTTGCCTAAATCACCTCTTCAATCTCAAGGATTTAATGTAGGTGTAAATGGCATGTTGGGAAGAATTTTTTTTCTGTAAGATGTGAATTCTTGGCTTCAAAATAGGGTGTGATCAACTTTGACACAGTTAGCAAATGATGTGGCTTAGAACAAAGAACACACCACTCTCAAGAAGAAGCCACCTCCATCAAACATGTTGTGCAAATCGGCCTTCATAAGGAATTTTCATGCCTTTATGGTAGGGAGTGGATCAAAACATAAAAAGGCAAAGGTCAACCTTTCCAAACACCAAAAGACACTCAAATCACCTCCTTGATCATAGAAAAATGGCCTCCCAAAAATAGCTTCCTGCATAGGGAATTCTCACGCAGATCGTGGCTTCAATCGCCTAGTTTGGCCTTTCAAATGCCTTCACATTAGGAAAGATTCTAGATCAAGGAAAAAATGCTTTTCTACTTGAAAAATACCTTTAAAAAAAAATAGAGATCTTTAACTTGCTTTTCTCATACCAAAGATGTGAACCAACAATCTTCAACCAACAAGGCTCTGATAACATGTTAGAGTTTTAGGATCTACTTAGAGAATACTAATCACAAAATAGAGTATAGATTATGAACAAATGTGTTGTACACATATAATGTAGAAAGGTTGGGTCAAATTAGGAGTCAACTCAAACACTCCACTAGTGGCAGCAAGAATGTTTCCACCAAGTCAAAAAGGAGTGGTGACATGTATCTTGGATGAGTTTGGCCAACTCTTCAAGTTTCCACATAACCTACATAAGGTGGCTTAAATCCATGCATGAAATATATGTATAATTACTTATTAAATAATGAGTAATAACATTAGCATTTCTATACTAACATGAAGGAATACCAATGCATATATGTTTTTATGCCTATGTCGAGAGGGGATGATTGCTACTGTATACATAAAAAAAAAAACATAGCTGACATATATTTTTTTTAAAAAGGAATTTTTAAAGAGATATCTATACAAACCTTTATATAATATTTAAGATATAAAAAATAACTCTTAAGTAAAGAAAATAACTACTCAAGATTGATATCTCTAAATATTTTGAACATTTTTAAAATAAATTTATTTTCACCACTTAAGAGTAAAGTAACATAACATTTCCTTGTATATATAATATAACATTTTTTTCTTTATAGGATTTTATATATAATAGTGTAAATACATGTCTATCTAAAAATGTTTAAAATGCTGCGAGATATCAATCTTGAATTAATTTTATTTACTTAAGAATTATTCTATAAATATAAATTATATATAAATGTTATTTTAAAATATATTTTAAGATATAGGATTATATATTATATATTGATGTAAAGTATTACTAGCATAGATATATTAAATACATCTATCTTAAAGACATTGATATCTCTTGTCATCTTTTAGATATTTGTATTTAAGGTATCTATGCTAGTAGCATCTGCAGTGAGTTATGTAAAATGTTAATTTAGCATCTTTTTCTTATGTTTGTATAAAATAAATTATTATCCTTTAGAAATAAAGAAGCCAATCATATTCATTGAAATGTATAATATAAATTTTATTTATTGAACATTATTGAAGTATTTTGTATTTTTTCAAATCTGCAATCAACATATTAAAAGATAATTAATTAGACATTTCATATTTATCCAGAAGTATTAATGTAGGTCAAGATCCAGGGGCTCTGTCTAGCTACCAGATTGAGCAGCCAAATGATTACACAACAAAAAAACCAAATGATTCTTTATTCATATGCAAGAGATGATTACAATAGGAGTACAATTTGCACTATATATGCATTGGCCTTAGCCTTACAACATTCAGATGCAGATCAAACTGATCATGCAATCTGGATAAATCTTCTAGAAGACTCCAAAAAAATGTACTACAGATCGTCGACCAAGGAGAAGCTCTGCCAGAATATCAAAGCATGAATCCCATCAATTTATAGACCTCTGTGGCAGCCACCGACCACCATTAATGCTCACATGACATGTGTCACATCCTGATTTGTCCTTGGAACGATTGTATAGGCAGTCAAGATTGACTTTTAATGCTTTTTGGGCGATTTGCAAGGAAATTAGCCTCTACCGGATGTGGACTTTTCAGGCTTAATTGGACTAGCAAAAATTTCTGCCCCTACCGACCAAAGTAGGGATTTGGCCACCATCTGACATATGCAGTAAGACCTTCATTTAGCGCTGGGTCCATTAAACACTTTTGGTGGGATTTGCTGACGTCACCAAATCGATGGGAATTTTGTTGCCTGTTGGACATATGCAGTGTAGTCACTTTTCAGTGCAAACCTTCAAATGCTCTTTTACTAGAGATTTCCATGGTGATTGGATAGCGAAATATTTCGGGGTCACCGGACATGTTCAATGCACACGCGTTTTAGCGCAAGATCCGGTGACGAAGGCATTTAGCACAAAAAGGTCTGAAAGTGCTCAGCAGGGATTTAAGGTCCAACTAGTTTGCACGGGTTTTGGCATCTAGTAAACATGTGCAGTTGAATTGATTCTTAGTGCAAGTCTAGAGCCTTATCATAGATTTGCATGTTGAATGCCAACGTAGAAATTCCATGTCACTAGCTTTTAGCGCAAAGTGTTGTAACCAGCCAAAACTTTGTTGGAACATAACTAGTCCAATTTTGCTCGAATCTTCACCAAATTTAACATGCAGATACCCATTTGCGTCTTCTTCAAGATCAATCCATCACTTGGCCAACTTACTTAGGAAAATTCTCCAAAATTGATCAATTTACTCTTGAAGCAACTCCTGCAACAAAACAAACAACAAGAAAGTAAAACAAATCTTTTTGGTTGATGAAGATTGCATGTGAACCTGGATGCTCCTACATCAAGTATAATGTCAATGCTATTTAAGGAGTAATATGAGTTTAATAGAAGAATTATATTTGATAATGTATACATTACATAAAATTAAATTGTATTTCCAAAGATTTGAGTCTTTCTTCCTTAGCTTTCCTTTTGGAGAGTTGCTTCCTTGTTTTTAATTTTTCATAAGGATTGTATGAAAATGGTGGTGAGATTTTGAGTCCATCCAAGCACTTAACACATGATATAGCGACATATGTTAAACTTTCCCTTTCTCTCTGTCCTATATCAATTGTTTCCCTTGAAAGAGTTAATCCTTGTGATTTGTGGATTGTTAGTGCCCAAGCTAATTGTAAGGGCAATTGACATGTGCATCCTCAAGTCCTATTCATGAAATTGGAATTAAATTTGAAGATTCATATTCAAATGGAATTCTAGAGTAATTGTCAAATTCAACCATAACATTTGTTGGTGGATCTTGTGGGGCACTTCCAAGTTTGTATATGATATTTTGAATGTATCCTAAAGCTCCATTTACAAGACCCGCTTCCATCCAATTCATCATTATGATCTCTTGCTAGCTTAGTACTCCCTTCTTTAGTTGCAATGCTATGGGCTATCGGTCTTCTCAATGAATATATTTTTATATGTTGGATTTTTTCTTGGAAACTCATGTCTTGTCTCTTCTAAATCAACAAAATCTATAAGTGGAATTCTCAGTGTTGAATGGATTGTGGTGATAATGCATCTTGAAGAGCTTGATAAATTACATGAATTAAATATGATTTACCTATTCTAGCTATTCCTTGAATTGTCATGCATAGTGGCATAGCATTTTGATCTATGTTGATGTTTCTCTTGTCAACATCTATTGTAAGATGGCCTTTAGGTACCTAAACAACCTTCATTGCAGTTTAACTTTCTTGATAAATATAACACATGCTCAGTGCAACAAGGTTATCTAGTCCATGTAAAAATATCATTTATAAAATTTTCAAATCAATCTCAACATTTCTATTATTAAGTGTACCTTGATCTCTTTCATTTTGTGTTCTTTACAGTCATCTTCATCTTCTTAGTTGAGATGTTAACTACTCTTGTGAATTGTTATGTTTAGAAAATGATTTTGAGTATCAACATTTATTGCATCTTTAACTCTATTATCTGTATTTTGTAGCACATGATCTATTGTAATAGAATTCATCCCTTCAGAATTAACCTCATCATTCCCATGAGATTGACAATGTCTTTGAACTAATTCATGGTTATGTGGTTGTAGTTATTATCTTTCTATCTCATTGAAATGATCTAAATATGCATCTCTTTGCAATCTTCTTCTTAATATAAAATGCCCCTCGACATAAATATTATAGTGTATAGTGATAATTTGATGTATTGTATGAATTCCATATTAATATAATATGCATAATAATTGATAATACACTTATAAAGAAAATGCATGTCTTATATTATATTCTATATTAGTTTTTAGTATAGATAATAAGGGTGATAGTTGAAATAAGCAATAATTAAGACAAATATATGAAATCCACATAAAATCATTTTACAAAAGATGATATAATATACTATGGCTTACAATGTTTGATTCAATTTATAGAGTATTATAGTATCTTGGTTATAATGAGCAATAATTCAATTCCCTATTTTCTACCATGAGATATTATTAAAAATAGATGCCCCTTGTAAGGAGATTATTATACTTATGAGAGATAATTATTCGAACCACAATATAATGTATATTATGCTAGGCATATTGAGTAGTGTAATTATTAAAAATAATAAGAAAAATAAATAATAGTTTAAAAATAAATACACACACGTGCATGGTATAATTTACTCCTAGAAATTAAATATTATTGTGTGAATGGCTTCAAGAAAATATTTAAACAAGTAACGTTTAAACATCATAAATTCACTTATTGCAAATCTTTAGGAAATAATTGTCCTAGGTGAGTGATCCTTTGAGCAATAGAATTTAATTAAAAGGGGTCATACCTTAGGTTAGTTTTGTCTTTACATTAAGGGAAAAAAATGAGCTAGAACATACTTTAGGAATGTACCTTATGTCCTCAACTTAAGAAATAGAAGGATCTAAATGAGCAAACACATGACTTGGCTTATCTTAAATATCAAGATTTCTTAAAAGAGCACATGCTCCCTTGCTTAAGTTGTTCAATACTCCCATATTAGATAAATGTTCCAGAGTTAGGTGTGCTAGTTGTCTTTATCACATTATGCCTTTGGAGGAGAGTTATAATCAGAGTGCCTTCCCTTGTGGTGTCATTAAATGCCTTATCAATCTACCATTTCTTAGTGCCCCAATTGTCACATAAAATGTGCTAGAGGGATATGCATAACTGGACTACCTTCATGTTATCTTTTCCTCCTGTATCTCCTACACATGGATGACACATGTTCAGATGATGTGTACTATGAATATTCTTAAATATTATCCACTTCAATAATCAAAGGTCAATTTTGGCCAATAAGAATAAGACAAATATTTGCCACTTTTTGTTGTGAATGAGGTGTAAAATTACAATGGACTAACTAACCATTGAAGTAGATGATATTTAAATAGAATGATGTATTATTAGTTCTTGTGTAGGCAGGATTACTTATGCATCCATGTGATGCAATTTGTTTTGCCCATTTGACCAACAACATTGAGTATTAAATTCATTTGGAAAAATCCCTAAAGTTGAAACTTAATTTTTTTATTTAATGATTTATTAAATACAATTTATTTATTGTGCTATTGGTCAATTGGGTGAACAGTAATGTGAAACATAGAATATTTTATTTTTTAATTATATTAAAATTCAATTGACCAATGAGCATTGAGTATTAAACTCATTTGGCAAGATAACTATTGTTAAAGTACTGTGTGATTATTATTTGGTACATATATCTAAGTACCAAGTTGACATTGTCTAATTGTAATAAATGCTATACGTACTGCAACACTGTATAGTGCCTCCTAGCAGAGGTTGTAGAACTTCAACGTAGCACGCATGACAAAGAGCAAGGTAAACAGATTTGGAAGCAGGTGTGAACAAAGGTAAAGGAGAATTTGTGATGAAACTAGCAATTGGCACACCAACCTTAACCATTGCTGTGATTGTGGATACTAGAAGCGATTTGATGTGGACATAGTGCAAACTCTACTTAGACTACTTTCCCAATCCACTCTCATTTTCAACCCTTCTCTCTCCTCTTCTTACAAACATCTCCCCTCTTCTCATGCCCTCTGCTCCGCCTAAGCTTTTCCCAAATTCTCCTGCAAATCCATCAGCTATGAGTACACTTAAACATATGGCAATTTCTCCATTACCGTGGGAATCCTCTCCTCTGAGACCTTCACTTTTTCTTTGCCCAAATTAGAAGCCAAGCCTTCACAAGCATGGGTTATGTTTGGGTGCAGCCATGACAATGAAGGTGGTGAATTCGATCAGGCGAGTGGAATTGTGGGGTTGGGACGAAGCCCCCTCTCCTTAATCACTCAGCTTGGCCTGTCTCTCAACTACAAATTCTCCTATTGTCTCACCAATTCTCCTTCCAAATCCAACACCATTTTCATTGGCTAGGTAGCCACATTGAAGAGTCAGGTTTTTAGATCACTCTGTTTCAAATGGACAAGGGAGAGTCAAGTTACTACTATCTTTCATTACAGGGCATCAGTGTGGAGAACAAATTGCTCAGTATTCCTGAAGGTGCTTTCAATCTTTAATTAGATGGAACAGGCGGACTCATCATAGACTCTGGAACAACTATCACATACTTGCCCTCACTCACCTACAGTGCCATGAAAAAGGAGTTGGCTTCGTTAATTAAGCTCGCTATCACTGATGGATTGCAAGTTGGGCTCAATCTCTGCTATAAAAATTTGGGGACTAACTTTAAGATTTTCTTGCTCTAGAAGTTCATCTCATGGCATTTGTGCTGAAATCTAGTTCAATTGGATATTAGCGCTGATCCTTTCATATCTCATTCAGTGCTAAAATCATCATCAACCAGACTTGCGCTAAAATGGACTTCCATAGGATATATCCACTTGCCTTAGAATGCCCTGCTCTATCCTGTCATGTGCTTCTATCCACTTGCCAATGGGTGAAATATGATTTTAGTTATAGTATATCTAGACCATGACTCATCATCTCTTTCTTGGTTTGTACAAATATATATCACATCTATAAGTTACTTGTATGGATTGACCAAGATATATCCAATTTTATGGCTTATTCTGGATTACAAGAAGCACAACATATCAAGGTTATGACACATAATTATAGTCATTTATAATCTAGATAAACAAATTATAATAATCCGTGATTGGAAAATACTATTGTATACTATCTAGAAGAGATCGATTGTAAAGAAATCAGATCTACAGAATCTAGAATTTAGTGAAATTCTTGTAAACTTCTTCTCTGCATTGTAACATCTATCAAAATGTAAGCTTGTCAAGACAATAATTAAGAAAAAAAGTCTTATGAAAGTGAAGCATGTAATCATACTGAGAAAGTTGGGAAGTATCAAGTAATGATGGAGTAGACATTTGCAAGGATGAAAAATGTATCATAGCACTTTTTAAATTAGTCTTTACTTTCATCTTTTATCTCTAATATAATAATTTAGTCTTTAAATAAGATATTTTAGTAAGAGTTGGTATTTAACTTATTTTTATTTAATTTTGAGTCTTTAGTTTTGAGTTGTTTGGATCTAATTCTCAAATTTAAAATTTTCAATCTCGATTCAAAATTGTTGGTGCAACCTCAAACTTGATTTGGAACATTATGTGTGAGATTGATCCCCATTTTCCTAAACCAAATTTAATTTGAGCCTAAGCCTACTAGCTTCTAACTAGTCATTGCCCACCAACTCAAGCATGAAATATTCAAATTTACATGCTACAGTGTTGTATAAAAAGAAAAATCCTTGGTTTATTATAAATTACTAGGTATCAACCATTCATATCACTTGAGTATTATCTAGAGCGTTGCATCAACATGTGAGATCATAAGAGTAGATATATACATTTGCATTTCTACTTGGTGTGTCTTCTAACCTGTTCCTCAAGGGACTTGACTAAGGCATAAGGTGGGAAGCTAGTCATCTTCCCTACCCTAGCAAAATAAATTCCAACAATGCTTCTAAGCACTACCATTTTTAGATATCACTGACAAATAAGATTCTTAAGACTTTAAGTGTAAAGATCAAAGCTACAAACCATATTTACATTTCATATTTTTATAATGATTTGTAGCTGTATGTTATTCACTGACCTTCTCACATGACGGAGTTGTAATTTGCTTGGTGGCCATAACTTTGAATGCACTCCTCTTGACCGTGTCCTTCTTGTGTAACATGATGATTTGCTTCAAGCAACATCCAACTGCTTCATTTTGCATAAGATCCCATGAAAGTTTTAATGCCATATTGATCATTTTATTTTCTCTGACTCTAAACCCTAAACACTATACACTAAACACTAATCTCTATACCCTAAACACTAACCATTAATCTAAATACTTTTACTACTAAATCTTTAAACTTATTAAGCCAAGAGGCTTCTGCAGTAAGTAACTCAACATTACAATGGCAAGAACCTGATGCAATACGTCTCTTGTTATTATTATGGAAAGTCAAAAGAACACAAAAATATTACCTCTTCAATACTCAAAGGTCAATTTTGAGACTTCATACAATTTTAGAGTGGCAAATGAAACTCATACTTGCCGACCATGAAAAGTACCCGTAATGACTAAATACAAATGCCTTGGATTCCCACAATAATGGTCGTTCAAAACTTCCCTTCTGTTAAAATGGAGGGGCTGACATTAGTATGCGATGCGTCCTTGTTTGACTTAAGATACCATACCACATCTTGGCCTTATAAATATTGAATAAATTCAATGCCTTCTCACCCAATCTAGTATCCTTTTCATTCCCAACATTTTAGCCTTGGCAGCATGTCTGAAATGCTTAAACTCAAAATCAAACTTGCATGAAAAGTACCCGGAATGACTAAATACAAATGTCTTGGATTCCCACAACAATGGTGGTTCAAAACTTCCCTTCTGTCAAAATGTAGGGGCTGACGTTAGCATGCGATGCGTCCTTGTTTGACTTAAGATACCATAACACATCTTGGCCTTATAAATATTGAATAACTTCAATGCCTTCACACTCAATCTGGTATCCTTTTCATTTCCTACATTTTAGCCTTGGCTTCTAAAGGCAGCATGTCTGAAATGCTTAACCGAGTCCAATGGATATGAGAAACTAAGCAGAGCTTAGCTTCACTTTTAATGCCCTACCAAATGGGTTCTTTCAATTTGGCTCACTGGTTTCTCTCAGTGCACAATTTTACTTAGGACGCAACAACAAAATTAATTTTTTTTGTTTTTTTTGCAGAGTGGTTTTTGTTGATGTTTTGTAGCAGCGGGAGATTTTTAGGCCGACTTAATGAGGAGTCACACCCCATTCATGAAGAGACACCAAAATTACATATATATATATATATATATATGCATCCAATATTCTTCATTTGATCATTCAGGAAAAGTTCTTTCTTCTATAGCAGATCGAGTTTGATTGAAGGCAGAATTAACACTTGGAGAAGAATTCAATCATCTTCAGCATATTGTCATATAGCTTGTAAAGAAGATTTCTACATTATCTATTCCATAATATAAGAGAAATTATTGGTTGGGTTTTTCTCCCTTGAGAAGGAGGGTTTTCTGAGGGAATATACTGTGTTAATGTGTCTGAACTTAAATTAAATTTTTGTGTTTATTGTTTCAAGTTTTGCATTTTTTGCTTTATGTTAAATCTGATCACAAAAATCAACATGGTATTAGAGTGGGTTGAAGAGATCCGATCAGATTTAATTAAGCAGATTCTCTATGAAGTTCATTATGGAAACTCTTTGAAAAGACTGGAATATAGTGCACAGAGTCGAGTGGAATTATCTATGATGAAGTTGTTGCAAGTATGGGCCTAACTGATGTTGTCATTGATGTCAACATACTCCTGTTGCATAGATGATAAGGATTGGATTATCTATGTTCTTCTCTGTTCCTGAGGATGCGCATCAAAGGGTTTGTAGATATGTGTCTTAAGATGATCTAGTAAAGATTTCAGAGGTCCGCATAAAGATCTGAAGAAGTTATGGCCACTTAAGTAAAACTAATTCTGGCAGATGTTCAGAGGTGACAGAGTGATACAGATAGGTCCAGTGAGATACAAAAATGTAATATCTTGTTCTGCGTATTTGATGGAGTGTTTACGAAGTCAATGTGAATTGACAACCCAATTGGTTCATGGTCTGGAGGTCTGCAAGCATCTATTCCAAAATGATAGTGATGACAGACTGTGTTCTTGAGGTTCCGGATGAAGGAGAGAATGATTTTAGTAAGCAGAAATAGTGTGGATGTTCTTGGTGATTCAGGCAAGCTTGTGGAGATCTTTGGATCATGTCCAGTTTGTGTTGGTGGTCTGCATTGAAGCTTGAGCTTGTAATTGAAGAGTTACTTCCAGATGATGGTGTTCTTCCTAAGTCTAGCTGACTGGATGAGTTACACATCTTGTGGATGATCTTGAAGATGTTCTGTGAAAAATGGCGTGTTCCTAAAGGAATAATGAAGTCTTAGATCTATGGCCGATAGTGTGTTGATCCGTGTGAAGTCTTTTTGTAATTAGTCATGTTGTATTTATGTATTTGCTCTGTAATGTATGCCAACTTGGATGATTATCCCTAAGTCGATGTCTTGTATAAATAAGGAATTGGAAAGTCATTTCGAAAGTATCTTGTGGAGATGAGAGTGTGGTAGAGAGGAGAGCGAAAGGTAGAGCATAAGTATTGGGCTTAAATGGAACTGACTCAAGCATGGTGAAGATGCTATTCTTTAGTTCAAGTATGTAATACTTATTATTCTATAGACAGTGTGTTTCCTGTTGGCAGTGGGCCTCTTGTGATCAGTGTGCTTGGGCAGTGAGCCCTAATTGGCATGTGCCATTTTGTTCTTAGTATTCTTTTAATAGAGAATACAATCTTGGGTTAGTCACTCCGTGGTTTTTCCCTTAACCAGGTTTTCCACGTTAAAAATCTTGGTGTCATATGTGTTAATGTGTTTCTGCTCTTGAATTGATGCATTATTTTTCCATGATTGATTTATTATTATGTTGATAAATTAAGAAAAGGATTTAAGTGATTAGTTGCAAGAAAGTTTTGGACAACTGATTCACCCCCCCTCTTAGTTGTTTATCCTAAATCTAACAATTGGTATCAGAGCTAAGTTCCTCTAAAAGAGCTTAACCGCTTGAGGAGGAATGCCACTTACAATGTATGGGAATTCAGTATTGGATCATGGCTTCAAAGAAGTATGATACTCCACAGAATGGTCCACATACTGTAGATAAAATTAGAGATGCTGAAAACAATCTGTGGGCTAAAGAAGCTCTTCTAAGTGCCTTATCTGATTCAAAGATGACAAATGTTATTAACCTAAAAACTGCTCATGAGATTTGGGAAAAATTGAAACTTCTACATGAAGGAGATAAGTATGTTAAATGTGCCACGCTACAGAGTCTAAAAGGAAAATTCAAAAACTTGAAGATAAGAGAAGATGAAAATATCACTACATTTTTGCCAAGAGTAAATAAGCTTGTTTGCAACATTAGATGTGCTGGTGGAATTTTGGATGAAGATGAAATTGTTGGCAAAGTTCTCAGATCCCTTCCTGATTCTTACAAATATAAGGTTGCTACTATTGAAGAATTCAAATCCTTTTCAGGTATCACAAGAGAACAATTGGTTGGTAAACTGGCTGCATTTGAATTGACCAAGTTTGGAGATGGCCCCCCCAAGACTGAATCTGCATTCAAAGCTAGTGCCTCTGTAAAAGGAAAACAAAAGTTTGATCCGGGAGAGAACTCTTCAAAGAAACTATCTTGGTATGAAAAAGCAAGAAAAGACCTAGAAGAAGATGAAGCAGAAGCTGCTCAACTTGAAGCCCTTATTGCAAAAAGACTGCCAAGAGTATCCGATAAGTATGAGGGGAAATTACCTTTTAAATGTTTTAACTGCAATAAGATTGGTCATTTTGCCTCAAGGTGTTCGAAAAGATTTTCAAGGCCAAATCCTAACAGATCAAGGTTCCAAAAGAAATGTTATTATGTTCATGAAGATGATGATGATGGAGTAACAGATGATGAATCAGAGACAGGAAATAAATCCAGAAGTGACTGGGTGTTTATTGCCATCAAGGAAGAAGATCCAATGCCCTCTGAATCTGTCAATCATAAAATTGTAGAAAGAGCTCTGGCTGCCCAAGTTGAAGAAAAGGATGATTGGGTCATTGACAATGGATGCTCCCACCATATGACAGGTGACAAAAATAAGTTCATAGATTTGGAAAGGTATGAAGGAGGAGTGGTAAAATTTGGTGACAATTCTGCTGGCAGAATCAGAGGTAGAGGAACTATTTCTTTTGATGGAAAGAACAAAACCCATAATGTACTGTATGTTGAAGGCCTGAATCACAATCTTCTCAGTGTTGGATAGTTGGTGGACAAAGGCTATGATCTCCGATTCAAAAATGGAAAATGCAAGATCTTTGAGAGTTCTGGAATAGAGATTGCATCCGGTACTCAAACTAAAGGTAATATATTCCACTTGGTTGGTACTAGTAAAAGTTGCTTGTTTGTTCAAATTGATCAGAGTTGGTTGTGGCATAGGAGAATGTGTCATGTGAATTTTGATAATATAATCAAGATAAGCAACACTCAAGTTGTAAGAGATCTTCCAAGATTGGTGAAACCTACTAATAGTTTGTGCAAAGAATGTCAGTTGGGCAAGCAGAGCAGAGTCACATTCAAAAGTAAGGAATAGTCTTCTACCGGATTATTGGACTTAGTTTATACTGACCTATGTGGTCCAACAAGAATCATGAGTGTGCAAGGTGATAGATACTTCATGCTATTAATTGATGACTACTCTTGGATGATGTGGGTGACATTTTTGAAAGAGAAATCAGCGGCTTTTGAAAAATTCAAAATATTCAAGGCTATGGTAGAGAATGAAATTGCATTGAACCTAAAATGTTTGAGGTCTGATAGAGGTGGAGAATTCACATCTGGTGAGTTCATAGAATTCTATGAGAAACATGGAATAAAAAGACAGTTGTTTGCTCCAAGGACACCACAGTAGAATGGAGTAGTGGAAAGAAAGAACCAGACCATCTAGGAAGCATCTAGAACCATGATGATGGAAGCAAATGTTCCTCAAATCTACTGGAGAGAAGCTATAAGCACTATAGTCTATACTCTTAATTGAGTACAAATCAGAAGCAATACTGGTAAGACTCCCTATGAACTCTGGTTTGGCATCACTCCCACTGTAAAGTATTTCAGAGTTTTTGGTAGCAAATGTTACATTAAAGGAGATGAAGATTTAGGCAAATTTGATGCTAGAAGTGATGAAGGAATATTCTTGGGTTATTCTTCTAAAAGAAAAGCATACCGGTGTTATAACAAGAGATTGAGAAAGATTATAGAAAGTACAAATGTGAAGGTTGATGAAGGTATTGAAAAACCCTCAAGGTTTTATGAATATGATGAAGATGATCAGAATGATGTTTTGATCCAAGGAGTCCAAGCCCCTTCTGAGATTCAGATTCAGACTGATCTGGTGAACCAGGAAGAAGAGGAGTTTGAATGAACCTGTTCAAGAAATAGAAGTGTAAGAATGTCCCAAAATTCCCAAGTATGTAAGATTGAATCACTCTAAAGATTAGATCATAGGTGTTCAAACAAGAAGAAAGATTGCACAAGACTCAGAAGAGTATTATCTGATTTCAAAGATTGAACCAAAGACAGTGAATGAAGCATGCAATGATGAAAGTTGGACTAAAGCAATGAAGGAAGAGCTGATGCAAATTGAGAAAAAACACACTTGGGATCTTGTTCCCAGACCTAGAAACAAGAATGTGATTGGAACCAAATGGGTCTTCCAGAACAAACTAAATGAAGTTGGTGAAGTAGTCAGAAACAAAGCCAGATTGGTCTGCAAGGGTTACTCTCAAGTAGAAGGAGTTGATTTTGATGAAACTTTTGCTCCGGTGGCAAGAATTGAAGTAGTCAAGTTATTTCTTGCCTTTGCTGCCTTCAAGGACTTCAAAGTATATCAGATGGATGTCAAGTCAGCCTTCCTGAATGGTGACTTGGAAGAAGAAGTATACATTGAGCAATCGGATGGATTTCAATTGTCTAATCATGGTGATATGGTCCGCAAGTTGAAGAAAGCACTGTATGGAGTCAAGCAAGCCCCAAGAGACTAGTATGAAAGATTAGATAAGCATCTTTTGAAGATTGGTTTCAACAAAGGTACTGTTGACAGTAATCTATACTTCAAAATTGATCATGAAAATATCTTGATTGTTGAAGTGTTTGTTGATGATATCATTTTTGGAGGAAGAGATAGTATGTGCAAAACTTTTGCAAATCAAATGAAAAGTGAATTTGAGATGTCCATGTTTGGGGAAATGAATTTCTTCTTGGGTCTGCAACTCACTCAAACAAAGAAAGGAATCTTCATTTCTCAGACCAAATATGTGAAAGAATTGTTGAAGAAATTTGGGATGGAAGACTCAAAACCAATGAGTACTCCCATGGCAACAAGATGTAAATTGAGCAAAGATGATGATTCTCCTAAGGCTGATCAGAAAAAGTACAAGTCAATGATTGGAGGAATTTTGTATCTCACTCAAACTAGACCTGACATTATGAATATTGTTGGTCTTGTTGCTAGATTCCAAGCTAATCCTAGAGAATCTCATGTCATGGCAATCAAGAGGATCTTTAGATATCTAAAAGAGATATTTGAGTATGGTTTGTGGTATCCTAGAGATCATGATTTCTCTCTTCATGCATATACAGATGTGGATTGGGCAGGAGATGTGGATGACCAGAAGAGTACCAGTGGTGGAGCATTCTTTTTGGGGAAGAGATTGGTTTCTTGGCTAAGAAAGAAATAAGAGGCAATATCTCTATCCACTGCAGAAGCAGAACATATTGCAGCAGTAGGTAGTTGCACTCAAGTATTGTGGATGAAGCAAATGCTAAGAGATATCAGAGTGCAGTATGAAGAACCCATCACAATCTTCTGTGATAATTCAAGTGTAATTAACATATCAAAAAATTGGTGTTGCATTCAAAGACTAAACATATATCCATCTAGTTTCACTTTTTGAGAGAGCAAGTGAACAAGAATGAAGTCAGATTGGAGTTTGTGCCTTCCAAGGATCAGATTACAGCTATTTTTACTAAACCTCTACCTAAGGACTCTTTTGAGTATCTCAGGGAGAAGTTAGGGGTTATTACCCCTCCGATTCTAAATTAAGGTGCACTGATGTGCATCAGTTCGATGGATCTCACAGTCATATCTTATGGTTCGGATTGATGTTTGGGAAGCTGCTACTTAGGGGGAGCAGCCGGTATAATTATGAATTGATGCAAGTATGTGTCCTTTGCCATTGATGTCAAAGGGGGAGAGAAGACATGTGAAAAACAAGTAATTGTTGATCAAAGGGGGAGCAGGAAAGGAAGAGAAGACATGTGAATGGTTGTTGTTGATAAGGGGAGATGTGTAAGTGAAGAAAAGTTCTTGTCTTGGTGGTTAAAATAGTTTTTCACATCATATGTTGCCATCAATGACAAAGAGGGAGATTGTTGCAAGTATGGGCCTAACTGGTGTTGTCATTGATGTCAACATACTCTTGTTGCATTGATGATAAGGATTGGATGATTTGTATGCTGAGGATATTGAGAAAATTAGTTCTATTAGAAATAGAGAACAACAGTGAAGTCAGTAAGATAAAGATCCCAGCTAAGATGAAGATCAGAGGATACGGATCAAAGGGTTTGTAGATATGTGTCTTAAGATGATCGAATAAAGATTTCAGAGGTCCACATGAAGATCTAAAGAAGTTATGGCCACTTAAGTAAAACTGGTTCTGGCAGATGTTCAGAGGTGACAGAGTGATACAAATAGGTCCGGTGAGATCCAGAAATGCAATATCTTATTTTGTAGATTTGATAGACTGTTTAGGAAGTCAATGTGAATTGACAACCCAATTGGTTCATGGTCTGAAGGTCCGCAAGCATCTATTCCAAAATGATAGTGATGACAAACTGTGTTCTTGAGGTTCCAGATGAAGGAAAGAATGATTTCAGTAAGTAGAAGTAGTGTGGAGGTTCTTGGTGATTCAAGCAAGCTTGTGGAGGTCTTTGGATTGTGTCCAGTTCATGTTGGTGGTCTGCATTGAAGATTGAGCTTGTAATTGAAGAATTACTTTCAGATGATGGTGTTCTTCCTAAGTCTAGCCGACTAGATGAGTTACACATCCTGCGAATGATCTTGAAGATGTTCTATGAGGAATGGTGTGTTCCTAAAGGAATATTGAAGTCTCAGATCTGTGTGGCCAATAGTGTGTTGATCCACGTGAAGTCTTTTTGTAATTAGTCATGTTGTATTTATGTATTTGCTCTGTAATGTATGCTGACTTAGATGATTATCCCTAAGTTGATGTCTTGTATAAATAAGGAATTGGAAAGTCATTTCAAAAGTATCTTGTGGAGATGAGAGTGTGGTATAGAGGAGGAGAGAGAAAGGCAGAGCAGAAGTATTGGGCTTAAATGAAACTAACTCAAGCATGGTGAAGATGCTATTCTTCAGTTCAAGTATGTAATACTTATTATTCTGTAGACAGTGAGTCTCCTATAGGCAGTGGGCCTCTTGTGAGTAGTGTGCTTAGGAAGTGAGCCCTAATTGGCATGTGCCATTTTGTTCTTAATATTCTTTTAATAGAGAATACAATCTTGGGTTAGTCACCTTGTGGTTTTTCCCTTAACCGGGTTTTCCATGTTAAAAATCTTGGTGTCATATGTGTTAATGTGTTTCTGCTATTGAATTGCTGCATTATGTTTCCATGATCGATTTATTATTATGCTGATAAATTAAGAAAAGGATTTAAGTGATTAATTGCAAGAAAGTTTTGGACAACTGATTCATCCCCCCCTCTCAGTTGTTTGTCCTAAATCTAACAGAAGTCTCTGCAAGTGCCTTGTTCACCATAAGATGAAGAAGAAAGCTAGGATGAAAACCCTAATTCTATGGCTATGAGGGCAATATGAATGGGGCGTTTATTCACTCGATCAATAGATTGAAGAGGCTATTTAAGGCTGGGAACCCGAACTCAATCCAAATTGTATTTGGCATAGCTGGATCGTCTCAGTTGTGGGACAAGCGCAAGGAATTTGTAAAGCTATGGTTTAAACCTCAGCAAATGTGTGGATTTGTTTGGCTGGAGGAGCCTCTTAATTTTGATCCCTTGGAGTCCTTACTGCCAGTCAAATTATCTGACGATATTTCATGTTTTGCCTACACAAATCCAAGGGACCACCCTTCTGGTGTTCGTATCGCCAGAGTTGTGCAGGAGACCTTCAAGCTAGGGTTGCAAAATGTCTGTTGGTTTGTTTTGGGGGACGATGAGATCGTCTTCAACATGCATAATTTAATTAGGGTTTTTATGAGCCCTCTAAGATGCATTATATTGGGAGCCCTTCGGAGAGGCACTCGGCAAATACTTATTTCAGTCAAAATATGGCATTTGGAGGTGGTGGCATTGCCATTAGTTATCCGCTAGTTGAAGTTTTGAATAACATGGAGGATACTTGCCTAGAGCGATATGCAGAGTTGTATGATAGTGATGATAGACTGTATGCATGTATTTTTTTTAGGATTCCTCTTACTAGGGAAACTAGATATTGCTATGCATAAAGATTCTGTTAAGCAAAGCTCGACATGGAGTTTTACTTTTTGATTGAAAGGGAATACTAGATATTTAAGGATGCAGGGGTCCGTGTAGAAATGGAAAAGACTACAGAAATAGCACATGATCAGGTACTAGCAGCTTGTGATTTAGATCAATATGAGAGAAACAATGTCAGAAATATGAATTCCCAAATCAAATAAATCTAATCTGTTAGAAATGGCATTTGTAATGTTGGCAATGATGAGGTTTCTGCAGTCAAAGTTTGCCTAGTTTGCAAAGCATTTACTTCAACAACCATAATAGCTGTGAATACCCACATTGATGATTGCTTTGCCCAGGCATCTAAGGCAGAGAAGAAATAAGGTAAAATGCATAATCAAAAATCAAGAAGACATTATAATCAGGCTTAGAAACTCTAAAAAGAAAGGCTCTTCTATAAATGCTATGGGATCCAAGGAACAAATGGATGCTACTATTTGAAGTCCATGTGGAGACATTTCAAACCCTTTGCTTGTACTTTCCTTTTTTCCATTAGTATTTAATTCTAGATATGATTCGGAGATTAAGCAAGCAGAAGTTGTCAATGATACAATATTGTTGAAGTTGGATATCATGTGTATGACGATACCATTCTTAAGAAGATCTGAATCTTTAGGTACAAAGATCAGGAAAGAACAATTGGTGGATTGTGAGGAAGATTAGACAATAAAGAGATAAGTATTTCATGTTTGAATAAAGTTCATGAATTTTTTATGTAGTTAATAATTCATGCAATAACATTGGGAATAGTGAATCATGTATGCTTCTAGCATTTGTCTATATATTTCTTTTTGGGACCTAGTTTGATTCTATGAACTATTAATAATCTCTCTATAAATGCTTCCAGGATGGATTGAGGAGCATAAGGATGATGAGAGATTGCATTCAAGGAGGAAGAGCTTCAGGCATCTTGTGAGGAAGTCATGCTGACCAAAGAAATGATCAAGAATGGAGTCACAACTTGTAGCCATGGGACTGCGTTGTTGGCTAGAAGGAGTTCACTTTCAGAAGTCTTCTTTGCAATCTCTAAGGGAGGAGTCAAGAGGGAGTTCTGTGACTCACTGAGAAGAAGAGAAGGTTGCAGCATTGCAAGGCTAATGATAAATATCCTTGGAAGACCTCTTCAGTTGTTGAGAATAGAATTGCACAAGATAATCTATCCAGATTTGACATTGATAGCTCTCCAAACCTATTTAGAATAGAGTGATCTAGGTTGACGTTGAGGAGGACAATCCTGAACTCTCTACAATATCAGACGTGTGCTTTTTCTCTCAGGCAAGCATTGCAGGCAATCTTGGATGAAGAGGTCAGAAGGTTGATGCAAGTACTAAAAGATTTAGAGGGAGTCTACTAAACTTGAAGAAGATGGTAATCTAGTTGATCTAGTTGATTTATTTCTTACTGGAGAAGATCACCTCATTATCAAATGTAAGGAGTTAGCTTTTGAATTTGAAATGAAGGGTCTTGGTTACTTGCACTACTTCCTTGTTTAGAAGTATGACAGAAGCCTGATGAGATCATTCTAAATCAAGGGAAGTATACCTTTGATATTTTGAAGAGATTTGGTATGATGGATTGCAAATCCATGTCTATGCCTATGGAGACCAACTTACATAAGCTTAAGGAGGCTGCAGCTAGTTCAGATTTGGTGGATCCCACGATGTACAAGTAGTTGATTGGATTGTTGATGTATCTAGTCAATACTAAACCGGATATTTGCTATGCAGTGAGTGCACTTAGTCAGTTCATATGTGAACCAAGGCAAATACATCTAGTTACAGTAAAGCATATCCTGAGATACTTGCATGGCATAGTTGGGTATGGCTTGAGATATTCTCCTAGTGTGGACTTGAAGCTGCTTGGATATACTAATTCTGATTGGGTCAGGTGTGTTGCTGATCAAAAGAGCACCTCTGAATGTTGCTTCAGTTTGGGGTTTGTAATGATATCTTGGTGTAGCAGGAAGCAGTCTTCAGTGGCACTAAGCTCAATAGAGACCGAGTATATTGTAGCTTGTGTGGTAGCTTGAGAAGTAGTGTGGCTTTGGAAGCTTCTTGCAAGATTGTTTGGACAATCATTGGAGCCGACTACCATTCATTATGATAATCAAAGTTGTGTGAAGCTTTCTATCATTCCAATGTTTCATGATAGAACTAAACATGTTGAGATCAAATTCCACTATATCAGAGATATGGTAGTACATCAGCACTGATGAGTAGACGACAGACATTCTCACCAAGCCTCTTGCCAAAGTAAAGTTTGTGCATTTTTGAGACAAGCTTGGAGTTGTTGAGAATGAAGCCCTTGCTGAGAGGGAGTCTCAGTATCAGTGACTCCTTGAGATGTACTTTAATGCATTTCTCTCTATGAGAGAGATTTGAGGTGCAAGCCCTTGTTAATGCATTTCTCTCTATGAGAGGGATTTGAGGTGCAAGCCCTTGTTAATGCATTTCTCTCTGTGAGAGGGATTTGAAGTGTAAGCCCTTGTTAATGCATTTCTCCCTATGAGAGGGATTTGAGGTGCAAGCCATTGATAATGAGTTCTTCTCTATGAGAGAAGTTCAAGGTGAAATCCCCTGATAATGAGTTCTTCTCTGTGAGAGAAGTTTGAGGTGAAATTCCTTGATAATGAGTTCTTCTCAATAAGAGAAGTTCAAGGTGAAATCCCTTGATTCCACCCTCTGGGAGAGCCATGGTGGATGTCATGTGTGTGACTCCATGATGACATCACGTGAGAGAGTCCGTGATGATTTTCTTGTACTTCTATTTTTCACCCTTTGGGAGTAGCCATGGTGAACATCACAATGAGGTGACAACATTACGTTGAGTGATTCCGTGATGGGCACTTGTGCACACTTACCATAAATGGGAGTAGCCATGATGGTTGATATCATGATGAGGTGATATGTTACCTTTCCACATATGGGAGTAGCCATTGTGGTTGACATCCCTAGCTAAGAGGGAGTGTTGATGTGTAGCTGCAGGGCTGTAGGCCTCATACTTCTAGCGACGATCTTTTATAGACATTTTTTTGTGAAGAGGTACTTCACTTAAATATTAAATAATATTTTTTCATTGGTTGTCGTGTTGAGAGACTTCATGACATGGGTATCTGGAAAGATATCTCCCTAGCTAAGAGGGAGTGTTGATGTTTTGTAGTAGTGGGAGATTTCTAGGCTGACTCAATTGTTAGATTCAGGGCAGACAACTGAGAGGGGGGGTGAATCAGTTGTCCAAAACTTTCCTCTCATTAAACACTTGCATTCACTTAGTAGTATAACAATAAATCAATCATGAAACATAATGCATTTAAATCAAGAGCATAAACACATCAACACATGAGACACCAAGAGTTTAATGTGGAAAACCCGGTTAAGGGAAAAACCATGGGGTGACTAACCCAAGATTGTATTCTCTGTTAGAAGAATAGAAAGAACAAAAATGGCACATGCCAATTAGGGCTCACTGCTTGAGCACACTGCTCACAAGAGGCTCACTACCTACAAGAGACTCACTATCTACAAAAGAATAAGTATCACATACTTGAACTGGTAAATAACATCTTCACCATGCTTGAGTTAGTTCCATTTAAGCCCAAAACTTCTGCTCTGCCTTTCGCTATCCTCCTCGCTACCACACACTCATCTCTGCTAGGACAACTTTGAAATGACTTCACAATCCCTTATTTATACAAGACATCAACTTAGGAATGATCATCTAAGTCGGCTATCAACCATAAGAACATCCGCAAGATGTATAACTCATCCGGTCGGCCTGTCAGGAAGAACACCATCATCCGAAAGTTGTTCTTCAAATGCAAACTCTAACTGCAATGCGGACCACCAACATGAACTGGACATAATCCAAAGACCACCACAAGCTTTCTTGAATCACCAAGAACATCCACACTTCATTTGCTTACTGAAATCCTTCTCTCCTTCATCCGAAACCTCAAGAACACAGTCTGTCATCACTATCACAAAAGAATAGATGCTTGCGGACCTTCAAACCATGAACCAATCAAGTTGACACTCCACAAAGACTTCCTCAACACATCCTCAAATCCACAGAACATGATAATGCATTTTTGGATCTCACCGGACCTATCTGTGTCACTTTGCCACCACTGAACATCTGTCGGAACCGGTTTTACTTAAGTGGACACAACTTCTTCAGATCTTCATGCGAACCTTTGAAATCTCTACTAGACTACCTTAGGACTCATATCTACAAACCCTTTAATCCGCATCCTCTGATCCTCTTCCTGTCTTGGACTATTGCCTTACCGTCATCACTATTCTTCACTGATCTTGATTGAGACTAATTTTCTCAATATCCTCAGCACACAGCTCATCCAATCCTTATCATTAATGCAACAGGAGTATGTTGACATCAATGACAACACCGGTTAGGCCCATACTTGCAACATCAATGAGGAGTCACACCCCATTCATGAAGAGACACATATATATACACATGCAATATTCGTCATTCGATCATTCAAGAAAAGTTCTTTCTACTACAGCAGATCGAGTTTGATTGAAGGCATAATTAACACTTGGAGAAGAGTTCAATCATCTTCAGCATATTGTCATATTGCTTGTAAAGAAGATTTCTACATTATCTATTCCATAATATAAGAGAAATTATTGGCTGGGTTTTTCTCCCTCGAGAAGGAGGGTTTTTCGAGGGAATATGCTATGTTAATGTGTCTGAACTTAAATTAAATTATTGTGTTTATTGTTTCAAGTTTTGTATTTTCTGCTTTATGTTAAATTTGATCACAAAAATCAACAGTTTTAGCCCCTCTAGTGAGGCAAAGATGCTATAATAAGATTCCTCAGCCGCATGCAATTCTTTACTACTCTCAGAGAACAACCCGTGGAGGCTTGTTAATCACAGAGGCAACAGGCGTTTCTTATACTGCTCAAGGGTGGGTCAGGACTCGAGTTACCTCCCTTTAAATTTTTCTTTATTCCACATTTTTAAACGTTTACTAATATGAAATTCTCTTCACATGTCAGGTTTGTAGATGTGCCTGGAATATGGACATAGGAGCAGGTGGAAGCTTGGAAGCCCATTGTCAAGGCTGTGTACGACAAGGGGGACATTTTCTTTTGTTAAATATTGCATTGTGGAAGAGTGACTCATGTGGGTCGATATTTTTACCTATATCATATTAGGGAGAGCTTAAAGCATTTGTCTTGATTACCTCCCATTGTAAATAATTGGTGATAACATATAGGGACTTTATAAGGTTGTTCTTAAACATCATTCACTTCAATAGTCAAATGTTAATTTTTGCTAATAAAAATAAGACAAATATTTACCACTTTTTAGAAAGTTTAAAGTGTGGCCATTGATTACCTCCCATTGTAAAAACTGTATTTGACTACAACACACAAACACTTTATAAAGACTATTCTTAAACATCATTCAC
The DNA here is from genome assembly GCA_027924645.1 of Cunninghamia lanceolata. NCBI lineage: Eukaryota > Viridiplantae > Streptophyta > Pinopsida > Cupressales > Cupressaceae > Cunninghamia > Cunninghamia lanceolata. Next base: position 366,455 of record BSBN01000964.1, on the reverse strand, counting down.
TTCAACAGTCAAATGTCAATTTTTGCTAATAAAAATAAATCAAATATTTACCACTTTTTGGAGAGCTTAAAGTGTGGCCGTTGATTACCTCCCATTGTAAAAACTGTATTTGACTCTAACACACAGACACTTTATAAAGACTATTCCTAAACATCATTCACTTCAATAGTCAAATATCAATTTTGGCTAATAAAAATAGGACAAATATTTACAACTTTTTGATATAGAGGAAATGTTAATCTACTATTAATTGTTTGACTATTGAAATGGATGAGGCGTATCATATTTATCTTGCCAGGCTTTCTGTGTTTTTTTCACTTTGGTTGATTGTCTTACAAAACAAATAGTAAAGGTACATGAATTGGGTTCATTGCAATGCAGATTACCAGCCTGATCACCAATCTCCTGTTTCGTCTACAAGCAAACCACTATCTGGAAAGATTGGTTTGCCGAATCGAAAGGATGTGGTAGACTTCTCCCCTCCTCGGCCTTTGAAAACAGAGGAAATTCCAAAAATTGTTGCAGATTTTTGAAATGCTGCCAGAAATGCTATAGATGCAGGTATGCTATTATTCTTATTTGTGGCTATCTTGATTTGAAAGAAGAGAATGTTCTTTTGCTGTTATAATAAGTAGGTAATTTTTGTACACGGTTCGATGGTGTTGAAATCCATGGGGCTCATGTGTTCCTTCTGGACCAGTTCATGAAAGACAGCGTAAATGATCGAACAGATCTTTATGGCGGAACATTGGAGAATCGTTGCAGATTTGCTCTTGAAGTTGTGGAAGAAGTGATAGATGAAATTGGAGCAGAGCATGTGGGAATTCAACTTTCTCCCTTTTCAGCACATTCAGAAGTCTATGACTCAAATCCGGAGGCGCTGGGACTTTACATGGCGAAGGCTCTGAAGAAATATAACATTTTATATGCACATTTTGTAGAGCCAAGGGTTGTTAATTCAGAGACGACGATAGCGACGCAAAAGAGCCTTATTCCCATCAGGAAAGCATTCAAGAGGACCTTTTTGGCTGCAGGGGGTTATGATCGGGATGATGGAAACGAAGCTATTTCCAGTGGCAAGGCAGATTTAGTGGTTTATGGGCGACTGTTTTTGGCGAATCTAGATTTGCCAAAAAGATTTGAGTTGAATGCACCCCTCAATAAATATAACAGAGAAACATTTTATACTTCCGATCCTGTCGTTGGATACACAGCTTATCCATTCCTCCAATCTTGACTGCGTTTCTGTTCCAATGTAATGCCTTTGAGCAGTTCCAAGTGTTACTTTTTATAATTACATGTTTTGTTATTAGTACTAGCTCCTTCAGGGAAGTTTTTATAATTACATGTTTTCTTATCAGTACTAGCTCCTTCAGGCAAAAGATAATCTCCATATAAAAGTATTTATGCCCATCAACTATATATCAATCTATTTAAGAATAAAAAATGTAAAGTTTGCTTCTTATTTGAGTACTTACCTAAATTGAGGGGACATTAAAATGGATGGACTTACATATGGGCAAATTTTCTTGTAAGAAATATTGTACATGCTCTTCATGCTCTATGGAATGCTTCCAAGCTCTTTGGATTGAATATGCACCTTTCACATTTATAAATATGCAATAATTTTGAGGATTTCTCACTAAAATTGTATCTTATTTAGATTTTGTTGTAGTTTTTTTCCCAAAATGTTAATTTAACATCTTTTTCTTATGTTTGTATAAAGTAAATTATTATCCTTTACAAATAAACAAGCCAATCATATTCATTCAAATGTATAATATAAATTTCATTCATTAAACACTATTGAAGTATTTCGTATTTTTTCAAATGTGCAATTAACATATTAAAAGATAATTAATCAAACATTTCATATTTATCTAGAAGTATAATGTCAATGCTATTTAAGGAGTAATAAGAGTTTAATAGAAGAAATATTTTTGATAATGTATACATTACATAAAATTAAATTGTATTTCCAAAGATTTGAGTCTTTCTTCCTCAGCTTTCCTTTCGGAGAGTTGCTTCCTTGTTTTTAATTTTTCATAAGGGTTGTATAAAAATGGTGGCGAGATTTTGTGTCCATCCAAGGACTTAACACATGATATAGCGATAAATGTTAAGCTTGCTCTTTCTCTCTGTCCTATATCAATTGTTTCCCTTGAAAGAGTTAATCCTTGTGATTTGTGGATTGTTAGTATCATCATAACAGTGAGTCTACCATCCAACAACATGTCAAAATGTCTAGTCCTAGTAGGATAACCATTAGTCTAACATAAGGAAAAATGAGGGGCACTATAATCGGTGTCTTTAAAATTCATGTTGTTTTTTATTTCATCACAGAAAAAATTTTGGGGTTATTTTTATTTTCATTACAGTAACAAATAATATTGTTTGTTGTTTCCGTGTCATAGAAAAATCTAGGGTTGTTTTTCTTTTCATTACAGAAACAAATAATACTATTTTTTGTTTTCGTGTAATAGAAAAATCTAGGGTTGTTTAATTATTTTCATTACAATAACAAATAATATTGTTTGTTGTTTCCGTGTCATAAAAAAATCTAGGGTTGTATTTATTTTCATTATAGTAACAAATAATATTGTTGCTTGTTTCGGTGCCATAGATAAATTTGGGGTTGTTTTTTATTTTCATTACAGTAACAAATAATATTGTTGGTTGTTTTAATTTTCATTACAGTAACAAATACTTTTCTTGCTTATTTCAGTGCCATAGATAAATCTTAGGTTGTTTATTTTTCAGTTAAGTTTTCTCTTTTAATTAGGTTTTTTCCATCTTTTTCAAAGGTTATTTCATAGGTTATCAATGTTTATTTGTCATAAATTTTTTTCTTTGTCTATATCTCATAAACAATATATTGCAAATATTACAGCCATAGGTTAGCATTTGTGTTTTCCTAGGATTTATATTGCAAATATTACAGTCATAGTTTAACATTTTTGATTTCCTAGGGTTTTTATATTGCAAATATTATAGTCATAGATTAGCACTTTTGTTTCCCCAGGATTTATATTAGAAATATTACAGTCATAGTTTAGCATTTTTGTTTTCCTAGGGTTTATATTGCAAATATTACAGTCATAGTTTAGCATTTGTGTTTCCCTAGAGTTTATATTGCAAGTATTATAGTCATAATTTAACATTTGTGTTTCCCTAGGGTTTATATTACAAATATTAGTCATAGTTTAGCATTTGTGTTTCCCTAGGGTTTATATTGCGAATATTACATTCATATTTTAGCATTTGTGTTTAATAGGTTCTGCATTATCATTCAAACATAGATAAATCTAGGGTTGTTTATTTTTCGGTTAGGTTTTCTCTTTTAATTATGTTTTTCTTTCATCTTTTTCAAAGGTTATTTCATAGGTTATTGCTGTTTATTTTTCATAAATCTTTTTCATTATTTATATCTCATAAACAATATATTGCAAATATTGCAGTCATAGGTTACCATTTGTGTTTCCCTAGGGTTTATATATTGCAAATAGTACGGTCATATTTTAGCATTTGTGTTTCATAGGGTCTGCATATCATTCACTCTGGTTATCTTATTCTCATATGTTCTGCATTATCATTCACTGTCGTTTTCTTCAATGCCAGTCATAAATTTGGGGGTTTCTCTTTTTAATTTTTTATTAGGTTTTGTTTCATCTTTTTAATAGGTTATTTCATAGGTTAACACTGTTTATTTGTCATAAATGTGGTTCCTTATAGTTTAAATTGCAAATATTACATTCATAAGTTTGCAATTGTGTTTCCCTAGGGTTTATACTACAAATATTACAGTAATAGTTTACTATTTTGTTTCCCTTGGCTTTAAATTGCAGATATTATAGTCATAGTTTAGCATTCCTATTTCTCTAGGGTTTTTATTTGTTGTTAGTTTTAAATTTATCATAACTACATATGCAACATTACTATTTTGATTTGTAATGTTTTATGATCAGATTGCAATTTCTGTTGTATTTATGCTTCTTGTTTCCACCTATGTTCAATTGACAGTTTCTCATTTTGAGTTATTATTTTTTATTAAATTTTCTATCATTCACTTTGGTTATCATATTCTCATATGTTCTGCAGTATCAAACAATTAGGTTTTCTATGTGAGATTTGTTAAACTCTTACTATTTTCCATTTGTAAGATTTATAATGTTCTTCATTAAGCCATTATACTCATAGGTTAACAGTTGTGTTTCCCTACGATTTATATTGCAATCACTGTAGTCATAGTTAAATGGTTTATATTGGTTTCTTAGGTACAATAATTACATTAATTCAATAATGCAAGATAGTTTTTTTAGGCACCTTAGATAAATTAGGGGGTGTCTTCTTTTTCATAGGTTTTGCTTCACCAATACAGTCATGCAACTATTGTATCTTTTTTTGGTGGCTTACATAAATTTTCCATTGGTGCCATAGATTAATTTGGGGCTGTTCTCCTTTGCATAGGTTGTGCTTCATCAATTCAGTCCTCAAACTAATCTACCTTTCCTAGGTGCCACTGAATCATTGCCACAGTGGTATGCCAGTCCTCCACAAGTTAGGTAAAAACTCTTCCATAAAAAACACTCCGAGATCAAACACAAATCAGATATTAAATGCACATTTAGTCATATATATATTTGTTAAAAAAACAAGCTAAGGCTGGCAACCAAACAAGTGTAAGTGTTTTCAAATTTTATTTGACATAGGGGAGAGAAGCCAGAATGTGCACACCCAATTTTTGATGGTCCATGTTCAATGCCATGTGGACCAGTAAAAAAAATTGCAACTTATTCAGGGAAGTTTAAACTTAAAACAACATTAATATAGAACTTTGCATCCTTCCCCATAAACATTATAAAGAGAACTATCGCACCAATCTAGGTGTCACTTCCACATTACTCACAACTACACAACTATAGAACAATGTCACCTCAACACAATTCAAATCCACCTGTCCCAGAGTTGACCAGATTGCTAACCCATTACAATGATTTTTCCCACTGTAGCATAACCCAAACAACACGCTAATGCATCAGCCTGTCTCATCAGACATGAGACCTACAACATGTATCAACAAGAGTCTCTCCCATCTCACCAAGTAGGGTGCGCATGTACCCTTCCTCTAAAAACCCACCTGCATCTAAAAATACAAGCTATAAGGCTACCAATATTCATATAAAAATTTATGGAAATAAATGCAAACAATACCCCAAACCAATCAACTCAAGAATTAATGGCCCAAATCAATCAAATCTGCAATTCATATCACCTAGAATTCAAATTCGAAACAGGACAGGGATTTAATTCACCACACCAAAGAAGCATCAATTAGATTGAAATAATTCCCAATTCAAATAGCCCTTGAGGTGTTTTCTTCACATTGATGCCAGAATGTGTTGGCTCAAGGTCTCTGCAACTTCAATCCTGCCACCACTACATGTTACACTCAAACTCCGGTGTCCCTTCTAGCTTCTTTATATATATGTATATGCATATGTATAAACACATACACAGACAAATACATATATACATACATACATACATACATACATACATATATATATATATATATTATATATATGTATGTATGTACATATACATATACATATACATATACTACTTCCACGACATCCTGGGTAAACTTCGAGCCAACCTGCATTCAATGATCCCAGTGCCTCACACATCTTGCCAACTTTAGAGCCTTTCAATCTACTATCTTCTCTAATACTCTTCACATTGATGCTATAATGTGTTTGGGGATGTTCTCTTATGCATAGGTTCTACTTCATCAATTTAGTCCTTCAACTATTTTATTGTTTAAATAGGTGCCATTGATTAAATTGGAGGTGTTAGCTTTTTTATAGGTTCTGCTACATCAATTCAGTCATGCCATTGATTAATTTGGGGGTGTTGTCTTTTTCATAGGTTCATTATGGTGCAGGAGCACCTAACACAAGGTGGCCTCCGTGAGGCATTTAAATTTCTATTTTGTTTAGAAAATCATGTTTGTGTTGTAATAAGGTCTATTTGACCAATGCGTGTCATTTCAGTGTGTATCTAGGTTCATTTTGTAAGGCACAAGGGGCTTAGGTCACTTTTGTCAAATTGTTAGTCTTAAGATGGTTGGTCTCCCAGCCACTTGGAATCGGTTGGTTTTTTCTCCCATCTATTTGGAATCAGTTGGTTTTCCTTAGGGTGAGTTTATAAACCCATAGGAATGAACCAAATGGGCATTGGTAATCAGATCGAAGAGTGGAGGTTGAATGTAATTGTGCATTGTGTTAAGGAGAAATCAGACTATTCTGTGTCATCAATTTGTTTTCTATTCTCTGTAATTACAAATTCCATAACTGTAGATTTCTTTTCCTTTCTATACTTCTGTTGTTACAAAATGTCAATGTGAAGCATTCCACTAGTGAGATTTCTAACGAAATCAGTTGAATGGCTTCATTGTACAATATTTGTTTGTTTCCTATTTTGTTTCATTGTTTGGTGGCGCAGACAATCCAGACAGTGCGTGCTGCACAGTAGGTTGACCTAGCATCTCCATGTGCTAGGGTTTGGGATAAGGTAGACTGTGCAACAGCATAACGGCATATCGGTGAAGTTAACCCTAGTGTGGCCAATAGTAGTTGTCATGTCGATGAGAGAAGGTCAAAGGTGACATTGGAGTGATTGGGGTATCAATCAAAGATTGCAAATGTTCGTCGACAGAACAAGTCTCGCCTAGGGTGTTTGGTCCATCGGCGCATCGGGCAGGGTCTACAAGTGCTCGCCGACAAGGAGAGTCACACCGAAGGTAAATGCCATCAGAAAGAGGTGCGACATCAATAGATGAGTTAAAGGTTTCACCAATGAGAGGAGTCTCACCGATAAGGTCACAGCTAACCGACGAGGAAGCCGTCACAGTTAAGACGAGAGGGACTTAACCGCCAATGGGGCATCAATAGGAGTATGGAAGACTTGGCCGATAGTAATAGTCTCACTGATAAGTGAAAGTTAAAGTTGACGCTAGAGGGATCAGTGCATCGGTCAGACAGGTATCAAAGTCTCAGTGAAGACAACATGTATCGGCACATCAGCCAACACTCATAAGTGTTCACCAATGATCTAAGTCTTGCTGATATGTGAGTAATGTAGAGTCATCCATCGGGGAGAGTTGTGAGATCAGGGAGATAAGGCCGAAGAAGATCAATGGTATTATTCTTGTTAATAGTCAGAGTTGTTGGACCTCACGTCGGCATGACTACAACAGTTAGAGTGATAAGTTGGAAGGTGGCTGACAGAGTAAGTCTTACCGACTAAGGATTCTCATCATATTGGTATCAGAGCATCTCCAAGATTTGCTATTGGACGAGAGGAATAGGTCTGTCGTAGTGTGTAGGATGGACATCTGATTGAGCATTGTGTTGTAGTCGAATTGAGGATTTGCAAGAGTGTTGGTACTGACTGTGAATAGTGTATGTCAGATAGAGAAAGTGAAGGAGAGGCTAGCAATATGCCTCCAAAGGGGATGACCACCGAAGTGGTCAATAAATTCAAGGAGATGGAGGAGATGATCAAGAGTGGGGTCGAGGAAGCACTCCAGGATGAGTTGAAGACAATGAAGATAGGAAAAAGGATAGAGGAAGGTTCAGATGGAGAAGAAGAGAATGAAAAAAAAGAAGGAACAGGAAGAGGCAGAGATACCTGCAGATCAAAAGCATTTCTTGGAAGCCATTAAGGCTATTGGCAAAGACTCTTCGGAGGCTCGGATAGATATTCCCATGTTTAGTGGAAAGATGAATGCTGAGGAAGTCATGGAGTGGATTGAGGCTCTAAACAACTATTTTGAGTACAAAGAAGTTCCTAAAAGTAAGAGAGTTAAGTTTGCAGAAACTAAACTCAAAGGTACTGCCCTTACATGGTGGAATTACACCCAAGGAGAAAGGGTAAAGAATGGGAAGAGTATGATCTCTTCATGGAGCAAAATGCTGGAGAAGATCAAGTCCCAGTTCCTTCCATCCAACTACGAGGTATAGATTTATAGGAAAATGCAGAACCTTAAGCAAAAAGATATGGATGCGGCTACTTACACCGAGGAGTTTCACAAATACACTCTTCATTGTGTGTACATGGAGGATGAAAAAGCCAAGGTAGCAAGGTATTTAAATGGTCTGAGGTTCAATATTCAAGATGAGATAAGTTTGTTTACCCCTGAAACCATGGAAAAATACTTTCAAGTAGCATTAAGAGCTGAAGAGAAGCTGAAGAGGAAAGGTGAGAAGCAGAGTAGAGGAAGAGGTGATAGAAATTTTAGACGCAGTTTTGGAGGCAGAAGTCGTAACCAGAGGCCTAGTGGTGAGTCTAACCAAGAAGAGCAAGTTGGAGACTCAAGTAGCAAAGGAAGCTATCGAGGAAGAAGGCCAAATGAAAGAGGTGGGACAACTAGATCAGGTAGAGAATCCAAGTTCTCCAATATGAGATGTTATGACTGTAATCAAATAGGACACCCGGCCTATAGGTGTCCAGAGAAGGCCTCAACTTCTCATGGTAATGAGAGAAGAACCACATTGACTCAAGAGGATGCAGGGAGTGTAACATCTCCTGAAGTGAATTTGACATCAGAAGTGGGAGAAAATCTAATGATCAAGAGGACATTACTCAAAGAACCAGTGCAGACTAAACCATCACAAAGGAGAGCACTTTTCAGGATCAATTGCAAAAGCAAAGGTAAAATATGCAAGGTAGTCATACATTTTGGTTGAACAGATAATATGGTGTCTAAGGAAATGGTGGATAAATTGAACATAGAAAGGATTCCTCATCAAACTCCTTATAGAGCATCTTGGGTAAGTGATAGTCAATCACTTTTGGTAGATGAGCAAGCATATGTTGATTTTGAAATCAAAGAATATAAGGAGAGAATTTTATGTGACATTTTGCCCATGGAGTTGTGTCACCTACTTTTAGGTAGGCCATGGCAATTTGATAGGCAAGCATTATATGATGGATATGCTAACACATACACCATCAAGAAGAATGGAAAGACTTTTGTGATGACACCATTGCAAGAGGATGCTGCAACAAAGAAGGTAGCCAAGATCATTTTGGTGGGTAAGAAAGAGTTTGTGAAGATGCATGAAGAAGCAACAAGGAAAGTTGAGGATACCTCAAGGAGTGGGGTTGCCAAAGGTCCAAGTTTGAAGGTGATTTTAGTTTTGAATGATGGAGATCAAATGGTGATGTCTGAGATGGATCAGAAGGAGGTCAAAGAGCAAGTTTATAAGCAGCCACAAGTTGATTGGAAAGAAGAGGATGCTATCATAGTAGGGACCATTGTTTGTCCTCTAGAGCCAACAAGAGTTGAAAGAAAATCATATTCTACCATAGCAGCAATACCTGAAGCATCGAACAAGATTTTGAATGAAGATGTTCAGGCAGTTCTGACAGTAAGCAATCTTGGCATGCAACATCCAAGTTTGGTTGCAAGCACTCACTCATGGCAAGGTGTGAGTAGAGCCTACAATGCTAGGCATGAGTTTTTGATTCCATGGAAGCAAGTTGCAGCCCAGAGATCGTGGGGAAGGCATGAGGTAGCAAAGGATAATGGTGGAGCCAAACAAAGACTCAACTCATGTGGCATGAGTTCTTTTCTAGGTGGGGTGTATAGTGCAGGAGCACCTAACACAAGGTGGCCTCCGTGAGGCATTTAAATTTCTGTTTTGTTTATAAAATCATGTTTGTGTTGTAATAAGTTCTATTTGACCAATGTGTGTCATTTTAGTGTGTATCTAGGTTCATTTTGTATGTCCCAAGGGGCTTAGGTCACTTTTGTCAAATTGTTAGTCTTAAGACGGTTGGTCTCCCAGTCGCTTGGAATTGGTTGGTTTTTTCTCCCAGCCATTTGGAATCAGTTGGTTTTCCTCAGGGTGAGTTTATAAACCTTAGAGGAATGAACCAAATGGGCATTGGTAATCATATCGAAGAGCGAAGGTTGAATGTAATTGTGCATTTTGTTAAGGAGAAATCAGACTATTCTGTGTCGTCAATTTGTTTTCCGTTCTTTGTAATTACAAATTGCATAACTGTAGATTTCTTTTCCTTTCTGTACTTCCGTTGTTGCAAAATGTCGATGTGAAGCATTCCATTGGTGAGATTTCTATTGAAATTAGTGGAATGGCTTCGTTGGACAATATTCATTTGTTTCCTGTTTTGTTTCATTGTTCGATGGCGCAGAGGATCCAGACAGTGCATGTTGCACAGTAGGTTGACCTAGCATCTCCATGTGCTAGGGTTCGGGAGAAGGTAGACTATGCAACGGCATAATGGTGAAGTAAACCCTAGTGCAGCCAATAGTAGTTGTCATGCCAATGAGAGAGGTTCAAAGGTGACATCAGATTGATCGAGGTATCGGTCAAAGATTACGAGTGTTCACCCACAGAACAAGTCTCGTTGAGGGTGTTTGGTCCATCAACATATCGGCTAGGGTCTACAAGTGCTCATCGACAAGGAGGGTCACACCGAAGGTAAATGCCATCAGAAAGAGATGCGACATCGGTAGATGAGTTGAAGGTTTCACCGACGAGAAGAGTCTCACCGATAAGGTCATAGCTAACTGGCGAGGAAGCCATCATAGTTAAGGCGAGAGGGACTTAACTGCCATCAGGGCATCAGTAGGAGTATGGAAGACTTGGCTAATAGTAATAGTCTCGCCGATAAGTGAAAGTCAAAGTTGACGCTAGAGGGATCGGTGCATCAGCCGGATGGGTATCAAAGTCTCATCGAAGACAACATGTATTGGCACATCGGCCAAAACTCATAAGTGTTTGCCGATGATCTAAGTCTTGCTGATAGGTGAGTAACATAGAGACATCCATCGGGGAGAGTTGTGAGATTGGGGAGATAAGGCCGAAGATGACCGATGGTATTGTTCTTGCCGATAGTCAGAGTTGTTGGACCTCACGTCGGCCTGACTACAACGGTTGGAGTGATAAGTTGCAAGGTGGCCAATGGAGTAAGTCTTACTGACTGAGGCTCCTCATCACATTATCATCAATCAAGTCCTGCAACTATTGTATTCTTTTTAGGTGCCATTGATTGATTTGGGGGTGTTATCTTTTTTTATATGTTCTGCTACATCAATTCAGTCATGCAACTATTCTAGATTTCTTAGGTCCCACTGATTAATTTGGCAGTGTTATCTTTTACAAAGGTTCATTATCATCAATCAAGTCCTGCAACTATTGTGTGCCTCTTAGGTGCCATTGATTGATTTGGGGGTGTTATTCTTTTTATAGGTTCTGCTACATCAATTAACTCATGCAACTATTCTAGCTTTCTTAGGTGCCATTGATTAATTTGGGTGTGTTGTCTTTTACATAGGTTCATTATCATCAATCAAGTCCTACAACTATTGTATGCTTTTTAGATTGGTGTGTTATCTTTTTTTATAGGTTTTGCTACATCAATTCAGTCATGCAACTATTATATCTTTCTTAGGTCCCATTGATTAATTTGGGGGTGTTGTCTTTTGTATAGATTCATTATCATCAATCAAGTCCTGCAACTATTATATGCTTCTTAGGTGCCATTGATTGATTTGGGGGTGTTATCTTTTGCATAGGTTCTGCTACATCAATTAACTCATGCAACTATTCTGTCTTTTTTAGGTGCCATTGATTGATTTGGGGGTGTTATCTTTTTTTATAGGTTCTGCTACATCAATTCAGTCATGCAACTATTCTAGCTTTCTTAGGTCCCATTGATTATTTTGGGGCTATTCTTTTTGCATAGGTTCATTATCATCAATCAAGTCCTACAATTATTGTATGCTTTTTAGGTGCCATTGATTGATTTGGGGGTGTTATCTTTTTTATAGGTTCTGCTACATCAATTCACTCATGCAACTATTGTAGCTTTCGTAGGTGCCATTGATTAATTTGGGGGTGTTCTCTTTTTCATAGCTTAGCCTTCTTCAATTCAATCCTCTAACTATTGTAACTTTTTTAGGTGTCATTGATTCCTGCTTTCTTTTTTATAGGTTTCACTTCATCAATTCATTCCTGCAAGTATTGCTTGTTCATCAAATAGCAATAGACCTTGAAAGATATATATTTGTTCAAGATATACGTGATCTACCATAGATGTTTTGATCCATGGACATCATGTATATCCTGAACAGATAATACTTCTATTCATGTGTTCATCATTGTACATTGATTTTAATATTTGTATGGTTGGATGTTAAAAGTGTTTTTGATGGAGTATAAGTTGGCCACCCTTTCACTCCACTGCCTCACATTAATCTCTCACCGCCCCTGCTAATTCTTTTGTACAGTCATTTTAATTACTGAATTGAACAATTACTGAAATCTATTCATCCATGTTACAACCCTAGATTTATCTATGGCACTAAAACAAACAACAATATTATTTGTTATTGTAATGAAAATAAAAACAACCCTAGATTTATCTATGGCATGCATACATTGGTTACTTGCATTGTTATGCTTTCATTGGACAAACGAACATTATTTATATGTCTGAATAAATATTAACAGCAAAATAAATATGTATAAACATACATATACCTATTCATATATATATGTATATGTATATATATGTGTATACATATTTACATGACTGAATAGATGAAGCAAAACCTATGAAAAAGAGAACACCCCCAAATTAATCAATGGTTCCTAAAAAGGATACAATAGTTGCAGGACTGAATTGAAGAACAACAAGAAAATAGATATATGTACATATATGTATATGTATACTTATATGTGTATATATACATATATATTATATGTATATTTCTATGTATACATATATGTATATGTGTATGTCTATGTGTATGTATATACATATACTTACATATGCATAAGTCTATGTATATGAATATGTATATACCACATACATAAAAATATACATTTATGTATATGTAACAATAAAAAGAAGCTCGAAGGGACACTGGAGTCCGAGCGTAGCATGTTGTAGTGGCGGGATGGAAGTTGCAAAGACCTGAACCAAGCACCTTATGGTGGACAAGTAGGAAAATTCAAGAAGATGGTAGATTGAAAGGCTCTAAAATTAGCAAGTTGTGTGAGGCTCTTCGAGCATTGAACGAAGGTCTTATCAAATTTTATGCAGGATGTTGTGGAAGCACGAAGAGGGGACATGCAATAAATGTGGAGTGAAGGACTGAATTGGAAGGGGTGGCGAGACATTAATGTGATGCAGTGGAGTGTTATGGTGGTGGAGTGATTTGTGGTGAAGTGACAAGGCTTTCCACTTTGCACGTCGTGCCATGCACCAACTGGCAGTCCGACCACCTACATTTCGGTCACATGACCAAAATTGCATTTTTTTCCTGACCAACAAATCCCATCCTCCCACATGTCAAAACATAAAAAAATTAAAACTTTGACTATAATATTTGTAATATAAATCGTAGGGAAACACAAATGCTAACCTATGACTATAATATTTGCAATATAAACCCTAGGGAAACACATTTTTGACAAGTAAACAATGAAAAAGATTTATGACAAATAAATAGTGATAACCTATGAAATTACCTATGAAAACCTAACTGAATGATAATGCAGAACCTATGAGAATAAGATCACTAGAGTGAATGATAATGCAAAACTGTCATTTGAACATAGGTGGAACAAGAAGCATATATACAACACACATTGCAATATGATCAGAAAACATTGCAACTCAATACAATAATGCTGCATCTGTAGTTATCATAAATTTCAAACTGTCAATTGAACATAGGTGGAACAAGAAGCATATATACAACACACATTACAATCTGATCAGAAAACATTGCAAATCAATACAATAACATTGCATCTGTAGTTATCATAAATTTCAAACTGTCATTTGAACATAGGTGGAACAAGAAGCATATATACAACACACATTGCAATCTGATCATAAAACATTGCAATTCAATACAATAATGTTGCATCTGTAGTTATCATACATTTCAAACTATCAACAAGAAGGGTGCAATTGTAGATATGAAAACTAAAAAACTGTCCAAATCATCAAGTGCATATGAAATCCAAATAAGGCTACATCTAGCTGCCGTGATAGAGAAATGGTGGTTGGCTACTCGGGGTGTCACTGGTCAAGTTCTCATCCCCTTCCAGTTGATGAGGAGTACTATTTACATGACTGGGAGATGGACTGGAAAACTAGGTGCAAGTGACATGTGTTGAGGGCAGTGGTGTAGACATCTATATATCATGAGTGGCAGTGTGATTTGAATATTGAGTGCACCTAAAATTAGATTGGGAGATGGTTGAATAATTCATTGCCATAGAAAATTAAGGGATATTGATGTTGAGAATATCATGGAATACTGCATTACTTTGAGACAAGGGATTAGTAGGGGCCCTTTACCGCCTTTCTCTTTGTAAATCCCTCTGTGCATCCTCAATCTGTTTTTCCTTTCGGTCCTGTTCCTTCTGAAGCATCTCTAGCACCTTTTTGGCATCTCTATCCTTCTTCTGTTGTATTTTCTGCTACTCTTTTTTTTTACATAGTATCTCCCTCTCTATTTTGCCCTGCTCCTTCAACTCCTTTTCCACTTTATTTATTGCCTTTATTTCCTTGTTCTCTTGTTTCTTTTAGACTTTTAGCTCCTCAACATCTTTCTTCCTTTGCTCTTGCTCCATTAACAACTTCATGTAGTCATCTGTCGACCAACAATTGACACTGTCTGCTCAACCAAATTGCACCATCTTTCAATTTTTTTTACAGACAATGTGCACAGGTAGCTTGAGGAATTTGCTGATGTGTGGAACTATTTCTGTTTGTTCTATCTGATCCAATTGTGAGACAATGTTATCCTCCACTTCCTGTGAGTCCTCGGTGAAATCTTGATCACCTCCTAAGTTTGAAGTGCAAGAAGGAGCATAGTAATGTACAACTTTAGATAACTCGATTATAGGTGGTGGTGATGGGAAAGTAAAAGTACCATGAATTTCTGGGACATGCAAATCAATGCCTTGATTCATTGCCCCCTCCACCAACCAAGATGGTGCAATTCATTCTGATGGAAGACCTAAGCTATCACTAAATTGGTCAACGGTGTTGTCTGCCATGGGAGGAGTTTGTTGATCAGCCACCACTTCTGCAACTAAATCAACATGACAGCTATCAGGGGACTGCTGTGATTCAGTCACAGTCTGTAATTGTTCATTTGGAAGAGTGGACTGTAATTGTGCTACACCCTCTCTTGACGCAGCAACTCCTGAAAGGATTAGAATGTTTTCCACTGTAGAAGCATCCTTGTTGACCTGAAATGTGTCACTGGGATGTATGTCTTCCACGAGTGCCTCTAGATTGAGTAGCCATATCCCAGTCCTTTTAAATCCTGCCTTGATGTTGTCAACTATCAAAGCTCTTATGAGTGCTTTGCTACCTGACATTGCAAGTTTTGTCCTCCTCACTTCAATGTTGGGAAACCTTGCCATAAATGTTGCACATTCTAATTTGAAGTTTTAAAAGGTGAAAAGACACTCACATCCAACGGTTGTAGCTTATTTGAGGTGTGTGACAATAATGTTAGTAAATCTACACCCAACGCTCTTGCTTCTTGGTGGTTTCAACTGCTACATGGCTTCCATGCGTGTAAAAAATCAACAAGTGCTTGTTGGTGGGCGACACACCGCCTAGAACTAAGTTCTTAAAGTGGGTCAACCAATCTATGAACAAGTCTTTAGTCATCCATGCATGGGGCTAGGCTACCATGCAAGCACCTAATTCATAGTCTATAACATGTAGTTATCTATGTTTTGTTTCCCCTTAAACAAATAAAAGCTTGGAATGCTCTGCTTGGCAACATTGACACAACATAGAATGGTTATCCATTCATGACTCTTTGGAATAATGTAAGACAAATTTTTGCTACCTTTTCTGGCCAACACTTTAATGGACCCATTTCTACTTGCCTGGATGCCAGTTTAATCGCAATTCCAAATGCAATGAGGACCATATGGCAGTGCTTCATATGTTGCAGCCAATGTATTGTAGAAAACTACTACAACAACAAGCCTAAGGTTGAGTGCCCTATCTTTGTCTAGGTCTTCAGTAGTCCGCAACACAAGTTTAGGATATCTATTCTTGAAACTTGTCCACCAGGACTTCCTCGAGAACCCATTGGTGAAAGGGTTTGGCCTATTTTGACAGATTTGAGTCAACCTCTGCCTTAAGATTGACTATCTCAAGACCATGGCCAACCTCAGTTGTTTCCTTGCACCATTTGACAATCAGATGTTCTTCCTCGGTAGTGAGGACTGTTGGTGGACCTTTCTTAGACGTTGTTGTTAGACTGCCAAGCCATTTGGAGAGTGTGGCTGTTGGGATTTTCCACTTTTTTGAAGCTCCCCTTATTGACATGTCATTTTCCTCAACGTCATATAGTGCCCCTTTCATGTCCTTCAAAGACCACAGCTGTTTCATTGTTTCCTTCTATGATATTCGAGGTGTAGGAACCTCATTTTGTGGTATTCGAGGTGTAGGAACCTCATTCTAAAGTACTCAAGAAGTAGAAATCTTGTCTACTGCTGCAATAGGATCTTCTTCTGGGGGAAAAAACAACCTTGTTTATGGGAGGGCAACCTTGTTGTAGCTCTTTTGTTTCTTTTCGTTCCTCTATGGGTCACCATTGCATTTCCCTTAGCCATATGCACAAAATAAGTACAGTCAAAACCAAGAAGGGAAAACAACATATATTTACTTGTTGTGACAAAAATATTTTCATATTCAATGACAATTATGTTTATGTATGAAGACAGTGATGCTTGAATAGAAGATTAATTAGTTTCTGTATGTGTTTTTTCTTTTTAATTTGTTGCATTAATATTTTGAAATACTATTAACACTTTATAGATGTACATTTATTATGTAGTGAGTGACATAAGGAAAAGAGGAGTGACAAGCACAGAATTACACAACTACTAACCTATGACTGACAATATAAACCATAGGGGAACAAAATTGTTTAACTATGATTGTAATGGTTGCAATATAAATAGTAGGGTCACACAGTATTAAGCTTACGAATGAAAAACAATAAGAGTTTAACAACTTCTGCATCTTTTGTGCATGACACACTCATTCATAGGAATTATTAGTATTTAAGAGTGTAAATGATGTAATATTTGGAATGACTAAATTGATGAAGCATAACCTTATGAAAAAGATGAAACAAAACCTAATAAAAAGAGAAACCCCAAAATTTATGATTGGGATTGAAGAAAACCTAACTGAATGATAATGTATAACCTATGAGAATAAGATAACCAGAGTGAATGATAATGCAGAACCTATGAGAATAAGATAACCAAAGTGAATGACAATGCAGAACCTATGAGAATAAGTTAACCAGAGTGAACGATAATGCAAAACCTATGAGAATAAGATAAGCAGAGTGAATGATAATGCAGAACCTATGAAAATAAGACAACCAGAGTGAATGATAATGCAGACCCTAGGAGAATAAGATAACTAGAGTTAATGATAATGCAAAACGTATGAGAATAAGATAACCAGAGTGAATGATAATGTAGAACCTATGAAACACAAATGCTAAACTATGACTGTAATATTTGCAAGATAAACCCTAGGGAAACAGAAATGCTAAATTATGACCAGGTAATATTTGTAATATGGAAGCTGGTGGATAGTTTGGCATTTGTGTTTCAATATAAACCCTAGGGAAAGACAAATGCCAACCTATGACTTTAATGGCTGTAATGAAGAACAATATAAAGCGTATGAATGGAAAAAACTAAGAGGAATACCTAGAACAATATGGATGCTGCTGAACTGGAATATGTGCTTGTCACTCCTCCGTTACTTATGTTGTTCATTGCATAATAAGTGAATACATCAAGGTTTTCACAGCTATTTGAATTAGGAATTTTTTGAATTTTATTGATGGTTGTTTGGTGTGGTGAATTAAATCCTTGTTGTTGAGTTGTTTGTAGCTTCGATTAGATAACATATTCATTATGATCATATTAAATATGAATCTATAAGGTATGTTAAATAAATATCAATTTAGCATGATTGAATGACATATTACCAAATTATAAACACCAATTGCATATTAATGGTAATTGGAAATTGTTAAAGCTGATGATTCAAACGGTCTGCTAAAGAAAGGGTGACGAAGTCACTCCTGTGATAGGCATGACTCCTTGAGGAGTCACATCTATCACAGATGTGACTCCTACTGCAAACCACATATATATCAAATATCTTTGCCCTGCAATACCACGGACAGACACAAAAATCAGAAGTGTATGAAGTGGAAATTACATTTGCAAAACAAAAGAAAGTAATAAATTAAGTTTGCAATATCCAACATTCAGAAGTTATTTAAGTTAGAGATTATAAAGTTTGATTTGAATTTACATGGTATCAAAGCCAAGTTAAGCAGAATCCGGGTAGAAAATTGAACTTGAGAAATTTAGATTTAATACATCTCATTTCTCAAATGGCAGCAGCAATCCGATTCGAAGACATATTGGAAGGAGGAAATAACTTCTCATCATGGAAATTCAAAATTATGATGATAGTAAAAGAAAATAAAGTTGATTCATTTGTGAGAGAAAATAAAATGGAACTAGAGAATGATCCTGATAAAATGACATGGATTGAAGGAAATGACAAAGCCATGAAAATCATAGTTGATGGAGTTAGAGATCATATCGTGCTGATTCTGACAAAACATGAGACTGTATATCATATGTTTAAGTCACTTGAAAGCAATTATGAAATTAATAACTCCAGCAGAACCTTAGCCCTAAAAAGAGAAATAAATCATATAAGTATGAACAAAGGAGAATCTATCAATGCATACTTTATGAGAATATCTGCACTAAGGGATCAACTATCAACACTTGGGTACCAAATTGAAAGCAAGGAACTAACACGTATTGCCCTAGATGGTCTCCCAAATTCTTGGGAGACATTTGTTCAAGGCATTAGTGCAAGGTCTAAATTTCTAAAATTTGACCGCCTAAGATCAGACTGTCTTCAAGAAGAATCTAGACAGACAAAGAAAGGGTCAAAATAGAAAAATATAGATGAAGATCTTCATGTTCTAAATACAAACTCTCACAAGAAAGAGAAGAAGCAACACTTCAAGAGGAGGAAAAATCATTATGGGAAAGGCTCATTCAAGAAAGACATTTCTCGCATCCAATGTTTCAGATGCGACCAATATGGACACTATGTAGTTAGATGTCCTGACAAAACCAAGCAATAAGCATCTTATGCCAAAATAAAGGAGCATGAATCCAAGAAATGTGTACTCTACTCTGCACTTTCAAACCAAGTAACAAATAAATCCAACACCTGGGTTATAGATAGTGGTTCATCAAGACACATCACAGGTTTTAGGGAACTACTAGACACCATGGTAGAAGAGACTAACGAAGAAATAACAATTGGAGATAACTCTATACATCCAGTCAAGGGTGTTGGCACATGCACCCTCAAATTAAAGACTGGCATCTCCATCCAAATTACTGGAGTATTGTTTGTCCCAGGCATCAAAAGAAATCTAGTCTCCATACCTGCACTTGAAGATAATGGATATAGGGTGACCTTTATGGATAGCAAAGTTTTGGCATGACCAAAGATTTCTACTATTAAGAAAGCCAAAACCATAGGTCATAGACAAGGGTACTTGTACGAGTTATGTACGGAACCAAATCTAGCCCTAATTCATGAAACTACAGGCTCTAATGAAATATGGCATATTAGACTAGGACACCTAAATTTTCGTGCCCTATCTTCCATGGAAAGACTAGTTACAGGGTTACCCAAACTCAAACAATGTAATTCAGGGGTATGCAAGGGGTGTGCCTTAGGGAAAAATAGAAAGGGGTCCTTTCAAAATAGTTCTAGCAAAACAAATAATGTATTAGAACTAATCCACTCAGATTTATGTGGACCTATGTCTGTACCCTCTTTAGGTGGGTTTCTATACTATGTAATCTTCGTTGATGACTTCTCCAAAAAGACATGGATCTATTTTCTTAAATGTAAAGAATCACAAGAAATCCTTAAAGGATTTAAGGAATTCAAATCCATTACTAAAAACTCTTCCGAGAGAAAAATCAAAACCTTAAGAACATATAATGGGAGTGAATACACTTCAGACATTTTTAAAGATCTTTGTAAAAACACTGGGATTAAGGGGGAGTTCACTGTACCTTATAATCCTCAACAAAATGGAGTTGCAGAAAGAAAAAATAGAACCATTGTAAAAGCTGCTAGGGCTATGTTATTTGATCAGAATATAGACACTTCACTTTGGCCAGAAGCATCTAGTACTGTTGTCTATATACAAAACAGATGTCCTCACTCTCATATTGATGACAAAACTCCCGAAGAATCCTTCACTGGCACAAAACTAGACATTAGTCATTTAAGGATATTTGGTTGTCCTGTTTACATTCATGTGCCCAAAGAGAAAAGAACTAAGCTAGAACCTTCTGGGAGAAAAGGCATCTTTGTAGGCTATAGTCAAGCATCAAAAGCTTATAGAATATATATACCTGGTCAAAGATAGATTGAACTAAGCAGAGATGTGATTTTTGAGGAAGACATAGCTTTCAAAAGAGCCATAAATTATATCGAGACAGAAATTCAAACTTCCAACTTAGGCATAGAAGAGGATCCTACACCTGAGTTTTAGAGGGAGTATCCTGAGGAAGATGTAAACCATGAACAAATCACATCACTAGAAAATCCCAAGAAAAGACCACTCTAGGCCACTAAAACAATGGAAGAAGCTAAAAATTATGCCGCTCCATCAGGGACTTTTAGGGAAAGCACAAGACCTAAGAGATTCTATAGTTATGTAGCTTTAATGAGTGAATTCATTAAATTAGAACCTTCCAATGCTATAGAAGCTCTTAAGCACCAAGTATGGAAGGATGCCATGACAGAGGAGTATCAATCCATCCTGAAGAATGATGTGTGGGATATAGTACCTAGACCAAAAGGGAAATCTGTTGTTTCTTCAAAATGGCTATTTAAAATCAAACATGCTGCAGATGGTAGTATAGGGAAATACAAAGCAAGATTTGTAGCCAGAGGATTTTCACAAAAGGAAGGAATTGATTACGACGAAACCTTCACTCCAGTTGCTCGATATACATTAGTCAGGGCAGTTCTAGCTATTGCAGCAGTCAAAGGGTGGAAAGTCCATCAAATGGACGTAAAAACTACTTTCTTAAATGGAACCATTGAAGAAGATGTTTACTTAGAGCAACCTGAAGGATTTGAGATTCACCATGCATGATCCCATGTATGTAAATTAAAGAAAGCTTTATATGGACTTAAACAGGCCCCCAGAGCCTGGTATGAAAGAATTAACAGTTACCTCTTGAGATTAGGCTTCTCAAAGAATAATGCAGATCCAAATCTCTACTTCAAACAAAGCAAAGGTGATATGTTAATATTGATATTATATGTTGATGATCAATTGATTACAGGAGAAGATCATCGTATTGATCAATGTAAGAAAGATCTAGCTTCAGAATTTGACATGAAGGACATAGGTCTATTAAACTACTTCCTTGGACTGGAAGTATGGCAAAAATTAGACTGTATTATTCTAAACCAAGGGAAGTACATAATTGATATATTAAAAAGGTTTGGTATGATGGAATGCAGACCTATGTCTTCCTCCATGGAAACAAATCTTCATAAATTGAAGGAAGCAGCAACAGATTCTCTGTTTGTAGATCCCACTCTTTATAGACAGATAATTGGATCCTTGATGTATTTGGTCAATACCAGACCTGATATCTGCTATGCTATAAATGCCTTAAGTCAGTTTATGTGTGAGCTCAAGGAGATACATCTTGTGGCTATGAAGCATATAATGAGATACCTTCAAGGTACTCTAAATTATGGCTTAAAATATGAAAAGGTTGACTTAGATCTACATGGATTCACAGATTCAGATTGGGATGGAAGTGTAACTAACCGGAAGAGCACCTCCGGATGTTGTTTCAGTTTAGGGTCAGCAATGATATCGTGGATCAGCAGAAAATAGTCTTCAGTTGCTCAGAGTTCTACAGAAGCCGAATATATTACAGCTTCTATGGCTACTAGAGAGGTAGTATGGCTTAGAAAACTGCTTGTGGGATTATTTGGTAAACCTCTAAAACCAACTATCATCCACTGCGATAATCAAAGCTGTATTAAGTTATCTGTGAATCCAGTATTCCATGATAGATCTAAACATATTGAGATTCCTCATCACTATGTGCGTGATATGGTGGAAAGGAATGTGATTCAATTGGAGTATATTAGTATAGGAGATCAAACTGCAGATATTCTTACCAAACCACTCCTCAAGGTGAAAGTTGAACACTTCAGGAAAAATCTTGGTATGATTGAAATGTAAGATTCTAATTGATTTGTACTAATATATTAAAGATGTTTAATGTGTAAACATCTTGTGTCATATGTGTGACTCTATGACATTATGGGCCTACCCATTCTGTGTTTATTTCCAAAAGGTGATGATCTTTTGGATAATCTACACTTGTACCTAACATTATAAGGTGGCGATCTTATAATGTTCATTAGACTGATATCATGTGACTTGATATTGGTATGAATCATGGAGTTATCATGATTAAGTTATGGTAGACATTATGTGACTTAATGTCAGTGCACATACCATAACTAGGATATATATAAGGAGAATGTAATGTTCTCGAGTATAGTATATCCTTTAGTATCACGAGGTAGGTGATGCTATGTATCACGAGATAGGTGATACTATATATCATGAGTTATGTGATATTAAATTACTTTGTGAAATTCATAGATTAGATAATTGATATTCACAGATATTATTGTGATATTGTTATCTTCTCGAGCTAAGAGGGAGTGTTGAGTTGTTTGTAGCTTCAATCAGATAACATATTCATTATGATCATATTAAATATGAATCTATAAGTTATGTTAAATAAATATCAATTTAGCATGATCGAATGACATATTACTAAATTATAAACACTGATTGCATATTAACAGTAATTGGAAATTGTTAAAGCCGATGATTCAAACGGTCTGCTAAAGAAAGGGTGACGAAGTCACTCCTGTGATAGGCATGACTCCTTGAGGAGTCACATCTATCACAGATGTGACTCCCACTGCAAACCACATATATATCAAATATCTTTGCCCTGCAATACCATGGACAGACACAGAAATCGAAAGTGTATGAAGTAGAAATTACATCTGCAAAACAAAAGAAAGTAATAAATTAAGTCTGCAATATCCAACATTCAGAAGTTATTTAAGTTAGCGATTATAAAGTTCCATTTGAATTTACACCTGTCCTATTTCAAATTTGAATTCTGGGTGATATGAATTGCAGATTTGATTGATTTGGGCCATTAATTCTTGAGTTGATTGGTTTGGCGTATTGTTTGCATTTGTTTCCATAAATTTTTTTATGAATAATGGCGGCCTTACACCTTTAATTTTTTGATGCAAGTGAGTTTTTAGAGGAAGGAGCTAGTACATGCGCACCTTAATTGGCGAGATGGGATAGACTCCTGCTGATACATGTTGTAGGTCTCATGTCTGATGAGACAGGTCGATGCATTGATATGTTCTTTGGGTTATGCTACGGTGGGAAAAATCATTGTAATGGGTTAACACTTGGGTCAAATATGGGACAGATGGGTGTGAATTGTGTTGAGGTGACATTGTTCTGTAGTTGTGTAGTTGTGAGTAATGTGGAAGTGACGCCTGGATTGGTGAGACAGTTCTCTTTGTAATGTTTATGGCGAAGGGTGCAAAGTTCTATGTTAATGTTGTTTAAGTTTAAAGTTCTTACCGTACGCTGATATATCAGATACAAGTTGTAAACAAGATAACGTGTTTGGCTGCTATATTTTTAATGTTATGTTGACAATATTATACTATAAAATGTGCATTTAATATCTGATTTGTGTTTGAGCTTAAAGTGCTTTTTTATGAACGAATATATGTGTAACTTCTAGGGGACCGGTGTGTATGTGTGGGCCCTAACATGCAATGGTCCTATCACACGTTAGGGCCCTGCGCACGTTCCGGTTCCCCTCCCCTAATGCAAATACCTTTTAAAAAAAAAAGATTTCCTCCACAGCCTTGATCAACTTCTCGGAAGGAGATTCTTTTGTTTTTTGCTCGTGCTCCCTCACCTCAAATCTTGCAATTTGATATGCTCACCTGAGTTATTTTCTTTCAACTATTTTCCTTTTCCTTGTTCGACAAGGGACATTTAAACGACATGAGACTATTTGACACGATTTTTTCCCCGGCGTGAGAACAATCGACGATTTTAGAAGAATTTCTGGTGTGAATTTTTTACGGCGTGAGACAACATTTCCAGCCATTTTGGAGATTCAAGGAATACGCCGATAGACAAGTTTAGAAAAATTTCAGGGGTGAATCTTTTTACGGTGTGAGACAATTCTGAGCATTATAATGCTCACATATAGAAGTCTATCGATTAACTAGCACTTGCACATAGGAGGTTCAAGCAATACGCTGATAAACAATGACCAGTTTAGAAAACTTTCCAGCGTGAAATTTTTTACGGTGTGAGACAATTCCGAGCACTATAATGCTCACATATAAAAGTCTATCGGCTAATTATTACGTATTTGTATTTATGTATATATTAAGTTGTGGAACTCCACATTGTTGAGACTCCATACAATTTTAGAGTGGCAAATCAAACTCAAATTTGCCGACCATGAAAAGTACCCGAAATGACTAAATGCAAATGTCTTGGATTCCCACAACAATGGTTGGTTTCAAACTTCCCTTCTGTGCAAACGTAGGGGCTGACGTTTGCATGCGATGCGTATAAATATTGAATAACTTAAGATACCATACCACATCTTGGCCTTATAAATATCGAATAACTTCAATGCCTTCTCACCCAATCTAGTATCCTTTTTTGTTCCCAACATTTTAGCCTTGGCTTCTACAGGCAGCATGTCTGAAACGCTTAACCAAGTCCAATGGACACGAGAAACTAAGCAGAGCTCAGCTTCGCTTTTAACGCCCTACCAAATGGGTTCTTTCAATTTGGCTCACAGGTTTCTCTCAGCGCGCAGTTTTACTTAGGACGCAACAACAAAATTGATATTTTTCCCCTAACAAAATTGTTTTTTTTTGTTTTTTTGCAGAGTGGTTTTAGCCCCTCTAGCGAGGCAAAGATCCTATAATAATATTCCTCAGTCGCATGCAATTCTTTACTACTCTCAGAGAACAACCCGTGGAGGCTTGTTGATCTCAGAGGTGGGTCAGGACTCCAGTTACCTCCCTTTAAATTTTTCTTTATTCCACATTTTTAAACGTTTACTGATATGAAATTCTCTTCACATGGCAGGTTTATAGATGTGCCTGGAATATGGACACAGGAGCAGGTGGAAGCTTGGAAGCCCATTGTCAAGGCTGTACATGACAAGGGGGGCATTTTCTTTTGTCAAATATTGCATTGTGGAAGAGTGACTCATGTGGGTCAGTATTATTAGCTATATTAGGGAGAGCTTAAAGTGTCAGTCTTGATTACATGTCATTGTAAATAATTGTATTTGGCTACAACACGGGCATTTTGTAAGGTTTATTCTTAAACAACATTCATTTTAACAGTCAAATGTTAATTTTGGCCAATAAAAATAAGAGAAATATTTACCACTTTTAGGAGAGCTTAAAGTGTGGGCGTTGATTACCTCCCATTGTAAAAGATTGTATTTGACTACAACACACAGGCACTTTATAAGGGCTATTCTTAAACATCATTCACTTCAACACTCAAATATCAATTTTGACCAATAAAAATATGACAAATATTTATAACTTTTTGATATAAAAGAGATGTAAATCTAATATTAACTGTTTGACCATTGAAATGAATGATATTTAAGTAGAATACTTTACAAAAGGCCTATCATATTTATCTTGCCAGACTTTCTGTGTTTTTTTCACTTTGGTTGATTGTCTTACAAAACAAATGGTAAAGGTACATGAATTGGGTTCATTGCAATGCAGATTACCAGCCTGATCACCAATCTCCTGTTTCGTCTACAAGCAAACTACTATCTGGAAAGATTGGTTTACCGAATCGAAAGGATGTGGCAGACTTCTCCCCTCCTCGGCCTTTGAAAACAGAGGAAATTCCAAAAATTGTTGCAGATTTTCGAAATGCTGCCAGAAATGCTATAGACGCAGGTATGTTATTATTCTTCTTTGTGGGTATCTTGATTTGAAAGAAGAGAATGTTCTTTTGCTGCTATAATAAGTAGGTAATTTTTGTACAGGATTCGACGGTGTTGAAGTCCATGGGGCTCATGGGTTCCTTCTCGACCAGTTCATGAAAGACAGCGTAAATGATCGAACAGATCTTTATGGCGGAACATTGGAGAATCGTTGCAGGTTTGCTCTTGAAGTTGTGGAAGCAGTGGTAGATGAAATTGGAGCAGAGCATGTGGGAATTCGGCTTCTCCCTTTTCACAACATTCGGAAGCCTATGACTCAAATCCGGAGGCGCTTGGACTTTACATGGCGGAGGCTCTGAATAAATATAACATTTTATATGCACATTTTGTAGAGCCTAGGGTTGTTAATTCGGATACGACAATAGCGACGCAAAAGAGCCTTATTCCCATCAGGAAAGCATTCAAGAGGACCTTTTTGGCTGCAGGGGGTTATGATCGGGATGATGGAAACAAAGCTATTTCCAGTGGCAAGGCAGATTTAGTGGCTTATGGGCGACTGTTTTTGGCAAATCCAGATTTGCCAAAAAGATTTGAGTTGAATGCACCCCTCAATAAATATAACAGAGAAACATTTTATACTTCCGATCCTGTCGTTGGATACACAGATTATCCATTCCTCCAAGCTTGACTGCGTTTCTGTTCCAATGTAATGCCTTTGAGCGGTTCCAAGTGTTAGTTTTTATAATTACATTTTTTTATTATTAGTACTAGCTCCGAAAGGCAAAAGATAATCTCCATACAAAAGTATTTATACCCATCAACTATATATCATTCTATTTAAGAATAAAAAATGTAAAGTTTGCTTCTTATTTGAGTACTTACGTAAATTGAGAGGACATTAAAAATGGATGGACTTACATATGGGCAAATTTTCTTGTAAGAAATATTGTACATGCTCTTCATGTTCTATGGGATGCTTCCAAGCTCTTTGGATTGAATATGCATCTTTCACATTTATAAATATGCAATAATTTTGAGGATTCTCACTAAAATTGCATCTTATTTATATTTTGTTGTAGTTTTTTCCTAAAATGTTAATTTAGCATCTTTTTCTTATGTTTGTATAAAGTAAATTATTATCCTTTACAAATAAAGAAGCTAATCATATTCATTGAAATGTATAATATAAATTTCATTTATTGAACGCTATTGAAGTATTTCGTATTTTTTCAAATGTGCAATCAACATATTAAAGGATAATTAATCAGACTTTTCATATTTATTTAGAAGTATAATGTCAATGCTATTTAAGGAGTAATAAGAGTTTAATAGAAGAATTATATTTGATAATGTATACATTACATAAAATTAAATTGTATTTCCAAAGATTTGAGTCTTTCTTCCTCAGCTTCCCTTTTGGAGAGTTGCTTCCTTGTTTTTAATTTTTCAAAAGGATTGTATGAAAATGGTGGTGAGATTTTGAGTCCATCCAAGGACTTAACACATGATATAGCGACAAATGTTAAGCTTGTTTTTTCTCTCTACCCTATATCAATTGTTTCCCTTGAAAGAGTTAATCCTTGTGATTTGTGGATTGTTAGTGCCCAAGCAAATTGTAAGGGCAATTGACATGTGCATTCTCTTCGTATTCATGAAATTAGAATTAAATTGTAAGATTCATCTTCAAATGGAATTCTAGAGAAATTGTCAAATTCAACCATAATATTTGTTGGTGGATCTTGTGGGGCACTTCCAAGTTTGTATATGATATTCCGAGTGTATCCTAAAGCTTCATTTACAAGAACCGCTTCCATCCAATTCATCATTCTGATCTCCTGCTAGATTAGTACTCCCTTCTTTGGTTGCAATGCTATGGCCTATCGGTCTTCTCAATGAATATATTTTTATATGTTGGATTTTTTCTTGGAAACTTGTGTCTTGTCTCTTCTAATTCAACAAAATCTATAAGTGGAATTCTCAGTGTTGAATGGATTGTGGTGCTAATGCATCTTGAAGAGCTTGACGAATTACATAAATTAAATATGATTTACCTATCCTAGCTATTCCTTGAATTGTCATGCATACTGGCATAGCATTTTGATCTATGTTCATGTTTCTCAACATGAACACCTATTGTAATAGATTGTCAACATCTATTATAATATGGCCTTTAGGTACCTAAACAACCTTCATTGCAGTGCAACTTTCTTGACAAATATAATACATGCTCAGTGCAACAAGGTTATCTAGTCCATGTCAAAATATCATTTATACAATTTTCAAATCAATCTCAACATTTCTATTATTAGGTGTACCTTGATCTCTTTCATTTTGTGTTCTTTGCAGTCGTCTTCATCTTCTTAGCAGAGATGTTAACTACTCTTGTGAATTATTATTTTTAGAACAAGATTTTGAGTATCAACATCTATTGCATCTTGAACTCTACTATCTGGCTTTTGTAGCACATGATCTATAGTAATAGAATTCATCCCTTCAAAATTAATCTCATCATTCCCATGAGATTGACAATGTCTTTGAACTAATTCATGGTTATGTGGTTGTAGTTGTTGTCTTTCTATCTCATTGAAATGATCTAAATACATATCTCTTTGCAATCTTCTTCTTATGATAAAATGCCCATCGACATAAATATTATGGTGTATAGTGATGATTTGATGTATTGTATGAATTCCATATTAATATAATATGCATAATAATTGATAA
The DNA here is from genome assembly GCA_027924645.1 of Cunninghamia lanceolata. NCBI lineage: Eukaryota > Viridiplantae > Streptophyta > Pinopsida > Cupressales > Cupressaceae > Cunninghamia > Cunninghamia lanceolata. Next base: position 337,461 of record BSBN01000964.1, on the reverse strand, counting down.
TACACTGATGCAGGAGCATCTAGGTGAATGGGCAATCTGACATCAACCAAAAACAATTGAAGGTTTTAGTTTCAATTTTGTTTAATTTTTTTGGCTTCTAATGGCTTTTCTCGGCACAATGTATGTTTGGCACAGTCAGGGGGTAGTTTGGTAGTGTTGATTGAATTCAGTCCCGACGCTTGTGAAGTTAGTTTCCATAAAACAATTATTCTCGAAGCTTGGTGAAGTTTCATGGAAAATACTTTGACAGGTAGATTCTTTATTCCATTATAGAATTATATGTGAAGGTTTTGTGAGCAAATACCTTCAGGTCTTGAAGATTTTAATGTTCTTTGACTTATGCTGGCAAATTGGCAAAATATTAATATATCAAGTTTCATGATGGTTGAGACCAAACACTTTGGAGGAAGTTTTAGGAATGATAAGATGCTCATCCCTGTCAGTTTTGGTAATGTTTTGAGATTCTGATGAAAAGTTATGGCCGAATTCAGTTTTCAGCCTTGGCACCCGCCGTAGTTGTACAATTGAAGTTTTTTGGATCTGTAGGTATAATTTTGATTGGAATTTATTAGTATGATATTTATCTAGTAGAAAGAGTCTGTGACCAAAGAGATTAAGTCAATATTTCAATCATAGACAAAGTTCCAAGCTTATGCATTTCCATAGAAGTATCATATGAGCATTATTATGCCTTCTGGGGAGGCAAATCTGAGTTTGTTTTAAGCAATCAAATACTATTAACCTACAGATTTGAAGGCATTAGGGAGAGGAAGGTAGAATGCACTCTGGAGTTTTAATTCTTAATTATGTAAGACTTTGTGAATGCATAAGTGATTACGGTGGGAGTTGAGGTTAACTTCAATATATAAGTGTCTTTCATCAAATGTATACTTCTGCTAAGTATGTTACCAGAAACTGCTAGGTGTTAAAGAACAAAGTTTGCAATTTCTACTGGTTATGCACCATGTATGAAAGACATATAGTAATAGCCCTTATGTTGACTATCCCACATGGTATAATTTGAAAGTATTGCCTCAAATTATAAGGTGATTAAGTTACATAGTGAGTTCCTATCATATTCCAATTGAATGGAAGGGCAATTATATATATTGTTGTTGGAATGTTACGGAGGCAACTTTTGAGCTGGAAGTGACTGGCATTTTCATGCCAATAATATTCTATGAAGAATAAAATCAAAACCAAGGGGAAAACATATAGGTATGTGTGAAGGTAGCGAGAATACCAAAAGCAAAAAAGAAGGTAATTTCAAGAAAAAAAGAATGTAGCCTTGGTAGAAGAAAAAGAAAATGATAACAAAGGAAATATGGAAAATGAAACACCACCAAAATGAAATATATAGTATAAAATAAAAGATAAGGGGGAATTTGTGTTGGAGAGGAGAGGAAATTCACTGCCATACAAGAGGTAATGAAAGAGTGAATAGAGGCTTGATGCAAACAGTAAAGAGATGCTAAGAATAGGAGCACATGACAATAAGAGAGATAAAGGAGTGAATGTATATGTAGAAGAAATGATAGATTGTGTTGAGAGAGGTCATTGAGAGGCCAATACTGTACAATTCATTGTAGATTTGTTGTAGATAATTTGTATATGAAATGTCAATAAAATGTTTGATGGTTTTTGGTTTCCATTGTGATACAATTTCTTTGTTGTTGAAGTTATAGTGGGAGTGATTACTTCCTACACCAAATAAATCAGAAATTTATATTGTCATCTATATTTATGTTTGCAATTTGAGAATTTATGGTGTTGCAATTTGAATTTTAGTGAGTTGTTTTGTAAATTGCGATTATGTGAGTGATTTTGGGAGAAGGGAGCATCTTCTACACCATATGGTATCAGAGCGAGAGGTCTTGAGAGTGGAGAGGATCCACCAGGACCCACATGAGAGAAGGTGGTTGGGAAGAGCTCAGGAGATTGTTGCAAGTAGAGAGGAGTCCTGAGCAAGTGAGAGCTGGGAAACTACGGAGAGAATTTTGTTTGCAGATTGCAGAGCATGAGAAGTGATGGTGAAAGATTGCAATAGATGAGATGGGGATATTGTTGAGAAAGAGACCCGTGATATGGGAAGGTTGGATGCAATATCAAGAGCGAAAGACTCTTGAGATGTTGGTAGGTATATGTGAAAGATTAGATAAGAGATTGAGCAGATTGGAAGCACGGCATCGTGGTGAGTTGGTCAAGCAAGATGAAAATTTGTGTGTAGCAGTAGTGGAAGATGAAGAGGTGGCTAGTGAGAATAAAGAGGTTGAAGATGTAGCTGTGGAGAATATGATTGCAGTGATGGAATACAAAGAGGTTGCAATGAAGGATGAGGTAGAAGATGACTTATTGTCACAAATCTTGGCAGTGAAGAATGAATGGCTAGAGAATATTGCAATGAGTAAGGGTGAGAGATATGTTGTATCTAGTGAAGGTGAAAAGATGAACACTGCAGCGAAGGATGATATTGGCATAGCAAAGAATGAAGAGGTAAGTTTTAATTTTTCCACAATTTGTAAGGTGAATAAGGAGTTAGTAGATAGAAAAAGTTATTACTTAGTTACAGATTGGTGTGTGGATAGTGTATTTTTCTTGTAGAGGTTGTGGAGGATGATACAAGTGTAATTTGGTGGAGGTGGTCAGTTTGTGGTGGGTTGGATCCCACAAAGGAGAGGAGAGTAGAGAGCATTTGGCAGAGGAGGACAGTCTATGGTGGATGTGAATCCATGAGAGGATGGAGTGGTGAATGGAGTTGTAGGTAGAGGATGACGCGTGTGCCAATGAGATGTTGGAAGAAGAGGAAGAAGGATTGATCTTGTGTACATATCCCAGTGATGGAGTTCATTGCAGGTTGGTTACAACCTGAAAGGGTGATTCTATCACTCAACTCCACTTTTGTGAGCCTATGCTCACAAACTTTCTACCTGGCGTGTCTGATGTAGAAGCATCCGGGAGAATGGGCAATCCGCTATCAACCAAAAATAAGTGTAGGTTTTATTTTAATTTTGTTTGATTTGTTGGGTTCTAATGGCTTTTCTCAGCACTATGTGTGTTTGGCACAGTCAGGGGGCAGTTTGGCAGTGTTGTTTGAACTCTGTCTTGGCACGCGTGAAATTAGTTTCCATAAAACAATTGTTTTGGGAGATTGGTAAAGTTTCATGGCAAATCCTTTGATAGGTAGATTCTTGATTCCATCCTAGAAATATATGTGAAGGTTTTGTGAGCAAATACCTTTAGGTCTTGAAGATTTTAATGTTTTTCAACTTATGCTGGTAAATTGGAAAAATAGTAATATATCGAATTTCATGATGGTTGAGACCAAACACTTTGGAGGAAGTCTTAAGAATGCCAAGATGCTCATCCTTGTTAGTTTTGGCAATGTTTTGAGCTTCTGGTGGAAAGTTATGGTCGAAGTCAGTTTTTAGCCTTGGCACTCATCGCAGTTGCACAATTGAAGTTTTTCAAATCTATAAGGTATAATTTTGATTGAAATTTATTAGTTTGATATTTATCTAGTAGAAAGAGTCTATGACCGGAGAGATTAAGTCCAGATTTCACTCATAGACAACGTTTCAAGCTTATGCATTTCAATAGAAGTATCATATGAGCATTATTATACCTATTGGGGAGGCAAATCTAAGTTTGTTTTAAGCAATCAAATACTATTAACCTGCAGATTTGAAGGCATTAGGGAGAGGAAGGTAAAATGCACTCAGATGGAGTTTTAATTCTTAATTATGTAAGACTTTGTGAATGCATAAGTGATTACTGTGGGAGTTGAGGTTAACTTCAATATATAAGTGTCTTTCATTAAATGTATACTTCTGCTAAGTATGTTATCAAAAACTACTGGGTGTTAAAGAGCAAAGGTTACAATTTCTATTGGTTATGCACCATGTATGAAATACATACAGTAATAGCCCTGATGTTGACTATCCCACGTGGCATAATTTGAAAGTATTACCTCAAATTATAAGGTGATTAAGTTACTGGTGACAAATTTTTTTACACCATTTCAAAATTTCAATGCTCAGCCATATTCATAAAGAAGACAATTTTAATTTTAAATGCTCAAGTTATTAGGAATGGCGCGGGCCATCATCAAAGGCAACCACTATAGAAATAAGAGGACCAGCATCTCAAGCCACACGCAGCCAACAAGACTTAGATACAGAGTATTATCAATGATGTAGGGTTAGGGTTTTTAAGTACAGATGAAGCATACAGTCACCCTTCAATTAAGGGAGAATCAACGGTAGAGGCACAGTGGGGAAAAGAAACACTAGAGAGTTCCAGATGGAGGTTCTCGAGAAGTTTGACAAGTACCCGAAGACCCTCTGAGATGGACAAGTGGTAATTGTAGAGGCAGAGAAGTTTCTCAAGAATGAAGCAGAGGAAGACACTTAGAGGCACTCGAGAATAAGAGAGTAGTTCAAAAGCTTCCAGAGGCAACTACGTGGAAGCAGCGGAGCAAGGATAAATGTCTATTTTCATTTTTATTTAAATTGATAAAGGAGAGACAACCATGTGGAGGCAACAGAGCTTAGAAAAATCAAGTTTTATTTCATTTTATAAATTGCATCAAAAGTGTCACGTGAAACTCCAAGTCTTAGTCATTTTATTTTTATATATGGAGTCAGCATACAGTGGGCCCCCTCTCATCAATAAAGTATGTTTCAAAAGTTATAAAGAATCACATTTGTTTTGAAGAGCCCCGGGAGACACCATGTGTCAAAGGAGGAACAAGAAATAAATAAAGAGGGCAGCGGGAGCCACCACGTGGCTAAACCAGAGAACAGAGAAATGTTTGGTTTTGTTGCATTTTATTAAAGCTCATAAATGATTCACATGAGGTCTTAGAAAGGAGATGAGGTTTATTTTAATAAAAGTCTCTTGTTAAATCTAGTGGCGGGCCCCTCTAAAGCTAAGAAGCTTCAAATAAGAGTCTCTAAAATGAAGAGTCATGGTAGGTTAGTAAAATATAGATTTAAGTATTAAAAACCTTTTATGAGATAACATGGTGGGACCCAAGGATAGTAATAAAGCTAAAGCTTTATTAATATAAAGTGACTCTCTTGAAACTTATTTGACTCTCACGGTGAAACACAACCACTTCATTTTTTATGGCAGCCATAAAGGGGAGATGGTGAAGGTTAGGTTTTTATGCAGGTCAAAGATGAGCAGCAATATATTTTTCTATCCATGAGGAAGTAATGATTTTAGTTTCATTTATTGTTGTAGTTTTAGTTATAGATCCAGATTTTTACCACATTTTGTGCCGAGTTTTATGGGCAGTTGCAGAGATTTCTGGAGTCAGTTGAGGATATTTCTTGGGTTATAAATAGGAAGATCTAGGTCAGATACAGGGGGTTACACTCACACAGAGAGATTTTATGCAGCCAGCAGACAGATATTTTTCTTTTGCCTTTGCAATTTTTTCTTTCATGACAATGTAATTTTTTACTTTGTGCAAATTTATGCCTCTGTAATTTGTTACTGTTCAAATAATGAGAATGCTATTATCTACATAGCTGAGTAAATTTATATTTCTCATTTCTTTAAATTTCTTTTTCTTTTGCCTCTGTTAGATCTATTTCTCAAACTGTATATCAATCATGCATTTTACTCTTTGATTTTAGTCAAATCTTTCAAAGTTTAACATTGTGCTGATTCTGGGTAGTTATTTTATTTAGGCGCATCACCTTAGAGATTAGATTTTACTTATTGTATTTGTAATCCTATTTCTTTCCTCCTCTCTTTTCTCAAACCCCACTGAAAGAATGGAAGAGCAGCTTCCTTAAAATTTGGAGGTCACTCTGAGAAGCATTCCCACATTTTAAAGTTTCCCATGTTGCTACTCGATTAAACCCATAGATTTATGCATCAACAATTTTTTGGCACGCCCGGTGGGGCTGGATTCAAAGACTTGGGTATTTGTTTTCACTGAATCTTTGCCCTGTATTTTGTGGTTTTGATAGAAAATCATAGAAATATCTGCTCATAGGAGCATGAATCTTCCATTTGGTGACTTTAGTGGTGGCTCTTTCCTGAATCATTTCTTCTACAGATTATGTCAGCCCCTGGTATCTATGTGCATCTGAATATTCAAAGAGATCTACCTTTTGTGACTTGGGATTCAAGTCCTCTTGTTCTTTAGCAACAGGGTTAAGTTTCTAACACAACATGGAAGGCATTGCTTCACTTTCTTGGAGATGGCCTAGTTTCTCCTGTAGATCACATTCAAGATGTAGCCAGTCTATGTTCCATTCACAATGTCACAACTGAGAATCATGCTCTCCTATTGCTAGCATCTTCTCTCAAAGGCAAAGAGAAAGAATGGTACATAAGTTTGCAGCCTAGTTTAATCATTGGATGGGACCAGCTAGGAAGACTCATCTACAATCAGTTTAAAGATAGAACAAATGTCAGTACTCTCACTCAGAACCTCATCACCATCAAAAGGCATCCAATGGAGCCCATACATGATTTCAATTCAAGATTTAACAAGGTATGGAAAAAATTCTTAGTTGACATTAGGCCTCCTCCAGTATTTGCATTCTTGTATTATCTAAAGGCTTTAGACCCTAAAATATCTGTTATGATACAATCTTTAGGAGGTGAAACTCTTCCTCATTCATATGATCTTGCTATTAAAGTTGAAAATAACCTCATTGAAGCTGGTAAACTACCTTCTCTACCTTTAACACCTTTGATGCCACATATAAATTACCTATCTTAGGCTCTTTCTTATAGCTAAGTGCATATAAATTCTCATCCAACCACCCTCCCTACTGATTTGCCAAATCATAAGGAGATGATGGAGGTAAAAGAACTCATAAAATCTTTTGCCCAAGAACTTAATGAGCTAAGAAACCAAACCCTATATCATGATGAGCCTAGTTTCATGCCTCAAAACCTATATGAACATCAATATCAATCTAACCAATTTATTGAATAGATTCTCCCTCAGGCTCAGCACAGACCCACTTATCTTGAAAATTGTGTCTTACAAAATTTTGTAGTTGCAAATCAGTCCATAGAGGTCATAGATCAGGTTCTTTGCCACTTTGACATTAAAGAAGATTCAAGTCTCAAAGATCAAAATGCAAGAAGAGAGGTGGCCCCTGTCCATTTGGTGTGTCCTTCTGGTTATCAGCATCAAACATATGTGGCAAGATGTGATTCAAAGTTTCTGTCAAATCATGTAGAAGATTCATAAGTTGATTATGAAGTAACACTTCTAGAAGCTAAAAAGTACTTGAAGAGGGGCCTTGAAGCTGAAAAGTACTGGGAGAACATTAATGCATCATCTGTATCACATCTTGAGGTAGGAGATGAAAAAGAAGTTACTACTGAGTCTACAAATGAAGGATAATCTTTCTGTCAAAATTATTTACATCTGGAAGGAAATGATCAAGAGATACTGTCAGATAAAAAAGAGGATGAGGCAAATACCAATGGCTTAATTCTAGAAACTGAAAAGTACTATTCATCAGAAGATATAAATTCTTTGCCTTAGTTTGTAGAAAAACAAAAGTTTCATTCTCTTGTGTCAAACAATGAAGATGAGTCTGAGGATGATTTCTTTTGGGATGATCTAGAGGATTTCTATTAAAAAATGGAGGATCATGATAGGAAGAAAGGTGAGGTCTATGAAGGTGATGAACAAAGAGACATAAGTAATGAAGAGTCTCATGATGCTTTATTCTTTATTCAAGAAGAGATGCCAATTGGGTTCAAGACAGTTCTACGCAGCTCTGTCACCTTCCAGCCAGAGTTTCAGGTTACTATGGACCATGAGCATACAAAAGTGCAGATACGAGAAGTTTTTGAGAAGTGCAAGATCATAAATTCTCCCACATGAAAGCAAGAAAGTGAGCTCTATCACTTGATGTTCCCTTCCAACCCTCCGTCGATCAAGAACATCATGCAGATCAGCCTGACTAATATTTTCATGCAAATGGTGAGCCTCCAAAATGCAGGAAGGCAAAAAGATACAAATTCTGGTTATTTTTCTTCATGCATTTTATTTGGACAATTCTTAGTTTAAAGTGGATCCATTGGAGAAAAATCATCAGATCAGGTAGTTATTTCTCCATTCCTATGAATGGGCACATTCCTATGCATCTCACATATCTATTACTTAGTTTCATTGGTTCAAAATAAGTTGCATCTGCAGCAGTTAGTTTCAATTTTAGTTTTTTTGTTTTCAATAAGCCTCAGCTGCATAAAAGACTCGAAGTTTTAATGGTCATCGGTTGGTCCTGCTTTCAAAATGCCACTTATGGTTGTAAGCTTCAATGGTCAGCTATCACAATTTATATCAGGTTTCAGTGTTCTGTCAGTTACAAAGTGATTCACTAGTCAACATGAGTTTTAGCTTTGTGCATTTTTGGGCAGCCATGCATCAGTAATGGTTGTACAGATATTGGGTGCCACTCTATTTTTGGTTGAAAGTTTTAGTTTCAGTATAGTGAATCTATATGCCCACTAGATAGGGCCACTCTACAAACCAGAGATTTTAGGTTCAAATAGGCAGGCCTATTTTCCCAGCCAATCACCAAGAATTGGTGACAAATTTTTTTACACCATTTTAAAAATTCAATGCTCAGCCATATTCATAAAGAAGACACAATTTTCATTTTAAATGCTCAAGTTATTAGTAATGGCGTGAGCCATCATCAAAGGCAACCACTATAGAAATAAGAGGATCGGCCTCTCAAGCCACACGTAGACAACAAGACTTAGATACAGAGTATTATCAATGACGCAGGGTTAGGGTTTTTTAAGTACAGTTGAAGCATACAGTCACTGTCTGATTAAGGGAGAATCAATGGTAGAGGCATAGTGGGGAAAAGAAACTGGAGTGTGCCAGATGGAGGTTCCCAAGAAGTTTGATAAGTACCTGAAGACCCTCAGAGGTGGACAAGTGGTAACTACAGAGGTAGAGAAGTTTCTCAAGAATGAAGCAGAGGAAGACACTTGGAGGCACCCAAGAATAAGAAAGCAGTTCAAAAGCTTCCAGAGGCAACCACGTGGAAGCAGCGGAGCAAGGATAAATGTCTATTTTCATTTTTATTTAAACTGATAAAGGAGAGACAACCATGTGGAGGCAACATAGCTCAGAAGAATTAAGTTTTATTTCATTTTATAAATTGCATCAAAAGCGTCACGTGAAACTCCAAGCCCGAGTCATTTTATTTTTATATATGGAGTCATTATATAGTGGCCCCCCTCTCATCAATAAAGTATGTTTCAAAAGTTATAAAGAATCACATTTGTTTTGAAGAGCCCCGGGAGACACCATGTGTCAAAGGAGGAACAAGAAATAAATAAAGAGGGTAGCGGGAGCCACCACGTGGCTAAAGCGAAGAACAAAGAAAGGTTTGGTTTTGTTGCATTTTATTAAATCTCATAAATGATTCACGTGAGGTCTTAGAAAAGAGCTGAGGTTTATTTTAATAAAAGTCTCTTGTTAAATCTAGTGGCGGGCCCCTCTAAAGCTAAGAAGCCTCAAATAAGAGTCTCTAAAATGAAGAGTCACGGGAGGTTAGTAAAATATAGATTTAAATATTAAAAACCTTTTATGAGATAACATGGTGGGACCCAAGGATAGTAATAAAGCTAAAGCTTTATTAATATAAACTGACTCTCTTGAAACTTATTTGACTCTCATGGTGAAACGCAACCACTTCATTTTTTACGGCAGCCACAAAGGGGAGATGGTGAAGGTTAGGTTTTTATGCAGGTCAAAGATGAGCAGCAATATATTTTTCTAGCCATGAGGAAGTAATGATTTCAGTTTAATTTGTCATTGTAGTTTTAGTTACAGACCCAGATTTTTGCTAGATTTTGTGCTGAGTTTTATGGGCAGTTGCAGAGATTTCTGGAGTCAGTTGAGGATATTTCCTAGGTTATAAATAGGCAGATCCAGGTTAGATACAGAGGGTTACACACACAGAGAGATTTTATGCAGCTAGCAGACAGATATTTTTCTTTTGCCTTTGCAATTTTTTCTTTCATGAGAATGTAATTTTTTACTTTGTGCAAATTTATGCCTCTGTAATTTGTTACTATTCAAATAATAAGAATGCTATTCTGTGCATATCTGAGTAAATTTCTGTTTCTCATTTCTTTAAATTTCTCTTTCTTTTTCCTTTGTTAGATCTGTTTGTTAAACTGTATATCAATCATGCATTTTGCTCTTTGATTTCAGTCAAATCTTTCAAAGTTTAACATTGTGTTGATTCTAGGTAGTTATTTTATTCAGGCGCATTGCCTTAGGGATTAGATTTTACTTATTATATCTATAATCCTGTTTCTTTCCTACTCTCTTTTCTCAAACCCCACTGAAAAAATGGAAGAGCCAGCTTCCTTAAAAATTTGGTAGTCACTCTGAGAAGCATTCCCACATTTCAGAGTTTCCCATGTTGCTACTGGATTAAACCCATAGATTTATGCATCAACAGTGTTTTGGCATGCCTGGTGGGACTGGATTCAAAGACTTGGGTCTTTGTTTTCACTGAATCTTTGCCCTGTATTTTGTGGTTTTGATGGAAAATCACAGAAATATCTTCTAATAGGACCATGACTCTTCCATCTAGTGACTCTAGTGGTGGCTCTTTCTTGAATCTTTTCTTTTGCAGATCATGGTAGCCCCTGGTATCTATGTGCATCTAAATATTCAAATAGATCTACCTTTTGTGACTTGGGATTCAAGTCCTCTTGTTCTTTAGCAACAGGGTCAAGTTCCTGACACAGCATGGAAGGCACTGCCTCACTTTCTTGGAGATGGCTTAGTTTCTCTTGTAGATCACATTCAAGATGTAGCTAGTCTATGTTCCATTCATAATGTTAGAACTAAGAATCATGCTCTCCTGTTGCTGGCATCTTCTCTCAAAGGCAAAGCGAAAGAATGGTACAGAAGTTTCCAGCCTGGTTCAATCACTGGATAGGACTAGCTAGGAGGACTCATCTACAAATAGTTCAAAGATAGAACAAATTTTAGTACTCTCACTCAGAACCTCATCACCATCAAAAGGCATCCAATGGATCCCATACATGATTTCAATTCAAGATTTGACAAGGTATGGAAAGAATTGTCAGTTGACATTAGGCCTCCTCCAGTCTTTGCATTCTTGTATTATCTAAAGGTATTAGACCTTGAAATATCTGTCATGATACAATCTTTAGGAGGTGAAACTCTTCCTCATTCATATGATCTTGCTATTAAAGTTGAAAATAACCTCATTGAAGCTGGTAAACTACCTCCTCTTCCTTTAACACCTTTGATGCCGCATACAAATTACCTATCTCAGGCTCTTTCTTATAGCTAAGTGCATATAAATTTTGGTCCACCCACCCTCCCTACTAATTTACCAAATCATAAGGAGATGATGGAGGTAAAAGAACTCACAAAATCTTTTGCCCAAGAACTTAATGAGCTAAAAAACCAAACCCTATATCATGATGAACCTAGTTTCATGCCTCAAAACATGTATGAACATCAATATCAATCTGTTGGTGATTGTTTTGATGCAATTATAACAATAAGTTAAAATTCACATATAATGAACTGAAACTATACTTGAAAGATAAGAAGGAATCATTTAAGATTCAATTAATCCCAAGTCTACAATGGTACTATTGGTCAAATTTAGTTGGTCAATGTGAAGCTGTAATGTTCAAGGGGCCTTACGTAGTTTAGGGTTTCTTTGTGGTTTACTGGACTAAGATTATACAAAAGCTCATAGATATCAACAAGTATTTTGTTCATTTGCATACAAGTGTTACTGTGCTGCAAATTTTAGATGGTTTTCTTGAATTATTGCAGCTTTCTCCTTTATACATTTATGAAAATTGTCTACCTTAAACTCTGTTATGCATGCTTCTTCAAATTTGAGACAACTTCCTTTAGATTTCTATGTTTTCAGCTAAATATTTCAAATGGGTTGGGAAAAGTGAGAAAGATCTAATCTATACCTCATTTACTCTACCGAAGGATCTAATTGTTCTGTTATGCACTATGTAAATCATACAGTAATTTGATCAAATCCACAGTAAAAACCTTAAATGCAAGTTCTGAGCATTTTCACAAACATACATTTAAAATTGCAAGCTCTCAAAGAAAATATTTCAAAACACAAAGAAGAGTAGGAGAACACTCAGAAGATAGATGCAGAACTCCAGATTCTATTGTATTAGAAACAAACAGTCATACATGATTTACAATGTTGGAATGACTCTTAGTTTCATTGATCAAACTATAGAGAACTTACAAGCTTTACAGATACAGTAAGGAAGCCAAACATTCCACGCACACCTTACTGTAGACACAGGCGACCTCCTTCTTCTACTTCTAAACTAAAAGGTCCCTCTATTCTAATTGTTACTTCTACAAATTCCTGCTGCTACAAATCTCTATGTAGCCCCTGTGTAAAGTATTACAGTGAAGAGAGGCACAATATAAAGACTTTTTGATTGTCCTCTCTACAGCAAAAACCTAACTAAACCCCTGGTTCAAACCCCTGGTTACAGCAGTAAATGCAGGTGAACTAGTTCTCCAAAATATCTTTGAGTAGTGTCAAATCTAGGTGAAATATTGCCCCTTCTGAGAAGCTCTGGCAGCTCAGCAATAACTTCTGTTTGTCTGCTGTAGTAATACTTCAGCTACATTTTGTCTTTGTCATTTGAATGGCCCTGACTTCTTCGCATTTTGTCTTCACTTCTTGCTCCTGAGATCGGATTTTCTTCCTCCATGATGTCACTGTGATCAAGTTCCAGCTACCTCCTCAACTGCAAGCCTGCAAAACAAGACAAGCAATAAGTATCACATTTATCAAATGAACAACAGGAAACTAAAATATCTGTTTAAATCAAGGTGACTGTGCAAAAAGAATGTGGAAATCAGGTCCAAAAAACCCCTAAAAAATGCGCTCAAAATGCACACAGACGCTCAAAATGTCAAGGGTCAACCATCGCTGACCAGAAAAATGCCACGGGCACCAAAAAATGCGTTTAAAATTCCATCACTTTGCATTTCCCGCCCATCGGCGTGACAATCGCCATCGGCGAGTCTAGAAATCGATTGGCCGATGCTCGTTATTTGGCCGATGGCCTTTTGTTTCCCCTCCATCGGCGTGTCTCATACTATCGGCGTGATAAAAAACTTCTCTACCGATTTCCATTGTTTGGCCGATGGCCGCTTTGTTTCGTTCCATCGACGAGAGTCCTGTTGATATAGCCTTATCAGCTTGCTTTCTTCCTCATCGGTGAGAGATTCGCCATCGGCGAACTCCAAATTCCTTGCTCCGATTACCATGGTTTCACCGATGCCTTTATATTGGTGAGACTCTTACTGACAAACCTTTCATTGATCGCCTTATCAGCGAGATCTCCCACATTGGTGAAGGCTTTAAACCTTACTCTGATAGCTATCCGTTTCGCCGATGAGCATTGTGTCGGCGTGAGTCCCGTCGATGCCATTCCTCTTTCTTCTATCGGCATGAGCCTACCCATCGCTAAGACATAACCAAATACTACCGACGGTGTAAGTTATGTCGATGGCATACCATCGGCGAGACCACATGCTTCGGGGTGACCTTTTGGAACTCGGCCGACGCTGAATGTTATGCCGATGACCACTTGTCATCGGTGAGAGACCCCCCCTTGGTGAGACAATTTCAAACACTGCCGATGGTGCTTGTTACACCGATGGCAAAAGGCCATTAGTGGGAGACTTTACTTCGGCGAAACATTTCCAAACTCCGCCGATCACCTTTGTTTGGCCGATGGCCTCTTCGCCATCTTCCCATCTTTCCCGCTAATCACCAAAGCCTTGAACTTGAACCATTGAACCCCGCTATAGAGTATGAGCGGATGGTTCAATGCGGTGGTTCAATGATATATCACCTACGCAAGGTAATTGCATGACATGACTTGTTTTTAGAAGAAAAGAACTTTGAACCTTGAACCATTGAACCTTTGAGAAAAGGGTTCAAGCGAATGGTTCAATGCGGTATACAGAATAACAGTTCGCCCTTGAGACATTTTTGGATATATCAAACCATTGAACCCCGAACCATTGAACCATTGAGAAAAGGGTTCAAGCGGATGGTTCAACGCGGTGGTTCGAACCTTAAAAACTTTGCCAATGGATAGATAATGGCGACTCAAAAAGGGAACAAAGTGCACCGATGCACTTCCCGCCAAACAGACAAATGTGAGATGCAGAGTGGAACCCAGACAAAAATTCTCTTTAACTCGAGACCACCAAGTACGTATATTCCAAAATTTTAAACGAATGCTAACAAGGAAAAAGGCAAACAACTAACTGTTTATCATGCAAAACCTGATAGTACATTTTACCAAATTGATCATAATTTGCAAAATATGATGAATTTTAAGACGGTTCAAAAGGCAACCCTGGCTCATTTTTCACAAGAAATCCAACCACATCATGCATTGGTACTGAAAAATGCAATTTTCTCTATTTTCAACAAGGTTTGTAAATTTGACTCCCCTTTTCCCTTACCACCAAACAGAACAACACAAGCAGAAGCAAAAGTAGAGCAACAACAGGGGTCCTCATTTTGCTAAGGGGCAAAATGGGGCATGTTGTGAACATCACAACAACTAGCAACCAGACAAAAAACAATTAAATTCAGAGTGTTCAAGAAAACTAGGTGAAATAAATTCATAACTTCCGACTATCCTTCCTGCAAATTACTATTCAGCTTGAGACTTAAGGTATTCAATAAGGGTGCATGAACTTCCATTTTTAGTTTAATTGTGTGCACGTGATTAATTATCCTCATCTTGAAGATCGGTTGAACAAATCAGTGACTGACATTAGCCTACGTAGGTGAGGATATTCCCTCATAGCCGACCGGATAGAGCCTTGCTACCAGCGAGCGTTCATAGCCCCGGCAAGGTTATTGTTACAATTCTCCTAAGTAGAGCCCTACTGCCAGCGAGCATCTATAGCCCCGGTAGAGTTACTTAGATGGCTTAATCTAGATTTTCAGTATAATCCGCTTTATTTATTTATTATTATTATTATTTTTTATCTTTTATTTTCTAATTTTCTGATTTTGAAAGATTTCACAAGATATAGCAATTTGTAACTTCATGAAGCAAGGAGTGGACACTTGCTGAAATTAAGCTGAGAATTGTAATGGTAGCAAGGGTAACCTCAGATTTTTCACCTAGTATCTACACTGGTAAGTTCAACAAACCCAAGGATTTTAGGTGTGTCATCGTGAGAAACTTGCTTTGAATTCTCAATCACATTTATTGAATACGAAATTTCAGAAGATAAATAACTCTCTACATTCATGACAGTAACAAGTTATGTGTAAATTGCAAATGATTAACTTGAATATCCTAAATTTTATACTATTTTGGATGGTTGCTAGTTTGCTCCTTAATACTCTAAAGTAAAACAAAGATCCCTGCTGAGGAGACAACAAACCAACCAGACAAACAGGCTGTACAAAAAACAAAAAAGCAGAAAAATTGTACAAATAGAAAAAAATAGAAAATAGAAACAAATAGAAGACAAATTGTACAAACAGCCAACCCAAAAAAGAAAATAGCAAACGAAGAACTATACATTACTTACAGCACTTTACACCAAAATGGACTGCCCTTTACCTCAGGCCTGGAAGGAGTGTTTCAAATGTTGGCCGTTAACTGGTAATGGCACATCTTCTCCAGTCAAGGTCTTAAGTCTGAATGTATTATCTCCTATTATTTTTGAGACTTGTAATGGACCCAGCCATAATTTATCAAATTTTCCATGGCTTCCTTTCTTTTCATGTGCTTTGTCCCAGCACAGCACTAAGTCTGATATCCTAAATGTTTTGACTCTTGCCCTTTTATCAAACCACCTCTTAACAACCGTTTGGTGTTTGGTAAACTTCTCGATGGCTTGACCTCTTTTCTCATCTAGTTGTAGCATTGGCACTATTCTGGCTTCCCTATGGTTATCAAAGCCTAGATACTCATTGGCAAACTTCCAGGTTAGTATTCTCAAATTTACTGGAAGTATGGGATCAGTCCCATAAACTAAATGATAAGGTGTGCTACCTAAAGCTATTTTAAACTTGGTCCTATCTACCCATAATGCATATCTTAACAGGGTATTCCACTCTCTAGGACTCTTTGCAATTAACCTCTTGATTATGTCTAATAAAATTTTGTTCGTTGATTTAGCCAGTCCATTACCTTGAGGGTAATAATTCGAAGAAAACCTTAAAATGATCCCGTATTCAAATGCCCATTTAGAAAACTTTAAAGAAGAGAAAGCATGGCCATTATCACATACCAATGAATAGGGAGTTCCAAACCTGGTGATGATGTTTTCTTCATGAAACTTGATAACTACCTCAGTTGTGAAAAATTTGCAGCAGGTGGCCTCAGTCCACCTTGTACAATAGTCTGTTACTGTCAGTATAAATTTGTGTCCTGCAGAAGATGGGGGATTGATGACTCCAATAAAATCCAAGCCCCACTGTGCAAACGGTCTGGATTCAATCACAGGTTGTAGTGGATTGGCCTGATTTCTCCCTTTGTTTGCTACAGTCTAATAGGTGTGGCAACTTCTGATGTGACTCTTAGTGTCTTTGAACATCGTGGGCCAGTAATATCCCGCCCTTAGTATTTTATGTGTTGTAGCTAGATGGGAACCATGGCTGGTTCCGTACTTGTCATGTAGTTTTGTCAACACTTTATTAGCTTCAGCTTTGTTTATGCATCTCAGATAAATTCCATCATGGTTCTTCCTAAATAGAAGACCTCCTTGCACCATATAATTTTGTGCCTTAATCTTCAAAGCTCTCCTCTGAGAAGCTTTCATCATGTTTGGGTACTTTCCAGCTATCAAGAAGGTGCTTAAATCATCATAACAGCCTGATGCGCTCTGGGAATTCAATACGTACTACTATTTTATCAAATCGGGATCTATATTTGCTATTGTCTGCACCAACGTTTGCCCTCTGACCAGCTTCATGGGAATGATTTCCACATCGAACTCTTGCAGTGTGGTGATCCACGTGGCTCTTTTTTCTCCAGGCTCATTCTGCATCAGCAACATTTTTACTGCTACGTCTGGCACTATGGCTTTGATTTGGTTGCGCAGAATGTAGTGTCTAAATTTTTTCACAGCCTTTACTAATGCAAATGCCTACCTCTCGATGTCTAGATACCTCAGCCGTGCATCCTTCAGAGGTGCACTCATAAATGCTATGGGCCTCTCTTCATTGTTTTCACCTTTCTGTGTCAAGGCAACCGCGACTGAATGAGAAGATGCAAAGGAGTAGATGTAAAACGGGCTTGTGTAGTCTGGGCTTGCCAATATAGGGGCATTAGAAATTGCCTCCTTGATATCTTCAAACGCAGCTCTAGCCACTGGCGTCCATTCCATCTGCGCATCCTTCTTCAACATGACATTTAACGGCTGCACGATCTCTACAAAACCTGTTATAAACTTCCGAACAAAGTTAATTTTGCCAAAAAATGATTTCAACTCTTTCCTACTGTTCGGTATTTGCAAATTTTTTATGGATTCTATTCTATCCAGATCAATTGAAATTCCACCTTCAGAAATGACATGGCCTAATAATTTACCTTCAATTACGCCAAATATACATTTCTTAGGATTAAGGGAAATCCCATACCTTTCACATCGCTTGAGTATTTTCCTGAGATCTTTAGCGTGAGTGGATGCATCCTTGGAATACATAGTTAAATCATCCATATACACAACAATGCACTTACCTGATAATCCACGGAATGTGATGTCCATGGCTCTCTGAAAAGTAGCACCTGCATTGATCAGACCAAAAGGCATTCTTCTATACGCATAATTTCCCCATTTACAAGTGAAGGTGGTTTTTAGTCTATCTTCTCTATCAATTAAGACCTGGTTATAACCTGAAAAACCATCTAAAAAAGACATCATCTTTGTGCCATTTACTGCTTGCAGCACTTCGTCTATTGGAGGTAGAGGATAATTATCCTTTTCAGATGCTTTGTTTAAATTTCTAAAGTCTACGCATAACCTGATGTCTCCATTTTTCTTCCTCACTGGTACTAAGTTAGCTACCTAGACAGAATGTCTGACTGGGAAAATTATTCCAGCAGACAGCAATTTTTTAACTTCCTCAAAGATTAAAGGTTCTAGAATGGCATTCACAGGCCTCTGTTTCTGCCTAAATGGTTTAACCTCTTTTCTCAAAGGTATTACGTGAGTTATGATGGACTCATCAAATGTTTTCAAGTGTTCATACGTCCATGCTATTACGTGTTTATATTCTTTCAGAACGTCTAAAACCTCTTTTCTAATTTTCTTAGAGCAAGCCTTCCCAATTAGTACATTTTGTGGATTCTGCTCTGTCCCTGAGTTATGTAAATCACACTTACCCCCTTCTGTTTTGGGCAAGTCCTTCTATCTCATTACTCCATCGAAGTCAAAGATATGTTCTAATTCAATTACTCCTTTTGGTAAGAAGTTGCTCTTCAAGTTGATTATATCCTCTTCGTCCCATGTTACTTCAGGCCTTTCTTGTTCATCAATGATTTGAGCCTCAAATGCCTCATTACAAGTCAGAAAATCAATAATTTGTTGATCCCCTCCAAATACCTGAAAGTGTGTAACGTTGTCTGGTATACTGGGCACGTTAACTAGCTCAACAGCAAATTGTCTCAATCCTGACAGTGCCAAAGGTTCTAATGTACTAGCAGCAACTACTAGCGCATCCGGCCTGTGGTTCAGCGCTCTGGGGATGTGCTCTATGTCATCAAACAAATCTATTAAACCCCATACTCTATGTCTGTAACTAATCATTTTCTTGTAATTGCAGGCATATAGTTTCCTCACTTGTCTGACTACTAATTCAGAGTCTGAAAATACTCTGATTGTTTTCACCCTTTTCTTGATGGCCATGACAAGTCCTAAAATTAGGGCCTCATATTCAGCAATATTGTTTGTACAGGAGAATTGTAATCTATATGCTACCAGATGTGATTTACCTTGAGGATCTATGAGTTCAACACCTGCACTTGCGCCCTGTTTTGATTTGGACCCATCACATTTTAACGTCCACATGCCATCTTTACTTTTCTGACCTTTTATTTTAGCATACTTTGTTTCTTTTATTGCCTGTGGGGTGTTGTCTTGTTTATTCATGGGTTTTTTTGTTTGGTTAACTTGCATATGTGTGTTTTTAGTTTGCAACTCAGAAAGACAACTACCCTTGTCCTTTATTTCTTCTCCTAAATCTGGAATCAAAGCATCTATATCATCCTGAACATATTTCTGTGTTGGATCAGGATTCATATTTTCCTCTTGTAGCTCTACCCTCCCTATGCATTTTCTGTATTCATATTCAATGATGTCTTTGCATATTTCACAGCTCTCCTCAGAATGTTGCCTATCATGGACTCTACACCTATTTTTATACAATTTATATTGGACCGGTAGATTGTGTTTAACACACTCTTCCACCTCTTGTCTAATGGCATGACCAAATTTGTCTATTGCATTGTTTTCTTCATCTGAAGAATTTCCATCAGACTCAATGAATAATGCTATCCTATTGCTGACACATTTTTTTCTAATGTTTAACATCATGATCTCTTCAATCTGCATCCCATTGTTGGTAATTCTATAGACACCCGGTTCAACAGCAGCATATAATATTTCATTAGTTCGATTATACTCTGTTACAATATGTTTCATTCTGGGCTCTACCTCTATTCTGATCTGGTTTGGGACACCTCTCCAAGGTAGCCACATATGTGAAAAGTCAGTGGCCATATATCCGTTTAATGTCTTGGACCAATCCCTACTTAGCAACATTCCATAATTTACGGGTATATCCACTACTTGAATATCAATGATTTGGCTTACCTTAGGGTCTGAGGCTAATTGCATTTGAATGTTCATGAGTTCTCCTATCACACTAACCTCAGTCTTATCTAATTGTGTGACAACCTTGGCAGATTTGGTGGGAGTCAGCCCAAGAGTTTTACATATTCCTAAGGGCATTACGTTGGCTGAGGCACCAGAATCTACCATGCAATTGTGTATATTCTTCCCACATAATCTAATAGTTAACAAGAAAGGGGGAGTATCCCTCTTATCCGTATGTATTGCTATATTTGTACTGGAAGGTTGCTCAACTTTCTTATTTTTCTCTTTAGGCGGTGAATCTCTATTAGGAACAGTTATATCAGCAGACACCTCGTCTGTCATGGATGTATCTAGAGATTTTATAAAAGCACTTCTGATCCCTGGGGTCTTCAATAATTTATTTAGAGGTATACTGACCTTAATTTTCTTTATTTCCTCTGACAAGTAACTCATTAACCTTGTTGTCTCTATTGTTTCAGTCTTACTTGTTTGATCCTCTTGTACTGCTGTTCCATTATTTGTGTGCTGATTAGCCTTAAGTATGGCAGGATTGTTGCTAGCATTCTGATCTGGGGGTGTATTGAAGTTATTCAGAGGAATGGAAGTGGTAAAAGGTCCTTCTGGCCTAGGGTTGTTCCTCAAATTGTAGGTGTGTTTTTTATTTGTCTGTTGAAAGGCCTGCACCTCTTCTATTTCATTTAATATCTCGTTCTCAGATTCAAAGGGAAACTGAAAAGCATTTAACACAAAGGCTGATTCAGGATAAAAATTTTCACAACAATATGGTCCATCTTCTAGCAATTCATCCTCTTTCTCTTCTGCAGTTGCAAAGGTAAACATTTCTAAGACTAATGCTGTGTCATATCCTGAGGGTACTACCTCATTATCCTTGGGAATGAGAAATTCAGAGGTAGGAGGCTGCACATCTATATTAAAAATGCTGGCTGCTAAGTGGAATTGTGGACAGTCATGCTTAGCATGGGCATTGGTATTGTGAAATCTGCACCAATTTTTAGGTGCTGTGCTGGCCATTTGTATGCTAGTCATTTGTTTTGCATCATGATTATCTATATTCTCAAAAGGAGAAGCTAGAGTACCATTGTTGGGCTCAGTGTTCCATGTCTTGGGTGGCCTAGGTTGATTTTGATTTTTGTTATTATTGCCCCAGGTCCTATTATCTATCACTGGCCCCCTATTTTGCATTGGTTGCCCCTGGTTGGGGCCTTGATGCTGATTATAGTTTTGGTTTTGATTGTATTGCTGATTTTGATTGAAACTATAGTTCTTATTTTGGCCTTGGTTGTGATTTTGATGTTGACTGCAGTTTTGGTTACCTCTTCCATAGAGGTTCTCGTTTCTTAGTTGTGTCACTTCGGTGGTTAACCTTTTCAAATGTGTAGTGATCTCTTTGATTTCTTCCCTATCCTCTTGTGCCTTTGCTACAGTTGTATCCCTAGGAGGTTGGAAGAAAGGCTGACCATTATTTTGACTGTTATTGGAAGTACTAGCCATGTAAGGAGTTATAGCTTGGATTGGGGTAGGACTATACATAGGTGTGTAAGAAGGAACCGGATTTAATAGTGGAGTGTGCTGCATAGGGACTCCATTCCATGGTTGAGCCTGATTTTGCACCCCAAAATTTCCTCCATTAACAAATGGGCTATAAGTTGTATGCCTCATCTCTTGGTTTACTGAGGCTGCCTCTTTATAGGCTTTGGATATTGAATCTATGTCAGGTTTTCTTTTGACAAACATGGCAGTTAAAGGATCCAAGGCTGCATAGTA
This sequence comes from Cunninghamia lanceolata, assembly GCA_027924645.1. Lineage (NCBI taxonomy): Eukaryota > Viridiplantae > Streptophyta > Pinopsida > Cupressales > Cupressaceae > Cunninghamia > Cunninghamia lanceolata. The sequence continues at coordinate 315,758 of BSBN01000964.1, read as the reverse complement.
CATAGCCAACAAGGGATCATCATCTACGGTATAAGGGGCTACCAGCCTAGAATAGGCCTTTTGAAATCTGTCATTGAAATTATCAATCAGCTCTCCCTCACCTCGTTTTATAGCAGCCAATTTATGATACAAAGCGCAAGGGTCAATGGGTCCCCTAAATCTTGACAGAAATGCCTCTTCCATAAGTGACCAGGAAGAAATGTAACCGTTGGGTAAGTTTACATGCCAGCTAGAGGCTTGTTCATTAAAGGTGTAGGAAAATAATCTACACACCACATCCTCGTGCTCTAACATAGCCCTAAAACATGCTTCCTTAAATATTCTAATATGATCTTCTGGGTCCTGATGCAACTGGTATTTGGGACATATCTTCTTCGGGTTTTTGGGCATCTCATGATAATCATTGAAGAATATGGGAGAATTGACATTGAAATAAGCCATTGCAGGTGTTTGAGCTTGACCTGAACTTGTAGGAATACCTGGATTGATTGGTGGATTAGGATTTACAGGAGGATTGAGACCTCCAGGAGTGCCTGAACCAAGATTTAAAGATCTAAACTGTGATCTGTCAGGACTCACAATACTATGGATGTTAAAAGGTGACCCAGGAGGTGTTCCAGATGAACTTCCTGCTTGCGATATTTTTGGATTCCAAATTAAAGGGTTTTTACTTCGCCTTATATCAGGTAGTTGCACAAATATATCTCCTGAACTGGATCTAGACCTAGTCACTCTATTACTGTTATTAGCCAGTTTGAAACAAACTCTAACTCAAGAGGGCCCTCCTTCTAGCGCCAGAAAACTGTTGGTGATTGTTTTGATGCAATCATAACAATAAGTTAAAATTCACATATAATGAACTGAAACTATACTTGAAAGATAAGAAGGAATCATTTAAGATTCAATTAATCCCAAGTCTACAATGGTACTGTTGGTCAATGTGAAGCTGTAATGTTCAAGGGGCCTTACATAGTTTAGGGTTTCTTTGTGGTTTACTGGACTAAGATTATACAAAAGCTCATAGATATCAACAAGTATTTTGTTCATTTGCATACAAGTGTTACTATGCTGCAAATTTTAGATGGTTTTCTTGAATTATTGCATCTTTCTCCTTTATACATTTATGAAAACTATCTACCTTAAACTCTGTTATGCATGCTTCTTCAAATTTGAGACAACTTCCTTTAGATTTCTACGTTTTCAGCTAAATATTTCAGATGGGTTGGGAAAAGTGAGAAAGTTCTAATCTATACCTCATTTACTCTACCGAAGGATCTAATTGTTCTGTTATGCACTATGTAAATCATACAGTAATTTGATCAAATCCAAAATAAAAACCTTAAATGCAAGTTCTAAGCATTTTCACAAACATACATTTAAAATTGCAAGCTCTCAAAGAAAATATTTCAAAACACAAAGAAGAGCAAGAGAACACTCAGAAGATAGATGCAGAACTCTAGATTCTATTGTATTAGAAACAAATAGTCATACATGATTTACAACGTTGGAATGACTCTTAGTTTCATTGATCAAGCTATAGAGAACTTACAAGCTTTACAGATACAGTAAGGAAGCCAGACATTCCACGCACACCTTACTACAGACACAGGCAACCTCCTTCTTCTACTTCTAAACTAAAAGGTCCCTCTATTCTAATTGTTACTTCTACAAATGCCTGCTGCTACAAATCTCTATGTAGCCCCTGTGTAAAGTATTACAGTGTAGAGAGGCACAATATAAAGACTTTCTAATTGTCCTCTCTACAGCAAAAACCTAACTAAACCCCTGGTTCAAACCCCTGGTTACAGCAGTAAATGTAGGTGAACCAGTTCTCCAAAATATCTCTGAGCAGTGTCAAATCTGGGCAAAATATTGCCCCTTCTGAGAAGCTCTGGCAGCTCAGCAATAACTTCTGTTTGTCTGCTGTAGTAATACTTCAGCTGCATTTTGTCCTTGTCATTTGAATGGCCCTGACTTCTTCTCATTTCATCTTCACTTCTTGCTCCTGAGATCGGATTTTCTTCCTCCATGATGTCACTGTGATCAAGTTCTAGCTACCTCCTCAACTGCAAGCCTACAAAACAAGACAAGTAATAAGTATCACATTTATCAAATGAACAACAAGAAACTAAAATATCTGTTTAAATCAAGGTGACTGTGCAAAAAGAATGTGGAAATTGGGTCCAAAAAACCCCTAAAAAATGCGCTCAAAATGCACATAGACGCTCAAAATGTCATGGGTCAACCATCGCTGACCAGAAAAATGTGACGAGTGCCAAAAAATGCGTTTAAAATTCCATCGCTTTGCATTTCCCACCCATCGGCGTGACAATTGCCATCGGCGAGTCTAGAAATCGATTGGCCGATGCTCGTTATTTGGCTGATGGCCTTTTGTTTCCCCTCCATCAGCGTGTCTCATACTATCGGCGTGATAAAAAACTTCTCTGCCAATTTCCATTGTTTGGCCGATGGCCGCTTTGTTTCGTTCCATTGGCGAGAGTCCTACCGATATAGCCTTATCGGCTTGCTTTCTTCCTCATCGGTGAGAGATTCGCCATCGGCAAACTCCAAATTCCTTGCTCCTATTACCATGGTTTCACCGATGCCTTTATATCGGTGAGACTCTTACCGATAAACCTTTCATTGATCACCTTATCGGCGAGATCTCCCACATTGGCGAAGGCTTTAAACCTTACTCCGATAGCTATCCGTTTCGCCGATGAGCATTGTATCGGCGTGAGTCCCGCCGATGCCATTCCTCTTTCTTCTATCGGCATGAGCCTGCCCATCGCTAAGACATAACCAAATACTGCCGACGGTGTAAGTTATGCCGATGGCATACCATCGGCGAGACCACATGCTTCGGGGTGACCTTTTGGAACTCGGCCGACACTGAATGTTATGCCGATGACCACTTGTCATCGACGAGAGACCCCCCCTTGGCGAGACAATTTCAAACACTGCCGATGGTGCTTGTTACACCAATGGCAAAAGGCCATCGGTGAGAGACTTTACTTTGGCGGAACATTTCCAAACTCTACCGATCACCTTTGTTTGGCCGATGGCCTCTTCGCCATCTTCCCATCTTTCTCGCTAATCACCAAAGCCTTGAACTTGAACCATTGAACCCCGCTATAGAGTATGAGCGGATGGTTCAATGCGGCGGTTCAACGATATATCACCTACACAAGGTAACTGCATGACATGACTTGTTTTTAGAAGAAAAAAAACTTTGAACCTTGAACCATTGAACCTTTGAGAAAAGGGTTCAAGCGAATGGTTCAACGCGGCGGTTCAACACGGTATACAGAATAACAGTTCGCCCTTGAGACATTTTTGGATATATCGAACCATTGAACCCCGAACCATTGAACCATTGAGAAAAGGGTTCAAGCGGATGGTTCAACGCGGCGGTTCGAACCTTAAAAACTTTACCAATGGATAGATAATGGCGACTCAAAAAGGGAACAAAGTGCGCCGATGCACTTCCCGCCAAACAGACAAATGTGAGATGCAGAGTGGAACCTAGACAAAAATTCCCTTTAACCCGAGACCACCAAGTACGTATATTCCAAAATTTTAAACGAATGCCAACAAGGAAAAAGGCAAACAACTGACTGTTTATCATGCAAAACCTGATAGTACATTTTACCAAATTGATCATAACTTGCAAAATATGATGAATTTTAAGACGGTTCAAAAGGCAACCCTGGCTCATTTTTCACAAGGAATCCAACCACATCATGCATTAGTACTAAAAAATGCAATTTTCTCTATTTTCAACAAGGTTTGCAAATTTGACTCCCCTTTTCCCTTACCACCAAATAGAACAACACAAGCAGAAGCAAAAGCAAAGCAATAGCAGGGGTCCTCATTTTGCTAAGGGGCAAAATGGGGTATGTTGTGAACATCACAACACAATCTAACCAATTTATTGAAGAGATCCTCTCTCAAGCTCAGCACAGACCCACTTATCTTGAAAATTGTGTCTTACAAAATTCTATAGTTGCAAATCAGTACATAGAGGTCATAGATCAGGTTCTTTGCCACTTTGACATTAAAGAAGATTCAAGTCTCAAAGATTGAAATGCAAGAAGAGAGGTGGCCCCTGTCCATTTGGTGTGTCCTTCTAGTTATCAGCATCAGACATATGTGGAAAGATGTGATTCAAAGTTTATGTCAAATCATGTAGAAGATTTAGAAGTTGATTATGAAGTGACACTTCTTGAAGCTAAAAAGTACTTGAAGAGGGGCTTTGAAGCTAAAAAGTACTAGGAAAACATTAATGCGTCATCTGTATCACATCTTGAGGTAGGAGATGAAAAAGAAGTTACTACTGAGTCTACAAATGAAGGACAATCTTTCTGTCAAAATTATTTACGTCTGGAAGGAAATGATCTATAGATACTGTCAGATAAACATGAGGATGAGGAAAATACCAATGGCTTAAATCTAGAAACTAAAAAGTACTATTCATCAAAAGATATAAATTCTTTTCCTCAGTTTGTAGAAAAACAAAAGGTTCATTCTCTTGTGTCAAACAATGAAGATGAGTCTGAGGATGATTTCTTTTGGGATGATCTAGAGGATTTTTGTTAAAAAATGGAGGATCATGATAGGAAGAAAGGTGAGCTCTATGAAGGTGACGAACAAAGAGACACAAGTAATGAAGAGTCTCATCATGCTTCATTCTTCATTCAAGAAGAGATGCCAATCGGGTTCAAGATAGTTGTAGGTAGCTCTGTCACCTTCTAGCCAGAGTTTCAGGTTACTATGGATCATGAGCATACAAAAGTGCAGACATGAGAAGTTCTTGAGAAGTGCAAGATCATAAATGCTCCCACATGCAAGCAAGAAAGTGAGCTCTATCACTTGATGTTCCCTTCCAACCTCCGCTTGATCAGGAACATCATGCAGATTAGCCTAACTGGTATTTTCATGCAAATGGTGAGCCTCTGAAATGTAAAAGCAAAAAGATATAAATTCTGGTTATTTTTCTTCATGCATTTTATTTGGACAATTCTTAGTTTAAAGTGGATCCACTGGAGCAAAATCATCATATCAGATAGTTATTTCTCCATTCCTATGAATGGGCATGTTCCTAGGCATCTCACATATATGTGACTTAGTTTCATTGGTTTAAAATAAGTTGCATCTGCAGCAGTTAGTTTCAATTTTAGTTTTGTTGTTTTCAATAATCCTCAGCCACATAAAAGACTCAAAGTTTTAATGGTTATCGGTTGGTCCTGATTTCAAAATGCCACTTATGTTTGTAAGCTTCAATGGTCAGTTGTCACAATTTATTATAGGTTTTAGTGTTCCATTAGTTACAGAGTGATTCACCATTCAACATGAGTTTCATCTTCATGTATTTTTGGGCAGCTGTGCATTAGTAATGGTTGCACAGATATGGTGACAAAGTTTTTTACACCATTTCAAAAATTCAATGCTCAGCCATATTCATAAAGAAGACACAGTTTTTGTAATGCCCGCCTTGAACGCCTTAAAGAATACATACTTATGCAATATGAAATAGGAAATTTTTTTTTTTTTTTTTAAAGATTAAGTAACGTTAACACAACTGATTACAACATATTCTCTAAGGGTCCAAGGCTGCATCACTTAACAAATCGTCTAACACAAATTAACATACATCAGTAATTGATCCAAATTCCTTTTCAAATAAATAACTCATTCACATTCATTGCAAACATCAGATAACGGAATCAGCATGATAAATACACAACTGAAATGCTTTCATATAAGTACATCAAGACATCATTACATTGCCATTTCTTTTAGTCTACATCAAAGGTTACATACATAAAGAATATTTTGTTACACAAATCTGGTACAAGGTTATGCACTTCCATCATCATCATGGTAACAAGTACAACTGGAACAAATCCTGTTCTGCATATGATCTTGTCAAGAGTAACCAATGGATAAATAGCTCTTCCACCCGACCATGTGGAACCCTAAGGTCCACCCCCCGAGCTAGGAGTTAACATGAGGTCCCAAACTATGACAGTCAGGTAGACGAAAGACAAACAAGAACAAAGGACGACCAAACACCAATACAACACATGACAATAACAATACAACACAACTTATCTTCCAGAGGCGAAACATAACATAAGTGGAGAGACCAAACCAGGAATGCTAGGTTGTAGTAGGGAGAGTGTCATCGCATGGTCCTAACATGGGTTATCCTGACAGCCTCTCACTAGGCGCCGGCCCCCATCTATGGTTATCCTGACAGCCTCTCACTAGGCGCCGGCCCCATAGGGTGACACATGCGGAATCGACCTTCCTTTCATGAGGACAAGGAAGTCAACCATGCCAACCAGGCCTTCTTTACCCATCCTTAGTCTATACAAGCACTACAGGCCATGGGAGAGGAATCCATTAATCTTATTTAGTGTGAAATCTACCCTTAACCCCCTAGTTCATTTTAGGTTATCACTTGATTAATCTACTTTCAACGGGTTATCCTGACTGCCACTTTGGGCGCCGGCCCCACGTTGAAAGCCACTCTCCTTCCTAACACCTAGTAAACCTTAAAACATCATGCAAGACATATAACAATACACGTAAATGAACACTGCAAGGCATAAACCCTCTTGCATCAAAATAGAATCATAACATCAGTTGTTATCCAATACTTTTAACATTACATAACTTTATTCTTTTACAGATTTTAGGTCTCTCCTTACGACAAAACGGTACAAAAAGATCACAAGAGGATTGATATCTCATCCTGAGATTATTACTTTACAAGACACAACATTCAATCGTGACAGTACTTCATTATACTACACACTTTGTTTGATACACATACGCTATTATGTCATAATTACAAAACAACAATACACAAGTTGCGAAAACATAACAACGACCACTAAGCCTCTGGAATACAAGTTTGAACAACCTCAATACGACTCATTACAACACTCAATCAATTCAATTCAAAATTCAAGAGATGAAATACTACAATTCATTCTCAGTTTTAATGCAAACAATTTCTGAAATAAAATCAACATTATATTATAACACTTGCAACTAAATTTCTAACTAATCCTTATTTTGCTTCAAAAGATCAGTAAATTGATTAACTAAATCATTACAATAATTGATGAAAGAACCACTTAATTCCAGATACGATCTTATATACTTTCCTTCAATCTTATCCGATTAGCTTATTCTATTAAGGATAATAACGCTAAGAGAGATGTCTCATGGCTAAACGACAATCACACGAGGCGAATTCAAACACGAAATCCAAAAGAATTCTTTTATGATGATTTGAAGTTATCTCCGATACTGATCTTATCCATAGTGATTTAATTTCTCAAGAGAATGATCGTAAATGCGCCCTATGCGAACAGCTTGGGATATTTTACTACTGAGGTGTAAAATTGCTATTGACTGTTTTACCACTGACGTGAATGATATTTGATTGTATCACCAACTTCTGACAGCGTTCGTCAACTTGGAGTTTAATAATTTGATGGCACAACTTAAGGGTTTTCTCTCTCTAACAAAAAGGCAAGGACTGTAGGAAAACAATGACACACAGAAATGGCGCACTGGAGCTGTCGAAAAGATCGCTTACGGCCTCTAACAGCGTTCTTCAACTACTCAATGCCATGCAGATTTCTAATTACAAAAAGGTGTAGAAACAGTGTTACAAACTGAAGGAATTTTATCTCTGACGGAAGGCCGCAGATTACAAAACCTCTGTAGATTTCGACTGCTGTTTACTATGTGAAGGCAGAACCATCTTTCTTGGCAGCGCATGCCTTTCTATGTACTAACTCAGTTATTGATATATGTGTTAATTCTGCACTGGTTGTACGAATCTTTTTCCAGAAAATAGTTGAATGAGGGTAATGGTGAACTTGAGCGCTCAGCTGAGTACAACGCTCCAAATAGATGGAATGAATGCAGGCCAACAATACTGGATTTGCATAAACTCTACAACCTCGTCACAGGGCGATCTGTGGTTATAAAACTGGATTCTACAGAAATACTGTTTGGAAAGCAATTGCATAATTTCTTGTAGCAACTTAGCAAGTCTTCAATATTTAAACAAGAATTGGTTGCATTTAGCAAAAGAATGTACAATAGACTGACCCCTTTTGTCCTTCTTCCCCAGTAATTGAAATCTTCTAGGAACTCTATTTACGGAAATGATGAGATTCGAGGAACAGTTAGCCATAATGAATTCTATCAGTTTACACACATTGATTATTTACTTAATTACTTTTTGGAGGAAGATGACCTTCATTGTAGTAAAATGCATAATCTCTATGTTTTATGGTCCTTCTGATAAATTCCAAAGTTCAGACTCTTGTCAAATAAATTTCAAAAATATTATAGTAAGCAAAATTTCAACTAGCAGACAATTAAAATACAATTAAACAAATTTCCAAATGCACACCTTGTTAGCAACTTTCTGAATGAGATCATCATAAACAGGAGTTGTCTGTCCAGTTCCAAAAGCTGTAAATGTATATGAAACACTGTAAGGAAGATGAGAAATAGCACTTGTAACCACATCTATACAGAAGCCCGAAAATATTGTTTTATTATGCCTGTCCACACGCACCCCCACAAATTTCTTAAACCCAGCTTTATTTGGAACCATGATGCGAAGAGGCCTTTCAAGCATTGAAGGAATCCAATCATGAGGAACTTTACTACTACCTCCAGGCCAAGTTACAAGACTTGGCTCTTTGACTCTTTTGGTAACATTATATGTACTCTCAGCAATAGTAATTGGAGGGTGAATGGTCAAGTATCCAACATTTGGAGTCCAGTAACCCACAGCTTTACAACTTGTCCCAAGTTTGTTTATAATCTCTAAGACAGAATGCAAACGGTCACCTTTAATATCAAATCCAATAAGGCCTGTTATACCCGAAAATCTGGTTTTTAGAATTTGATGACGCAAAGCAGACACATCGGTTAAATCTCTTCCTTTTTTTGGATTAAAAGTTCCACTGGGAGTTTCTGGACCACTAGATAAATCATATCTCTTCTGATTCAATAAGCTATGTACTGCTTTGGCTACCACCCAAAGCGCATCATATGCATAGAAAGCCACATCACTTAGATTCTGATCTTCACAACAGGCACCTCCCAGTCGTTTTCTCAATTCATAGTAGATATATTTGAACTTCAAAGATGGAGGAGTATACACTCTAGTACATATAATACCCTCTAGTGCAGTTAATGAATCAACCCCAAGAGGTAGTGTGTCTAATATGCTTACAATACCATCTGTAACAATCCAAACATAGCTGCTGTTGAACATTCTCAAATGAATAGCAACAGAGAGTAAAGTTTGGCTCAAACCAGGTTGCATGTGCACTAAAATTACCCTTGTTTTGATTGTTCAGATATTCTGTGATTGGCCAGTGATTCCTATATCTTCAAACTGTGAACAACCTTTGAAATGAGAATCTGTGATTTCCAAGATGGGCACGTTGAAAAGACTTCTGAGACTTCCATCATCTCCCATCGCCCTGGCATAACAGTTACAGCGTTTCCTCAGATTGTCGACCCACTGCTAAACCATACTAACCGCTATGAAGCAGAATGAGTAGAGCCTCCGGTCAGATCACTAACCTAGGTTTTTTTTTTTTTGATTAAAGCTTCATTCGCAGACATTGGACAAGTAATCTGGGCGGCTCATCTCATACTATCTAACCCTAGCCTTTCTTGCATTACCAAGTAATCCTATGCTGAAAAATGAGTGCAAGCCGATCTCATGAGGTCTTAGGCTCAGGGCGCTATAGGATTACGACTGCGCTAACAATTAAAATTAAAACATTCAAACAACAAGTGAGAAGCTGAGGTTAAATTTACAATCCACGGTTTGCCTTTAGCTTGTTTCTGTAAACTAACGAGAGCCTAGACGTTGGTGCAATCGCTTTGCACCTTCCTTTTCGTCCTATCCCAAACACATTCACCAACTACCAACCTATGCGAGAGGGTCGTTCTCAGCCCTGCGAGCCTTTAGCCTAAAACCTACTGTGCGAAGTTGCTCGATGAAAGATCAGTTAGGGTCTGAGGAAATAGGAAAATTTGCGGAGGCAACGCATGATCAAGATTATGCAAAAACAGTTAACCAAGAGAATACTGAAGGAATGCCAACTTGAATCATCTATCCCGATCATCCATATACCGGGCTGAGATTGCACACCGATGGAGTTGCCGATATACATCCTCCAAGACATGAAGAAGATTATCAAAATGAATTGTTGCAGGGACGATTGACCAATTCGGCAAACCAATAGAAGGAAAGACAATCTACTAACGGAATCCTTGAGCAGAAACGAAGTATTTAAACCCTAAGAGAAGATGCTGATTACACACTAAGAGGACAGTCTACAGAACTATTTGGAATCGAATAAACTATAACCACATTTGCAGATTTGAAATGAAATTCAGAGGTAAGGCATTTGACGGAACCTGATTTCGCCAATCACCTCGACGAACCTGCTCCAGTCGTTGCAGTTCCAAGCTGCTTCTTTCCTTTCCCCTGTGATGATCTCCTTGATGCCCCTCCAGCTCTTTTATAACTCAGCCTCTCTCCTCTCCAAGCGCTTGGCACGTGATTCCGTGCATAACTCCTTTAAAGAATATGTATTTTTTATTTAATTAAAAGATCCCAATTATTAGATACTTTATTTTATTATTATTTTCTTTTTATAGCCGACCCAATTTATTGTTATAAATAGAATAGTACTATTTCGACAAACTATAATTTTGTACTATCCTTTAATTTATTTTATTAATCCAGTTGTGAAACACAATTTACAAGCATGATTACCACTATTTATTTATTTAAATATTTATTATAATTAACATTATATCGAATAATACAAACTTCTTACAACTTTATTTAACAACAACACTTCTACTAAAATAATAATTTATTTATAACTATAATTGGCAATTAACGACATTATGCCCATTTAACAACATTTCTACTCTTCCGTAGAATGATTCTAATTAAAGCACAACATTACCACACATACTTAGACACCTGCAGAACTCATTAGACTCCAAGATACAATATTACCTGACAGTAAGACATGGGCGAACGACAACCAATAACCACAAGGGTAACTGACGATGAAGGGACACTGACTAGGGACCTCACATTAACTCCAACCAACTAATCCATTAGCGAAGGCACGCTCAGACCTGTAATCAGGTGGAGTCGATGCCTAGTACCTGCATCCTGCAGCAACGCACAGTTAACCGTAACAAGATATACATATACATCACATGCAGTCCTATCGTGAATGGAAATCGCAGTGAGGTAGGGTACTCGAGAACGAGTAATACAACACTGTTCCATTCACGTTTATAAATAATAATCAACTAAATTGAACAAGATATCAGATTACTAATCTACGACATAAAATGATCAACTAACTTCCAATCCCATATCATGACTAACATCAAAGCATTTAAAACATCAGTTCGTTTATCAAATTGTAAAGCATAATGACATAATCCAACATCAACATCTGTTATCATAATAATTAGATTCATACTGAAATAGCAAAATGACCAGAAATCCATCATCAACGATCTAAAAATACTGTCAAAATGTCCAGTACTACTAAGCAAACATCAGTCCAAAATACGATAAGTTGAGGGGCACTACAGTTTTCATTTTAAATGCTCAAGTTATTAGTAATGGCGTGGGCCATCATCAAAGGCAACCATTGTAGAAATAAGAGGATTGGCCTCTCAAGCCACACACAACCAACAAGACTCAAATACAGAGTATTATCAATGACGCAGGGTTAGGGTTTTTAAAGTACAGCTGAAGCATACAGTCACCGTACGATTAAGGTAGAATCAACGCTAGAGGCACAGTGGGGAAAAGAAACACTGGAGAGTGCCAAATGGAGGTTCCCAAGAAGTTTGAGAAGTACCTGAAGACCCTTGGAAGTGGACAAGTGGTAACTGTAGAGGAAGAGAAGTTTTCAAGAATGAAGCAGAGGAAGACACTTGGAGGCACCCGAGGATAAGAGAGCAGTTCAAAAGCTTCCAGAGGCAACCACGTGGAAGTAGTAGAGCAAGGATAAATGTCTATTTTCATTTTTATTTAAACTGATAATGGAGAGGCAACCACGTGGAGGTAGCAGAGCTCAGAAAAATCAAGTTTTATTTCATTTTATAAATTGCAAATCAAAAGTGTCACGTGAAACTCCAAGCCTAAGTCATTTTATTTTTATATATGGAGTCATTATACAGTGGGCCCCCTCTCATGATCAATAAAATATGTTTCAAAAGTTATAAAGAATCACATTTGTTTTGAAGAGCCCCGGGAGACACCACGTGTCAAAGGAGGAACAAGAAATAAATAAAGAGGGCAGCGGGAGCCACCACGTGGCTAAAGCGGAGAACAGAGAAATGTTTGGTTTTGTTGCATTTTATTCAAGCTCATAAATGATTCATGTGAGGTCTTAGAAAGGAGCCGAGGTTTATTTTAATAAAAGTCTCTTGTTAAATCTAGTGGCGGGCCCCTCTAAAACTAAGAAGCTTCAAATAAGAGTCTCTAAAATGAAGAGTCACGGGAGGTTAGTAAAATATAGATTTAAATATTAAAAACCTTTTATGAGATAACATGGTGGGACCCAAGGATAGTAATAAAGCTAAAGATTTATTAATATAAAGTGACTCTCTTGAAACTTATTTGACTCTCACGATGAAACGCAGCCACTTCATTTTTTACGGTAGCCACAAAGGAGAGATGGTGAAGGTTAGGTTTTTATGCAGGTCAAAGATGAGCAACAATATATTTTTCTAGCCATGAGGAAGTAATGATTTCAGTTTCATTTGTTGTTGTAGTTTTAGTTATAGAGCCAGATTTTTGGCGAATTTTGTGCCGAGTTTTATGGACAGTTGCAGAGATTTCTAGAGTCAGTTGAGGATATTTCTTGGGTTATAAATAGGCAGATCCAGGTCAGATACAGGGGGTTATACACACACAGATTTTATACAGCTAGCAGATAGAGATTTTTCTTTTGCCTTTGTAGTTTTTTCTTTCATGAGAATGTAATTTTTTACTTTGTGCAAATTTATGCCTCTGTAATTTGTTACTGTTCAAATAATGAGAATGTTGTTCTGTGCATATCTGAGTAAATTTCTATTTCTCGTTTCTTTAAATTTCTATTCTTTTGCCTCTGTTAGATCTGTTTCTCAAAGTGTATATCAATCATGCATTTTGCTCTTTGATTTCAGTCAATTTTTTCAAAGTTTAACATTGTGCCGATTCTAGGTAGTTATTTTATTCAACTGCATCGCCTTAGGGATTAGATTTTACTTATTGTATCTGTAATCTTGTTTCTTTCCTCATCTCTTTTCTCAAATCCCACTGAAAGAACGGAAGAGCCAGCTTCCTTAAAAATCTGGAGGTCACTCTGAGAAGCATTCCCACAATTTAGAGTTTCCTATGTTGCTGCTGGATTAAATCCACAGATTTATGCCTCAACAGTTACATAGTGAGTTGCTATCATATTCCAATTGAATGGAAGGGCAATTATATATATATTGTTGTTGGAATGTTAAGGATGCAAATTTTTAGATGGAATCGATTGGTATTTTCATGCCAATAATATTCTATGAAAAATTAAATCAAAACCAAGGGGAAAACGTAGAGGTATGTGTGAAGGCAACCAGAATACCAAAAGCAAAAAAGAAGGTAATTTCAAGAAAAAAAAGAACGCAGCCTTGGTGGAAGAAAAAGAAAATGATAACAAAGGAAATATGGAAAATGAAATGCCACCAAAATGAAAGATATAGTATAAAATAAAAGATGAGGGGGAATTTGTTTTGGAGAGGAGAGGAAATTCGCTGCCATACAAGAGGTAATGAAAGAGTGAATAGAGGCTTGATGCAAACAGCAAAGAGATGCTGAGAATAGGGGCACAGGACAACAAGAGAGATAAAGGAGTGAATGTCTATGTAGAAGAAATGATAGATTGTGTTGAGAGAGGCCAATAATGTATAGTTCATTGTAGATTTGTTGTAGATAATTTGCATATGAAATGTCAATAAAATGTTTGATGGTTTTTGGTTTCCATTGTGATACAATTTCTTTATTGTTGAAGTTATAGTGGGAGTGATTACTTCCTACACCAAATAAATTGGAAATTTATATTGTCATATATATTTATGTTTGCAATTTGAGAATTTATGGTGTTGCAATTGTAATTTTAGTGAGCTTGTTGTTTTAGAAGCTGTGATTGTGTGAGTGATTTTGGGAGAAGGGAGTATCTTTTGCGTCATACACTTATAAAGAAAATGCATGTCTTATACTATATTCTATATTAATATTTAGTATAGATAATAAGGGTAATAGTTGAAATAAGAAATAAGTAAGACAAATATATGAAATCCACATAAAATCATTTTACAAAAGATGATATAATACACTATGGACTTATAATGTTTGATTCAATTTATAAAGTATTATAGTATCTTGGTTATAATGAGCAATAATTCAATTCCCTATTTTCTACCATGAGATATGATTAAAAAATAGATGCCCCTTGTGAGGAGATTATTATACTTATGAGAGACAATTATTTGAACCACAATATAATGTATACTATGCTAGGCATATTGAACAGTGTAATTATTAAAAATTATAATAAAAATAAATAATAGTTTTAAAATAAATACACACACATGGTATAATTTACTCGTAGAAATTAAATATTATTGTGTGAATGGCTTCAAGAAAATATTTGAACAAGTAAAGTTTAAACATCATAAATTCACTTATTGCAAATCTTTAGGAAATAATTGTCCTAGGTGAGTGATCCTTTGAGCAATAGAATTGAATTTAATTAAAAGGGGTCATACCTTAGGTTAGTTTTGTCTTTACATTATGGGAAAAAAATGAGCTACAACATAATGTAGGAATGTACCTTATGTCCTCAACTTAAGAAATAGAAGGATCTAAATGAGCAAACACATGACTTGGCTTATCTTAAATAACAAGATTGCTTAAAAGAGCACATGCTCCCTTGCTTAAGTTGTTCAATACTCCCATATTAGATAAATGTTGGAGTAAGGTGTGCTAGTTGTCCTTATCACATTATGCCTTTGGAGGAGAGTTATCATGAGAGTGCCATTCCCTTGTGGTGTCATTAAATGCCTTATCAATCTACCATTTCTTAGTGGCCCAATTGTCACATAGAGTGTGCTAGAGGGATATGCATAACCGGACTACCTTCATGTTATCTTTGCCTCCTTTATCTCCTACACATGGATGACACATGTGCAGATGATGTGTACTATGAATATTCTTAAATATCATCCACTTCAACAATCAAAGGTCAATTTTGGCCAATAAAAATAGAACAAATATTTACCATTTTTTGTTGTGAATGAGGTATAAAATTACTATTGACTAACTAACCATTGAAGTAGATGATATTTAAATAGAATGATGTATTATTATTATTATGGAAAGTAAAAAAAACACAAAAATATTACCTCTTCAACAGTCAAAGGTCAATTTTGAGATTTCATACAATTCTAGAGTGGCAAATCAAACTCAAACTTGCATGAAAAGTACCCGGAATGACTAAATACAAATGTCTTGGATTCCCACAACAATGGTGGTTCAAAACTTCCCTTCTGTCAAAACGTAGGGGCTGACGTTAGCATGCGATGCGTCCTTGTTTGACTTAAGATATCATACCACATCTTGGCCTTATAAATATCGAATAACTTCAATGCCTTCTCACCCAATCTAGTATCCTTTTTTGTTCCCAACATTTTAGCCTTGGCTTCTACAGGCAGCATGTCTGAAACGCTTAACCAAGTCCAATGGACACGAGAAACTAAGCAGAGCTCAGCTTCGCTTTTAACGCCCTACCAAATGGGTTCTTTCAATTTGGCTCACAGGTTTCTCTCAGCGCGCAGTTTTACTTAGGACGCAACAACAAAATTGATATTTTTCCCCTAACAAAATTGTTTTTTTTTTGTTTTTTTGCAGAGTGGTTTTAGCCCCTCTAGCGAGGCAAAGATCCTATAATAACATTCCTCAGTCGCATGCAATTCTTTACTACTCTCAGAGAACAACCCTTGGAGGCTTGTTGATCTCAGAGGCAACAGGCGTTTCTGATACTGCTCAAGGGTGGGTCAGGACTCCAGTTACCTCCCTTTAAATTTTTCTTTATTCCACATTTTTAAACGTTTACTGATATGAAATTCTCTTCACATGGCAGCTTGGTAGATGTGCCTGGAATATGACACAGGAGCAGGTGGAAGCTTGGAAGCCCATTGTCAAGGCTGTACACGACAAGGGGGGCATTTTCTTTTGTCAATTATTCCATTGTGGAAGAGTGACTCATGTGGGTCAGTATTTTTACCTATGTCATATTAGAGAGCGCTTAAAGTGTCAGTCTTGATTGCCTGCCATTGTAAATAATTGTATTTGGCTACAACACAGAGGCATTTTGTAAGGTTTATTCTTAAACATCATTCACTTCAACAGTTAAATGTCAATTTTGGCCAATAAAAATGTCTGTTCTTAAACATCAGTCAAAAGTCAATCTTGACCAATAAAAATAGGACAAATATTTACCACTTTTTGTTGTGGATGAGGTGTAAAATTACTATTGACTGCTTGACCGTTGAAATGGATGATATTTAAGTAGAGTGAATAAAAATAAGAAAAATATTTACCACTTTTTAATATAGAGGAAGTTAAATATACTATTAACTGTTTGACCATTGAAATTAATGATATTTAAGTAGAATACTTTACATGAGACAGTATCAACCTGTTTTTTCCACTTTGGTTGATTGTCTTACAAAACAAATAGTAAAGGTACATGAATTGGGTTCATTGCAATGCAGATTACCAGCCTGATCACCAATCTCCTGTTTCGTCTACAAGCAAACCACTATCTGGAAAGATTGGTTTACCGAATCGAAAGGATGTGGCAGACTTCTCCCCTCCTCGGCCTTTGAAAACAGAGGAAATTTCAAAAATTGTTGCAGATTTTCGAAATGCTGCCAGAAATGCTATAGATGCAGGTATGTTATTATTCTTATTTGTGGCTATCTTGATTTGAAAGAAGAGAATGTTGTTTTGCTGCTATAATAAGTAGCTAATTTTTGTACAGGGTTCGACGGTGTTGAAGTCCATGGGGCTCATGGGTTCCTTCTGGACCAGTTCATGAAAGATAGCGTAAATGATCGAACAGATCTTTATGGCGGAACATTGGAGAATCGTTGCAGATTTGCTCTTGAAGTTGTGGAAGCAGTGGTAGATGAAATTGGAGCAGAGCACGTGGGAATTCGGCTTTCTCCCTTTTCAGCACATTCGGAAGCCTATGACTCAAATCCGGAGGCGCTTGGGCTTTACATGGCAGAGGCTCTGAATAAATATAACATTTTATATGCACATTTTGTAGAGCCAAGGGTTGTTAATTCAGAGACGACAATAGCGACGCAAAAGAGCCTTATTCCCATTAGGAAAGCATTCAAGAGGACCTTTTTGGTTGCAGGGGGTTATGATCGGGATGATGGAAATGAAGCTATTTCCAGTGGCAAGGCAGATTTAGTGGCTTATGGGCGACTGTTTTTGGCGAATCCAGATTTGCCAAAAAGATTTCAGTTGAATGCGCCCCTCAATAAATATAACAGAGAAACATTTTATACTTCCGATCCTGTCGTTGGGTACACAGATTATCCATTCCTCCACTCTTGACTGCGTTTCTATTCCAATGTAATGCCTTTGAATAGTTCAAGTGTTAGTTTTTATGGCAAAAGATAATCTCCATACAAAAGTATTTATGCCCATCAAACTATATATCATTCTATTTAAGAATAAAAAAATGTAAAGTTTGCTTCTTACTTGAGTACTTACCTAAATTGAGGGGACATTAAAATGGATGGACTTACATATGGGCAAAAGAAATATTGTACATGCTCTTCATGCTCTATGGAATGCTTCCAAGCTCTTTGGATTGAATATGCACCTTTCACATTTATATATATGCAATAATTTTGAGGATTTCTCATTAAAATTGCATCTTATTTATATTTTGTTGTAGTTTAATTATTTTTCAACATTGTTAAATACAAGTGTTATTTTACTTGTCTTTGAAATATTGTAACAATAAGATTTGTTTTACCTTGCAATGTTATATTGTGAGAATGAGAATTGTAATAATTAATTAATTATATTATATTTATATAGTATTATTATATTGATTATATAATATAATACTATAAATAAAATATAATTAATATTTATATTAATTTCTTAATGTGTAAAGTGCTACCACAGGGCCAGCTCCTTTGACATTAATAAAAAAGAGGAATACATAGGTTAGGAAGGTGGCAATACATAGGCCACGAAGGCATCTACCAGTTACTTGGGGAATTTGTGTTAGAGTACTTGGTAACACTGCGGGGGGGTGAATCAGTGTTATAGAGAACATGACAAATTTTCACACTTTAATTGCAGGTTTAAACAACATATATAAATGTTGACTTAATGCTTATTAGTGCATGTATCAGAACATTAAAGAGACAAATAAACACGTTCTATGAGCATATGAAATAGATGACAAATAACATCATAAGGTAGATGACAAATAAACACAAATAACAGATGACACCATAACATAGAAATTTTCAGGAGTGGAAACCCTCTGGGGTAGAAAACCACTCAGTAAAAGTGCCTCACTGGCTTAATCAATAAACTTACCTCACTGGCTACAATAACATCTCATTGTCTTTTCAACATTGCCTCACTAGATGTTTATGTGCCTCATTGGCTTGTTATGTGCCTCACTGGCTTATTGTGCTTCACTGGCTTATTGTTCTTGTATGCTTCACTGGCTTGTGTCAATAATTACAATGGATAGTGTAAATCAATTACAGAGGGACACTCTATTTCTCTAAAAACCCAACAACTTTGATATATACATCAATAATAATGCTCTCTCACATTTTTCTCAACATTATATCTGATATATATCAACATATTACATTCTTGTTCAAAGTCTCTCTTTCGCTCATCATACAGTTTGTGAAATAATTGTGCCCATGAAATTGTTTCAAGTAGTTTTCAACTATCAAGGTAGTTATGGTCAAATAGACCTCATGAGAATCAATAAAATAATGCCTTTTAAATGCATCTTAACCATAAAAAATTTATTTCAAACTGTATGCTGAGTTAAAGTGAGCTTTAATAAACAATATCAATATCTCCTTCAAACCCTAATCAGGGTTAAAACTCCTTTTACAAAAATTGCTTCATGAATAAAAAAGAACATGTAAAACATTGTCACCTGAGAGATCTTATATGACAGTTATAACTAAGCATGATAAGTTACAATAGAGTATTGCAAACCCATAAGAAAGTTTTTAGATACCTTGCCTTTGCCTTAGGTATTTGTAACACCCTTAACTAGAAGTGTAATGAAAAATGTTTTGTTTTGAAACCCTAACTTTCTTTGTTATGGGTATAACAAAAAAATGGACCGTCGTAATAATTTCTTCAAAGAATCAAAAACAAAATCATAACTAAATGCTTCCCTTTTTAACTGCTATGATTCTGTTGCATTTTCGAGAGACCTAGAAATTTTGCACAACTGAATAGGTAGTCATGAAAAGAAGTAAACATTTGAAGACTAAAAACATAACTACCAGAAAATCAATCATCACAAACTGGGAGAAAGAATGAATAGGATATCACCTGATATGTCCACAAAATGGCATACCGAAGTCAAAATCAACTAAAACAATGAACTAGCTCGAACCAACTTTGTCACATCCTTTAATTTAGTTAAAACTCAAGAAGATACCCATCCGATATGCCATAATCTTTCATGATAGCTTTGAAAATTCAAACCCTAGCTTCAAGAAGCTTCATATCGAAGCTACAAACTTGGCAATATAAAAACATATCTTTCCTTTTTGCTTGATGAGATCAAGTTACCCGAGTGCTCGGTAAACCCTAACAAAGGGCTAGTCAAACATAACAATAAAACATCTTTGAAACCTATTACAAAAGCCGACAACCTACCCAGTAGGTGAAACCCTCTAATGAAGCCCGATAATTATCATCTTTATAGAATATGTTGAGAGGAATATCACTAGGTAATGCAATATGGTCACAAATGATATTTGAACCATGGTTAACAAAATGTTCCCTTTTAGACATGATCAACTCAAATAAAAAGTGTAGGCCTTTATAACCATGTACAGTCCATATGAGGATATCAAAATAAAGTCAATGTTTAACTCCAATACAAATGTGTACAAAACTCATATCTTATATCAACTGCCATGACAGTGTCACAATCCAACCATATGCCAAACTGTTACAAAAGACCATGTGCCAAACTGATACAAGTATATACCACACATGATTATCATATCATGAGAGCTATCATACCATCAATACTATATAAAGAACTTGTGCCAACTATGATCACTATGAGCATGTGCCAACAATCAACAAGCAACTAAAATAACAATATGAAAGTGAATCCACTGGACTGAGCCAAGAGTCAACAACATGATGTCACATTCATATATCAACTATACCACAAGAGATAAATCAACTGTATAGAGATGACCATTAACAACTGTCATAATGAGCATTTCAAAGATCATGAAAAGAATCATGAGAACCACCATGAGAACCTGTGTCAAGCATGTGTTAACTGATGTGACAAGCATGTGTTAACTGATGTGCCAAACATGTGTTAACTATATGAGAGAATGAACTATGTGCCAACTGTCATATTGAGAGCATGAACCATGTACCTACTATCATATAATATGAATGCCAACTGTAATCATAGTATCATATCAACTGTCCTGTCATCATAGAATAAAAAAACATCACATGCATGTGCATGTGCATGTGCCATACCAATACCATTACCATGGTGCTATAAATAAATAACCTCTATCAACATTACAAGCCAAATACCAACTGCTTGTAGAGCATAGTAAATGCCACAACCAACACCAACACGTTTGATGTCTCTTCAAGTGAACAACATTATGAGCATTAACAAGATCATCATCAAGAACATGAAAGAACATCATCAAGAATATGAGTCATGCATCAAATGCTAAACATCATGAATACCAATGCCAATGCCAATAGTCACTACACCACAAACCTATATTTGTCATCAAGGACAACAATTGAGGGGCAACAAACTCCCCCTTTGTCCATGATGGCAAAACACAACTCTCTCTCCCCCTTTTTGGCATCAAGACAAAGGGAGAAAGAAAGTATACGAATGCCTCTAGAGATAATATAGATCAGGGATCAACATATGCCTGAAATGATAAACAAAATCAGAAAAATAGAAAGCATACCATGACTGTCCATGAAGGAGAGACATCCAGAATATCCTGAAATAAAACTGTACTGTTAGCACCATGATAAGCTTAAAAAGAAGAATATATCAAAGGACAACAACTGAATATGCTGATAGAAGAACACTGCCATCACTATCAATGATCAAACACCAGAAGAATAGCTGAGTACATCACTGAGCAAACACCAAACAACATAATATAACCATGCTATAGATATTACAAGAAAACTAGAATGCTAGTACTTATCATACTACTGAACCAAATGACACAATAGGGATAGAAAATATGTAGTGAAGCTTCCCTGGAAGCCAAATCTACTGTTCACATGCAGCCCAACTAGAAGAACTGTCCAGAGCATCATAATCATCCAGAATGGCCTGTCAGCTGAGAATATCACTTCTTTGTGCATATAACACTTGTATCATGATCATCACTTTATACTGTTACTTAATCTCAAAGCATCTGAATGCATATAGCTATGATTATTGATACCATACTTAAGACAAATAACCTCATATTCCTTACCTATGATTCCATACTCATTTGATCACCTCCTTATCAATATGGTCAAGATTGTTATCATATCCACTATATTTCTTAAGACAGACATCATTGTGCAAGAAGAGACAGCTCAAACATAATGTATAGCCTGGAACTGAAGATCATTGTGACAAGATCACAACTATAGACCATGAAAGATTGTGAAGATAACATATCGCTACATACTATCAATGGCACAATTACAATTATAAAGAATTGATAATAGTAATTAAAGCATGGAGCATGTATCATTTACCAAGAGACAAAGAATACTGTCACTACACTACAAAACCTTGTTAAAGCATTGTGACTTAGTAATTCATCAACATTGCAACTTTGCTTATCAAAAGTTCATGCTGCAAGTGTAAAACACCAAGAAACTCCATTCTTCACACTTCACACTCTCTTCTTATAAGCACTGCAATAGACAATAGGCAATGCAAATCTCTATTCAAATAGCTATTACATACACATTTTTGCACTTGAGATACACCATGCACACAATTGTCACTGCTATAAGCTTTTCAATGCGTTTTGTTACTCAATGCATATGACTTGTCTAGTTTGACACAATTTGCAAACATGTCCATCACTGAAATGTTGTCACTTGGCATGACAATAATTTATCACTGTCATATATAACTTTCCTTTGACATCTATCTATGTCCAATCAAGCACTGTTTAGAGGCTATATTTAATACAGAAGGCAACACCATCCTAAGCAAAGTAGAGAACTAGATCCTTGACAAGAACACAGGTAAGGACACATGGCATTGCCATACTAATCACTGAGATATTACTGTCAAATGAACTCTGCCATTATCATTTGAAATGCACTGACTTTACTTAGATATAGTAGTCATAGAATTCTAGATTACTCTCATTGCAATGCCACTTGTCAAATCTTGAAAGCACTGGTCAGACCATGTTCAAAGAACACTAACCTTTTTGCCATAGACAAAACTTGTCATGTATCATTGACTGAGCACAACATGGCAGTATGACAACATGTCTAATCCACTGACATATACTGAAGAACAACATAGTTATCAACACCATTATGAACTTCATTTCACAAAGCTGATATGAATATTATCTTAGTAAAAATTGTCAGGCATGAATCCAAAAACATAATAAACAAAATAAGACCAAATACTCTCCTCTTGAAACTTCTTGGGGATAATCGATAGGACATGGACAACTCCCCCTAACTTCATGCCACATGTTATGCAACTGATGATGTGACTTGTGCAAAATGCACAAGTTTAGGATTTATCTTCTCTTGACCTTGTTTCTGCCTCCAAACCTTTATAGGTTCTTTCTTTCTCCATACTTTTTCAGCCTCTTTCCTTTTCCAACTAATCAAACTAGGTGATACTTTTCTACAACTATGTTCTTTGTTACCATAACTACTACACCTATAACATATAATATTGTTATCTTGACCAAAAGAAAAGTAATTTCTTCTAGGTGATCTGAGAAAGTCATACTTTGCATTCATCCGACAATTTCTTGTTGAAGGAGGAGATATCTTTAATAGTCACCCGCTACAAATGAGGCATAACAATCCTCTTTGCATTGTGCCCCTACGTAAGTGTGAACTCAACGAGAAATTTTCCCAATAGGAAATGATCGTGTACATGTTTTGTGATGGCACCCACATTCAGGACTTGTCATAGAGCCTGCTCCATCTCCTCATTATGAACCAGGAAAACCTGGTAGAGCTAGGTGGTGAGATCATTCGAGTCTCAAGGGCAATCTGCACCGTCAATCTTCATGATTGCCATTTTTTATCACATTTGTCCCTGTTGTAGATGCCTGGGTAACATTTGAAGGAAGAACTTGAAAAACTCTTGAGGCACCATAATATTAATTATATTATTATAATAAGGTGAGAAATCACCTATACTTATATTATAGAAAAAATATATAAATATTTATAGGTATCAAAGGCTATTAATGCAAAGTTATAGATGAGGGGACCTAAAAATTGCAATGTTAAAGGGTCCTTGGTTTGTTGGTGAAGTTGAAAGGTTCTAAATGAGCCACTAGGGATTTAGTCTTGTTGAGTGCAAGGCCCCCAACACCATAAGGGATGAGGTTGTGATTGTTCTCTAGGTGAATTTGGTAGAATGGATACCCCTCGGTCCTTGGCTCTCAACCAAAAATGTTCAACCTAAGGCTCATGTTCCTATACTGGGTAGCAAAAATGATCTTGTAGATGATCTCCATAAAAAAATTACAATAGCGAGAGAAAGACATGTTGGCCATAGTACTCAAAAAATTAATAGAAAACCCCTACAAAACTAAACAAGGATGGAGTCAAAATTTTAAGCAGGCAATGGAAGTGCAGCAGGAGGAGTTAGAGGAGCCATAGTCTTAGGATGAGGAGTTAGTTTTAGGATTAAGGTGCCATCAACCTTGTAAATTGTATGTAATTAATTAATTCTAATATTGTTTGTAAATCATTCATAAGGGATGAAGTATTCACCAAGTAATGATTTTGTTTCAACTGCATGTTTGATCTTGGTACCTAATAGATGTAGGTCATCTGGGGAGTTACAAGGGGTACCCCTTGCGAGGTATGAGGGGATGGCCCCCTCAGTGGGGGGTCCAAGAGCCGCATGCACGAGAAGCCACATTTTATATATAAATTTGCATTGTAAATATGAATTTTTCACCATTACGTCACATATCTAATAGTAGAGGTTATGTGGGCTTTTCTTGCCCTAGAAGGCAACCCCTTTATGAAGATATTGTATTACCACTGTAGATTAGTATTACAAGCACTACTAGATTGAAGACTGAAGAGGAGATTGATAGTGTTGTATTGTAAACTCTATTAAAGTTAATACACACTGGTGCATCTCTTATTGTGTGGAGTTTATTCCCAAAAGGGTTTCTCCACGTAAACACTGTGTTATGTGTTTGATCTTCTATTCTGTTATTTCTTTGTATTGATTTCATAATATATCCATTTTCATTTTGTACTATATTAATAGTTACAATTGTAATCAAATTTCCATTCTAAAGTTGTCCACCTTCATTTCTAACATTTGGTATCAGATCCATGTCTTGGGTGGAAGTGTGATGGTTTTTGAGTTGTAGTGGGAGTTCTAGTTGATTTTATTTTTACAGATTCATGTAGAAGTCACGACTACATCCTCATCCTAATTGGACATCGATAAATTCAATGGAATGGGTTATAAGTTGTGGATGCTGAAAATGGAGGATCTCCTTGAAGAAAGAGATCAATGGTTGGCTATGATAAAAGAGAAGAAACCCGATACTATCAATCAAGATGAGTGGGACAAGATGGACAAAAAGGCAAGAGGAAAAATCTGGTTATGCCTTGCAGAATTTGTCCTATTGAATGTCTCTACTGAGAAGATTGCACATGCATTATGGAAGCAATTGGGTGAAATCTATCAATCCAAGAGCTTGGTAAATAAACTGTATCTCAAAAAAAACTTATTTTCCCTTAAAATGAAGGAGGGTGATTTGATAGTTGAGCACTTGAAAACATTTAATTTGATTTTGAGTCAGTCAACTTCTTCGGATGTTAAGATAGATGAGGAAGATAAGTGTATTATGCTTCTTTGTTCTTTGCCTAAATCTTGGGAGAATTTCATTCTTGCTATCACTACTAAACTCAAAGATCCAAAGATGGATGCCCTTGTTGCAACTCTGTTGCCATAGGAAATGAGGAAGAAAGCTATGGATAGCTAGGTGGATGCTCTTAATGTCAAGGGGAGGTCTAATGAAAGAGGACTAAAAGGAGATCAAAAGGGGCCTAAGGAATCAAAAGGTCAGTATAAAAGTCTTGGGAAGAAGAATAGAGTTAAGTGTTGTAAATGTTGTAAGAGGGGCCATGTGAAGAAAGAATGCAGAAACCCAAAGAAATAATAGGATATATCTACTGAGAAGTCCTCAAATGTAGATGATGGAGTTTTACTTTCTACATGTAACGTTATGTCTAATGAATAATAGTTGATAGACTTAGGTTGCTCATATCATATGAATCCTCATGATGAATGGTTCTCCACACATGAGAAATATCATAGAGGTAATGTTTACCTTGGGGACAACTCTACATATCCAATTGCTTGTTGGGGAAAGGTACAACTGTGTTTTAGTGATGGGAGGGTTAAAAAACTCCCTGGTGTTTTACATATTCCTAGATTGGCTAGATATCTTATCTCTATTTCAAAGTTGAATGATTCAGGAATGCATGTAACATTTAATAAGCATTGTTATAGATTGGTGAGAGGAAGTTTGATGGTAGCCAGGGGAACAAGGATAGGAACTCTGTTTAGGGTTAAGGCCAATATAATTTGTAGATCCATTAATGTAATTGAAACTACTAAAATACATGTATGTTGTGGCACCATAGATTGGGCCACCATAGATTGGGCCACACAACTAAAAATATTTTAAAAACAATTATGAATAAAAAATTGTTCGATGATTTCTCCTATTTTGATGAGCACTTTGATTTCTGTGAGCATTGTGTGTTTGGTAAATAGAATAGAAATTATTTTCCTTTATGAGGTAATAGAGAAAAAGAGAAATTAGAAACTATTCATTCAGATGTGTTTGGACCCATGGATAATGATTATATTGAAAAATATCATTATTTCATTACCTTCATTGATGATATATCTAGGTTCACATGGATTTATTTTATGAAGAATAAATCTGAAGTTTTCTCTAAGTTTAAAGAGTTTAAAGTCTTAGTAGAAAATGAATCAGGAGTTAAGATAAAAATATTAAGATCTGACAATGGAGGGTCCAATATTCCTCTAAGGAACTTGATGAGTTCTATAAGCATGTAGATATCATAAGACAAAAGACATCTCAATATACATTACAACCAAATGTTGTTGTAGAAAGGATGAACTGAACAATAATGGAAAGAGCTAGAAGTATGTTGAGTGATGCACAGTTGGATAAATGCTTTTGCATAGAAGCTGAGTACCGCTTGTTACTTATTAAATAGATCTCCTTGTAAGGCTCTTGATTCGATACCTTATGAAGTATGGATAAGTTAGAAACCTTTTGTTTCACATTTAAGAGTTTTTGGCTGTGAGGATTTTGTTCACATGGCTAAGAAAAAGTGATCTAAGTTGGATCCAAAAGCACATAAATGCATCTTCATTGGATATGGTGAGAATGTAAAAGGTTATAAGCTTTGGTATCCTCTAACCATAAAGGTTATCTTTTCTAGAGATGTGAATTTCAGGGAACTTAGAGCTATTTCTCATCCTATACAACCAGAAGAAAAAGAAAGGAAGAGGATATTGCATTTTGGTTTACAACAGTAAAATGCACATCAAGAAGAAAAAAATGATGGATTGGGGGATGGAGAAGAAGATGAA
This sequence comes from Cunninghamia lanceolata, assembly GCA_027924645.1. Taxonomy (NCBI): domain Eukaryota; kingdom Viridiplantae; phylum Streptophyta; class Pinopsida; order Cupressales; family Cupressaceae; genus Cunninghamia; species Cunninghamia lanceolata. The sequence goes on along the minus strand of BSBN01000964.1, from coordinate 288,435 downwards.
GATTCAAGTGAAAGTTCAGATGAGGAAGACCTTATTATTGTAGAAGAAGTTGAACATAGAGAAGAATATGAGGAAGAATCTCTTACTCCACCTTTGAGGAGATCCACAAGACAATAGAATCCAGTTGATAGGTATAGCCCACTAGATTTCCATTATATATTTTCTTTATTGAGTACTGACGATGAACCTAGATCCTACAAAGAAGCTATTCATGCAGATGATAGTGAGTCTTGGCAACTAGCCATGCAGGAGGAGATGATGGATTTAGACTCATGTAACACTTGGGATCTTGTACATTTCCCCAAAGGAAGAAAGGCCATAGGATGTAAGTGGGTCTTCAAGAACAAGTTCTGAGAATATGGTTCACTACAGAAGTACAAGGCTAGACTAGTAGGTAAGGGCTACTCCCAGAGAAAGGGAGTTGATTTTAGTAATTTTTCTCTCTTGTTGCTAAATTATCTTCTATTAGATTTCTTTTATCCATTGTTACAGCTTATGATTTTTAAATTGAGCAAATGGATGTTAAGACTATATTTTTGCATGGAGATATAGAAGAATAAATTTATATGCAACAACCTACAAGTTTTAAGGTAAAAGGGAAAGAACACTAGGTAAGCAAGATAAAAATATCTCTTTATGGTTTAAAATAGTCCCCCAAAATGTCGTACCAAAAGTTTGATTCATTTTTTTAAAAATTTGACTTTGTTAGAAGTGATAACATCACCTTGAGGTGTAACGAACAAGATACTTGCTCCTGAACCATGATTGGTATAAGAACCATTGAAGAACAGTGTCCATGTATTAGGTGTCTCTAGGGAAAAAAACAAACTAATCAGGGAAATATGCAATTAGAGGATGGTCGGCTATTGTAGGTGCTTTTGCTAACTGATTTATGATAACCTATCCCTTCATTGCTTTTCGATCTACATACTCTATATCAAATTCACTCAGTATCATGACCCAGTAACATGTAGTGATGCAATTTTTGAGTAGCGTATACCATTGCAGGACATGAGCATTCAATAGAGGTGTAGTTAAGTTCATAGCCCACTAGTGTTCTATTGATATAGTAAATGGCTCTTTCCTTTCCCTAGTCATCATTTTGTGCCAATAATGCCCCCAAAGTTGAAGGTGTGGTTGATATGTATAATAGCGAAGGTTGTCCTAGAATCGGGGGGCATGAAAACTAGTGGTGACATTAGATAATCCTTGATCTTTTGAAAAGCATCTTGGTAGCTTTCAGTCCATTCAAAAGGGACCCCTTTGCGAAGCAAGTGTTGGAATGGCTGACATTTATCGGCAAGTTGAGCGATGAATCTCCTTATTGACTATAATTTTCCTTGTAGGCTACATAATTGCTTTAAAGTTGCTGGCAGAGGAATGTCCATGGTGTCTTTGACTTTAGCGGGGTCAACCTCAATGCCCCGAAGAGAGACTATATATCCAAGTAGTTTTCCTTAAGTGACTCCAAATAAGTATTTGTTGGGATTCAGTTTGACTTTATATTCCTTGACTCACGCAAAGACTTTATCTAGAACTTCTAAGTGAGTTCTTCTTGTCACTGATTTAGCTAGTAGGTCATGTACATAATCTTCCATGAAGGTGTGCATATAATCATGAAATATTGTGGTCATAGCCCTTTGATATGTTGCTCTTGCATTTTTAAGTCCAAAGGGCATGACATTCCAACAATATGTTCCCCAGGGACAGGTGAAAGCCATATTGTGTTGGTCTTCAGGGGCTATTCCTATCTGGTTATACCTTGAGAACTATCCATTAATGAAATCATTTCAAAGCCAGCAGTGAGGTCCACTATGATATCAATATTTGGCAATGGGAAGTCATCCTTTGGACATGCCTTGTTTAAGTCTTTGAAGTCTTCACAAATTTGGATTTGTCCATTGGGTTTCATAACTTCCACAAGGTTTTATATCCACTTTGGGTAGTCAATAGGATGAACGAATCCAACATCAAGTAACTTCTTCAACTCTACTTTCACCAAAAGGGTTATCTGCAGAGGCATTTTTCTCAATTTTTGCTTGACTAGTTTTGCATTCATAAACAATGGTAAGTGATGTAGAACAAGCTATGGATCAAGGCCCAGCATGTCAGCATATGACTAGGTGAAGTTAATCTGACATGTAATGAAGAAGTCTATAAACTCTAGCTTTTCATATTCAGTGAGTGACACTGCAAAGTGAACAATCCTGGGAGCATCTTTTGTACCAACATTGGCTTCAATAGTTTGTTCCACTAGCAATGGTGATCTCTCATGTGCAATGGGAAGCACATCCAACCCTCCATCCTTGGGCACCTCGGAGAGGTTTTCACCCTTGGATACATCCTTTATTTTTACTTTTGTATGGTCTAAGGGCGCCTTTCAGTTTTCACCCATAGACCTATTTTCTTTTTCTTTTTTTATTTTCACTTTTACGACTGGAGGGTGGAGTAGACTCTCTAAAGTATGTGGAGTTATCCAAGTCCATGATGTAGCCAACCTTATGATCCCCTAGTGGTATGCCCTCACAAAGTCCCATGAACTTAGTGATAGCTACATCGTTCTCAAATAAATGTAAGTTAGGTGTTGTTTGTTGATCCCAGTCTATAAGTTTGGGATGGACAAGAGGTAAGCCATCATCAGTATCGAGGAAGCTCATGGAGATGGGGGTAAGAGTGCTGATGGAGGTGTTATCTAGATCCCAAAATATGCTAATCCATCTAGCGCCATCGGGTAATTCAGGGTGGGATGATTCTGGTTCAGGTTTAGGAGGATCCCTCGATGTCTCAACATCCATGGAGGTACTTGCATCCCTTCCTAGAAGTACCTTAGTATGTGGAGGATTGTCTCTTCATGAGGTATATCCTAACCCTTTGTTTTGTGACCGCATAGTTGGTTGAAGAGGTTCAGTTCATTCATTTCTGTTGGGTCCAAGCCCACCATGTCCATCATATCCTTACTTTTTGACAAATTCATACCCTTTACCATATTGCTATATGGGTAATTTGATATGTTCAACCTCTTCTTCTTCCTTAAAGAGCCATGTAGAGATGTCTTCACTAACGTCCTCTTTACTTAACTCAACCCATTTTGTGAATGTGGTGGGAGCAGTAGAAATAGTTTGCTTTGGTGGAATGGGGCCGAGGTTTCCTCGAGACTTGGGTGATGTAGGCAATTTTTTGATGCAGTATGATCTTTCCATCTTGTATCCATTGCATCCTTTGTCTTGGATTTGGATTTGAGGGTTGATTGGTGGAGTGAAGGTGGTGATGGATTTGGATAATGTGGATGAGTCAATATAATTGGATGAAGTGGATGGTACTATTCCCTTATTAATAGGTACTTGATGTTGGGGTACCTCTCTTAGGTGGTTGTAGTATTGAAAGGCATCAGGATCACCTGGGATGGTGATTTCCGTGCCATTATAAGGGAATTTGATACATTGATGGTATGTGGAAGGGATGGCCTTCATGTCATGGATCCAAGGTCAGCCAAGGATGAGGTTATATGGAAGCTTGATATCCAAGACATGGAATACAGTATCTTGTATGGCTAGTCAAACCCTTACAGGTAAGGTGATTACTCCTTTAGAAGAGCGTTTAGCATCATCATATGCCTTGATAACAATTCTCTTGGTCAAACCAATGCAAGCCTCATAGTAGCCCAGTATTATTACCAACTTTAAAGGATAGATGTTTAATCCTACTCCATCATCTACTAGGACTCATCGTATTTTATGCTTATTGATGAAAATTTCAAGGTGTAGGGGATCGGTGTGGCAAGTTGCGTTCTATGAATGTCACATTGTTAATGGTGGCTAGGTGTCCCACCATGTCCTGGAATTGGTTTATATTTAGGTTTGCTGAGATAGAGGATTCTAGCAGTGCTTTGTCCATAATAGCCTTATGTTTTGGTGAAAGGCGAAGTAATTCAAAGATGGATATTTGGTTGGAGTCTTTTTTAAATGATCTAAAAGGTTATATTAGCCTTTTACTTGTGGAATGGATGTATTGGCAGGATTGGAGGGAGTGCTTTGTAGTGTTATCTTGGCTTTGCGGGTGGTGATGGTGCATTCTGGATGAGCCTTGATGGTAATTATGGAAATGTTATTATCATATGCACAGATGCTATTGATGGTGTAGTCGTAGGCAATGTTGTTGCAGTTAACGCTATCATGTGGTTTGGTTCCTGATGAGGATGCTTTTCCTGATCTGTGATTTTGTAATGGGTCTGTGAAGATGGTATGATTGGTGTTGGAGGAATCGGGTGGTTGATCTACAACTATGTCACCCCTGTCAATGAATTCTTGAATGATATTTTTCAATTTGTAGTAGTTTGATGTCTTGTCACCTTTTTTTACCTTTCACCACATAGTGCTTTGGCTATGTCATATAAATTTATTTCTCCAAATCACCATGAAGGAATGTTGTTTTCACATCCATTTGCTCAATCTCTAGATCATAAGTTGCTACAATAGAAAGTAAAAAATGAATGGACATCATTTTATCTACATGATATAATATCTCACCATAATCAACTCCCTAAACTTAGGAGTAACCCTTTGCAAGCAACTGTGCTTTGTACTTCTCAATATTGTCATATAAACCCATTTTTTTAACACCTATTTGTAACCAACAAGCTTTCATCCTTAAGGAAATGGTATAAGGTCCCATGTATCATTCTTTTTAAGAGTTACCATCTCTTCATCCATGGCATATTTTCCAAGGCTTTGTATCACTCATACCAAGAGACTCTTCTATAGATAATGGTTCATCAACATTAGCATTCAAAGAAAATACATATTTCCAATCATTAGGAGAATACCCCTACCATTCTAGTGGTTGTCTATGCCTAGTAGGCCTTTGAACAAGCTGAGGTTCATGTTCTAATTCTTCCTCTAATGATTCAAAACTCATGGATCTTTCCACATCTTCTTGTCTTTCTAAGGGCCTTGATTCAACTTTCTCAGGCACAGTTGAAAATTGAATCACATCTTTCTTTTCTTATTTATGTTCTGGGTGCTGCATTGTAATAAAAGAAGGTTTAATCTCTCTAAAAATAACACTTATAGAATAAATTACCTTTTGTGCAATAGGATCCCAAAGCTCGTATCCTTTCACACCATAATTGTATCTAATGAAAATACATTTAACAGTCTTGTTATCCAATTTTGTCTGCTTCTCCATGGCTCATGTGCATATGCCTTGCAATAAAATACTCTCAAATGTCTAAGTGAAGGCTTGTGGCCTAACCATGCCTCTATTGGAATTTTATCAATAAGAGCTAATATAGGAGACCTATTAATTAGGTAGTAGGCAATGGCTATAGCTTCAGCCCAAAGCTCTTGTTCTAGTCTAGCAGTAATTAACATACTCCTAGCCTTTTCCATCAAGGTTCTATTCATTCTTTTAGCAAATCCATTCTATTGTGGAGAACATGGAGTTGTTTTCTATCTCTAAGTACCACAATCTTTACATAAATTTTCAAACTCAAATTAGAGAAAATTCACCACCATTATCTATTCTCAAACATTTAATCTTATTTTCATTCTACAACTCAACTATTGTTTTAAGTTCTTTGAAATGACTAAAAACATCAGATTTACTCTTAAGGAAATAAACTCACATGTCCTCCTACTGAAATCATCAATAAAAGAAACATAATAAATTAATTTACCAATAGAAGGAACATCAACCAGACCAAATACATCTAAATGGATAAGATCCAAAATACTAGAAGACTTATGAGAACTTGAGTAGAACTAAACATGATTTTACTTTCCATAAATACAATGCTTGCAAAAGTCAAATTCAAGATTACAGTCATCCAATCAATTAACAAGGATTTTGTTTTTCAAGGTCCGTAGACCCTTCTCTCCTATGTGGCCAAGTCTCTGATGCCATAACATGGTCTTCTCTATAGGTAACTTTGTTTCAATAGATAGAACACCCTTGGGTACCCAAAATCCATGACCATCTACTGAAGAGAAAGCCATCTCTTTTTTTAGCAAAGTAGTCTCAAACTTAATCATTACTTCCTCTTTCTATCACCATAGCACCTCTCACCATTTTCACACCTACTTAAAAAAAATATACATGCACACCCACAACTATTAGATTGCTAATAGATAATATTTTTTTGCTAGTCTTCGGATATGCAAGACACCATCAAATCATCTAACTCTATCATCATAAAATATCACATAAATACTTCCACAACCAACAATGTCAAGGAAAGAATTATCACCCAAATACAACTTATCACCATCATATTTCTTGTACTTACTGAACCTATTTCTATTAGGAGTCATGTGGAAAAATACACCTAAGTCAATTAACCATGCAGTACCACCTACATCAGTGGCCAAGGATACAATAAAAGCATCTCCATCTCCCTTTTCAGAATCAGACTCAAAATCTTTCTTCTTCTTCTTCTTCTTATTTTTCTTCTCTTCTTTACAGTCCTTTCTAAATCTTTAGAAGAGGAGGAAGAACCTCCAACTTAACTTATTCAAAGGTTTACAAGACATAGAAAACCACTTGAAAGGTATTCACCTGATTACTGGAGATGTATTTTTTCTTTGAATACTAACATGCATGAACCAAGATCTATAAAAGAGGCATTAGGTATGAATGATGTATATAGTCCTAGAAGATTTCCATGGATGAAGAAATGATAGCTTTGAAAAAGAATGATACATGATATCTAGTACCATTTCCCAAAGGATGAAAACCTATTGGTTGCAAATGGGTACTCAAAAAAAAGATTGGTTTAGATGGAGGTATTGAGAAGTACAAAGCATGGTTGGCTGCAAAAGGTTACTCTCAAGTTGAGGGTGTTGATTACAATGAGAAATTTTCTCTCACTACAAAAATGACATCCATTATGTTAATGTATATTAAGCTTACTTAGGTGTGCACATTAGTCTATGTTTAGCCATGACCTATTCTTGGCGTGCCTAGATTAGCTTTATCTAAGTTAGTGCTTGCTTTTCCTATTGTTGGAGAACTACTATTCTTAGTGAGCTTTTTCTATTATTGGCACGACTATTCTTAGTCGATTTTACCCTATATGTACTACCTCTTGGAAGCTAATAGATCATCTAGTTTACTTTGCATATTGCTTGTGTCTTTGATAGCATTGAGTGTACGATAGTTTAACTTTCGTAACTTGTGTGAGTGTTTGCAACCTACCATGAATGTTCTTGGTTTCTACATGGTATCAAAGTAGGTGTGGAAAGATTGTGAACCTTTCTTCTTTTAATTTCATTGAGCATAGATTCTTTTTAAATTACTAGTTCAACAAAGAGCTTTTTTACTCATAGGGTTTTGGCATAGGGGCTACTTCATTGTGGGGGGCTGCATAGTCTCTTTTTCTCTCCTATGGGGGGGTCATATATGTGTCATCATAGTTAGAGTGATATGTTTCCAGTATTGATGCAGAGTTATCATCTTCAAGGAGGCTTCCTACTCTTCTTCATTTTCTTTTCTCTCTTTTGGAGGGAATTTTTTCCCACAGGTTTTTCTTCCTTTCTATGCTTTATGAGAGATTGCATTGTATTGCATTGTATAGGGGTACCTAATCAGGCCTAGTTGCCAGGACCCATCTTCATTTAGCCCACCTAAGCTTTGCTTTAGGGGGTGTTAGTGTATATTAATCTTACTTAGGTTTGCACATTAGTCTATGTTTAGCCATGAGCTATTCTTGGTGTGCCTAGATTAGCTTTGTCTAAGTTAGTGCTTGCTTTTCCTATTATTGGAGCACCACTATTCTTAGTGATATTTTTCTATTATTGGCTTGACTATTCTTAGTTGATTTTTCCCTATATGTACTACCTCTTGGAAGATAATATATCATCCAAATTGCTTTGCATATTTCTTGTGTCTTTGATAGCATTGAGTGTGTGATAGTTTAACTTTCATGACTTGTGTGAGTGTTTGCAACCTACCATGAATGTTCTTAGCTTCCACACATTAGATTCTTTCTTTCAATTACCATTGCTTATGATCTAGAGGTTAAGCAAATGGATGTGAATACAACATTCCTTCATGGTGGTTTGGAGGAGGAAATTTATGACACATCTAGAGCACTATGTGGTGAAATGTAAAATTAATTTGGTTTGTAAATTAAAGAAATATTTGTATGGCCTCAAATAGATTCCTAGGATGTGGTACCAAAAATTTGATGCATATGTGTTGAGTTTGGGATTTGAGTGTTCTAAATCAGATCACTATGTTATGCATTATATATTGATGATATGTCATTTATTGGTAAAGGGAAAGGAATGATTTCAGAAGTACAGTCTCAACTTGTAAATAAATTTAAATTGAAGGATCTTGGTGCAACTAAACACATTCTTGGGATGGAAATAAACAGAAATAGAGTGAACAAAAACTATGGATTGGACATAGTAAGTATGCCAATTTAGTTTTACAAAGGTTTAATATGCAAGATTGTAGACCATTTTGTTCTCCTCTTATAGTTGGAACAAAGTTGTATACTTCACAATGTCCAACATCCCCATTAGAGATGGTAGACATGAATAGAAACTTTCCCTAGTTGAGTAAAATTTAGAATAAATTTTGTTAGCCCAAGTACAATTTCTTTACTTGGTTATTATGTTAGAAGAAATTTCTCACATGGGATAATATTAGAAAGTGAGGATTTCAAGGCCCTTTAGAATGTGTTGTGTGTGGAAATAGTGAAGAAAGTATTTCTCATATTTTCTTTTAGTGCTCCTTCTCCTTGGGCATTTGGAGGCAATGGTGGTAATAATTTAACTAGCCTCTCATTCATACTACTTCTTTATCTAAGTTCAGGCAAGCTTGAGCTATCCTTTTACATCAAAGTATTTCCTTTTGGTTGCCTAAGATCTTGGTGTCATTTTTATTCTTTGGTAGATTTGGTTAAAGAATAGCTATCGAATCTTCTAGGGTCACTACATTCTCATTGTTCAATTTTGGAAAAATATCATGGATTTAGTCAAAGAAAATATTTCTACCTAATTCTTTTTTTAAGAGACACTCTCTCCTTTTGAATCTCTTCTCTCAAGATGCATGGATATTTTTCCCTTAGCTACTTCTCAGGTTTAGTCTAGCTCTAGTTCAAAGGCTTCTAGTAAGGTGAATAGGAATGGTAAGTGGTTTCTTCTCCCATTAGGTTTTTTTCAAAATTAATATTGATGGCTCTTCATGGCATAACCTAAGTGCTACTAGGATTATAGGGGTTGGCCATTCTAGTGATGGAATAGTTCTTTTCCTTTTTTCTTATGCTATGGTGATTAGCACCAATAATCTAAAGAAAAATTGGCCCATTCATGTGGCTCTTGATAAAGCTTGTGAGTTGGGGTGGAAAAAGGTTATCTATGGATTTGGCTCCATGATCTTAGTTTCTGTTTTTAACATAGGAGTCCTTGTGGAGGTCGGCTTCTCTTGTTGAATAGATCCTTTTCCTTACACTAAATTTTGAGGCTATCTCTTATGTTCATATCCCTAAGAAATGGAATATAGTAACAAATTGCCTTACTAAATGAGCTTCAAAGGACAATCATAATTGGCAAGTATTTGATTTGGGGTCTTTGTCGTCTAATAAATCTTCAAAGATTCTTTGGCTTATTCATAATGATTAGATTTGAGTCTCCTCAATTTTTCTTTATTTGGATGAAGGTGTTTGTGTTTTCTTCTTCCTAGATGCTTCCATGTGACTCTCTAATAGAATGGGTTAGGCTCCTCATTTTTTTTGGTAGGGGAGATAAGGGTATTCTTTCTATCAAAGTGTATGCTAAATAGTTGATCTATTCTAGTTTCTTTTAAAAGTAGGCTAGTGGCAAATTTCCTTGGATTTTCCCTCTTCTTTCCTTAATAAGGTTCTTGTTTTACCCAAGAAAAATATCACATTTTGATTAAAATTTTATGTTTTATTCAATTGATTAATAATAGAGATTTACACCATTCTATTCAATTCAAATATTTTGAGGGTTTTCTAAGTTTTTAGCAATTAGTATGTATTAATATAGTTTATTTTGTCTTAATTTAAATGTAAAGAAATTTATAATATTTTTAGATTTATTGAGCTATTTAATATATCTATTCATCTTTATGACATAATGATTCTTATAAATGATTTGAATAATTAAATATGAGTTAATATGAAATAAATAATGATTCTTATAAATGCTTTGAATAAATAAATATGAGTTAATATGGAATAAATAATAATGAAAAGATTGAAGGATTCACTTACTAAATTTATATTATAGTAATACCCCTAATTTTATTTCTATACCTATAATATTTTTAATACCCCTATTTAACTATACCTCATATGTACAAATGAACATTTCAATTATTATATGAGGTCTAAGTGAAAAATATTGAACTAATTTTCATAAGAAATTATGAAAATAAAATACATTAATTTTTTTTATACTATAATAATTTAGAATTGATCTTTAGAATGGGAAATATGATTGAAAAAAAAATTATTTGATGTAAATACATAATGTCATTTTTTACTTCTTACATATTTGGATCAAGAAGCAAATTAATACATGTGCATAGGGTAAACGGAAAGAAACTTGAAATGTAATGTTCACCCATCTCATATCTATTCATCAAAATTGAAAAAAAATCTCTTTTATATTATCATGTTGCAATTGTTTAAATAAGATGTCTATAAAGCTCTAAAAAGAAATTAAAAAAAATGTAAATATTTTTTTCTTATCATTGTCTAGACTCAAGATTGATGATGTATGAGACCCTCAAATGGTAAATTCTTGTACAAAGAATCATTTTTTTCCTTGTATATTATCCTACAAAATGGACATAAATTGAACCCCTCTTTTTGAATCAAACTTATACCATTTTTATTGTATACAATCATTTCATTATTTCAACCACTTAATTTTTTTTTTAATCTTAAGAAAAACATTTCAGAAAAAGTTTATTGTTTATTAGAATCTTACAAATATATTAGAGATTATAATCCCTATTCTCTAACAAACATAAATAAAACATGAATGAATGCATACTTTTTTCTAGCACCAAAAAAAAGTTTGGGAATTAGTTATCATTGACTTCCTTTTATGTTTTGCTACTATCAAAAAATGAAATGACTATATTTCAATACCAATTAAACAATTTAATCTTTGTGCTTCTTTGAAAAAATACTATCATGAAGTAAAAAATAACACAATTAGTTTTACAAGTTTATATGTGTTCATTGTACTATAAATAAATTTATGGTGAAGTCTTCTTACGGATAGTCTCAATGTTAAATGTTAAATGAGTCAATTGTATTCTTTCTTTTCCTTAATTTAATGGTGTGTAAAAGTGATAAATATAATAAGTTTCCATAGTCTTACAATGTACAATAGATAAATAATAGAGCTATTTCTACCATTCTATTGAATACAAATTATTTTGATGTGTTTTATAGTTTCTACAATTATATTAGTAATAAGGTTTATTCTACATTTGAAGAAAATAACATTTGATTTAGTTGAAAAAGAACTTGACAATATTTAGTTCTTATAATTTATTTGAGTAACCAAATATAAGTTTATATGAAATGAATTAAAATAATTAGATAAACTCTTAAAATTTTGTATGTGAAATAAATTTGAATAATTAAATAAACTTTTAAAAAAATTGTAAAATAAATATATAATAAAAAAAACTAATTATGTAAATAAAATATATTGCATATCATGCTTAAATTAAATAGTTATATATTTGAAGAAAAAACTATAATTAGATAAACGCTATAAACTAATCTTGCTAAGGGTATGTCCCCCATGTAGCTACTTAGTTTATTTTGGCTAGCAACCACTGCTCAATATTTTTAGAAGATATTTGTGGAGCTAGTGACCCCATGAATATTTTTTTAGAAAAAAGTAAAAAAAATAGGAGGGAAGGAAATATATGCAACCAATTGACATATTTTTCATTATGCAGTGGCTGTTTATTTCCAGTCCCTCTTTTTTTCACAGCGTATTTGCAATTCCTAAACATAGCTGCCATATTATCATTTTCCTATAATTGTAAATTTCCATGGGACCACTCCAATGCTCAAATTTTAAACAGACAAATAACTTAAGCAGCAGCATAGGGACACAGGGTAAGAAAACAAACTAACCACATTTATTAGCTAATAGGCTTATATGTCGGACATTTTTGTCCCGGAAAGTTGTCTCACGCCTGAAAGTTGTCAGCCTCTCCGAAAATTGTCTCACGCCGACAGCGAATTCCCTTTCCCCGAAATACTGTGTCGGTGGATGTTGGCTTTCATCAAAATTTATGTGCTTCGCTTTTATGACAATAGACGTATAGCTACATCCTTACACTTTTTAGCTATAATACAGAATAATGTGACATGGCTTGAGGAAGCTATGCTCATATTCCAACAAAAAAGATTTGCAGATGGACAAAGCAAGATTTGCTTTTAAGTGTTTAAAGGCATGCTCCTTGTCTTTGTTCATTTTGGTTCCTTTTTAAATTAATTCCAGGGAGAAATCATTTTTTTAAAACATTGCAACGGTGAAAATCTGTATCTTTTATGTATTTTTTTTAAATTTAGTTTTAGGTTTAAATTGGCAATGTTTTAATGTATTTAACTATATACTTACAATATTTTTGTTTATAGATGGGTTTGTATATTTAGTTTTATCAGGCCGATAGGGAAATTCTAAACTCGTTGGTTGTTCTCACACTGAAAAAAAAATCACGTCAAAAGCAATCTTGTGTCGTTTAATGTCTTAGTTATAAGTAGTATCAAGTAGTATCGTCACTAAATCTTTTTATCATAAAATACATTACTTTTGGACATTTTTAGTTGGTGCTTTTATTGCTCAAAATGCCTTTTGTGTTTGGTACTATGCATTCCTTTATGAGATGGGTTTTATTTATTGATATGAATAAATATATATTTATAAATAGTATTTTATATGAATATTATATTATATTTATAAATATAAAATAATATGTAATCTATTATCAATATGAATATTATAAAATGTATTTTATATTTATTAATAATATATTTAAAAAAATGTATTTTATATTTATGTATATTAATAATATATTTGAACTAGTTTGAATATATTTATAAATAGCATTTTATAATATATTAATTACATTTATAAATATTAAATAATATATAACATATTATCATTATCTATATTAATAATATATTTGATCTAAATAGTTTGAATATAATAATATATAAATTATATTTATAAATATAAAATAATATGTTATATATTATCAATATGAATATTATAAAATATTATAAAATGTATTTTATATTTATTAATAATATATTTAAAAATGTGTTTTATACTTATATATATTAATAATATATTTGAATTAAATAGTTTGAATAAAAATAATATTATATTAGTATTGATAAAATATTTAAAATTTTGTATAGAACATGGAATATGATAACTAATTTACAATATTAATTAGATTATTATTCACAGATTAAATTAAATAATTATAAAATCACTTTTAAGCAAACAAAACAAAATAACTCTTTATTTAGGAGTTATTTATTTGGATAATTTTTTCATTTAGTTTTTACTTTATAATAAATATTATATATTTATATGTTACTTTAAAAAAATAATTTTATAGTTTTAGTTTTTTTAATTTGAAGAGTTAGTTTTATTTACATTTGTAAAGGCTTGTCTAACACTTCATTTCTTTCTATTTGTTAACACAAATCAATGTAGCATTTAACTAAATAAAAATATAATTTACAAAAATATATATTATAATGGATTTAAAGTTTAAATTCTCACTAAATTTGATAGAATTAAAGGTTAATAATTAAAACTTAATTTTGACCAATAAAAATATAATTAATATTTACCACATTTTAAACCCCCTGAGATATAAAAAACTACTAGCAGTGGCAATGGGTAAGCCCAGATAGCATAAAACTAGATCAATTATAATTATCATATTAAATTAATTACTCAAAAAATAATTAAGCTTTAAAATTCACTATTGTTATATTTTTGTTTTCAACTATAATCACTTTGCAAATTTCTTATTGTTTCAGTTCCCTTGATTTAGTTTATTTTATTTATTTCATTGAAACTAACTTAAATTTATATGCAAGTGACTGAAGGTAAGTTTGTGAAGTTAACGTGAAAACCTAATTTTTATTACTTGCCTATTAGTTGTGTCTTCTTCAAAAAAAGATTTATAGTTCAATTTTAAAATTAGGAAAAAAAAATATTAACAAAAATTAAAACTTACATATATATAAAGTATACCATAAAAAATGTTACTATCTTCACAATTTATATTTTCTCTCTATTCCTCTCTCTATATCTCTTTCCCTCCTTCCCTCTATATCCCTTTTATTTCTATCTCCTCTATCTCTCTCTTTATCTAAAAGCATGTCTTCAAAATCAGTCTCATCTATTTTCCTCTCTATCTCTCTATCCTATATATCTCTTTATCTCCCCCTCCCATGCAAATGACATGATGCCTTCAGTGTAGCTGCCAGTGGACATGTACTCTATTTGGATTGTTAGCATCTCTCTCTCTCTCTCTCTCTCTCGTATATCTTCTGTATAACCCATACTTTCACCAAGTATTGAGTTTAAATCCATACAAACTTCCTCAAAATCAATACTATTTTTTTGTCATTTGTTCATGGACGGTGTTTATCTATGTCATTCTCTCACTCCCTATATCAATTTCGTAGAAAAATAATAATAATAATAATAATTGCCATAATATTCAATACTCGTACTGTCTACCTATTTGAAATGACTCTCTTTATATAGAATCAAAATAAAAATAATGTCCATAATTTTCAATACTTCCTTTTGGTAGCCTCTTCAATTTGGGTAGGAACTTGGTTATGAAAGTAATGAATTTATAACTTATTGAAGTCCAAATCAGTACAAAGTGAATGTTTTATTATTCTATCAAGTTAGACTTGAATGCATTGCAATATATGAAAATTCATATAAAATAGAGGAATATTTTTTCTGAACATCATTGGATCAAGATAGAAATGTCTAACATACATACTCCTCAACAAAATGGTGGTGTTGAAAGAAAGAATAGGACCTTAGTAGAAATGGCATGATGCATGTTATAATCTAAGTATCTTCCTTTATTTCTTTGGTTTGAGGTTGTCAATATGGAAACTCACATGTCTTGAATAGATCTACTACAACTTGTTTACAAAATACCAAGGAAGCATGGAGTAGCAAGAAACCAAATGTTAAGTATTTTAGGGTGATTGGATGTGAAGCATTTTCCCAGATACCTAATAAGATTAGACAAAATAAATTTGATAGTAAGAGTGTAAATTGTATCCTTGTCGTCTATGATGATCACAGGAAATAATATATGTTGTATGATCCTCGTGTGGAGGATGTGTTGACAAGTAGGGATGTCAAGTTTAATCAAGGGTTCAAGGATATGATAAAATCCTCTCCAAATCCTATCGAACAAGTGGTCACAAGTAATGGCATATCTTATAGTAATTTTGAAACCAACATAAGTTCAAAGTTAACTTCCAATACAATTGAAGAATCTAACCCTTCTTAGAAGACCAAAAATCCTCAAGAAATTTATCAAAGAACTTAACAAGTTATTAAAATAAAATAATTTAAATGAAAAAATCTACATTAATATATATTTATTATATTATTTTGTATATTTATTAGTGTTTTATTTTTAAGTAAAATATAATATTAAAATTGAGTTTGGAAAAAATAATATTATTTTAGAATTTAATATAAAATAATTTATAAAAAATAATTAAAATAAAATAAAGAATTAAAGCTATTTATTATGCAATATAATAGTAATTTAATTATAAATCTAATGTGAGGTATCCCATGTTTTATTTTCTCAATGTTGATTGATGTATTTAGTATGATAACTAATGGGACGTAGTGATGCATTATATTATATTATTACATGCATCATTTTGGGGCAAGAACATTATTTCTTTTTGTTTTTCCCCATTCATTTTCACATTCATTTGGACAAAAGTAGTATTGTGCTTGTTTGAATTCATAAGTAAAAATTCCTCAAGAAGCTAACAAAACTCATAAGAGACTAAAAATGTGGGTCTAGTCATGTCTTGATGCACCAAAACATACCATTGATTAAGTTGCAGTAAACTAGGGTAGTGTGGAATTTTAAACAACCATAGGCACTAGCTCGACACCCGGTACTAAGTCAATATGAAAGTTTACCTCATGACTGGGTGGAATCCTCAGTAACTCTGCTAGAAACACATCAGGAAACTCTCTCAGGATGGGATGGTCATCCAAAGATGCCTTAAGCTCATCCTTTGATTTGTCACTTACTGTAATAGTGAACATCTGACATCCCTTCTACATGCATCACTTAAGCTGCTGAGCATATATCATATGCACTGTTGTGGGCTTCTGAATGCCCACTATCTCAATTGATGAACCATGATTGTCTAAGTATCTAATTGCCTTTCGATGATAATCTAGCTTGGCTCGATGAGCCACAAGCTAGTCCATACCCAAAACCACATCGTAGGATCCTAATGTCATAACTCTAAGGTCACATATTGTGGCAAAGGGTCCCAAAGATATCTCGCAGTCATAGACTAAGCCATCTATTATCATCTTGGCCCCTGAGGCCAACTCAACTACCTACCTATCACCTTGGCTAGAGGCCACTAGCTTGCAATGCTCCACTAATGATGGAGATATGAAAGAGTTAGTAGCATTAGAGTCAAAAAGAATAGAAATGGGAACACCCCTATTATACCTAAGATCTCAATCACTGATGCCTAAAAATTAGCCTGGCGGTTATCAACCACTACGAACATACAGTGGGACCTGCCCACATCTCCAACCGTCTACTCTAATCCTCTTGTATGAGGTTGCCCCTGCTGTAAAGCCCTGTGGACACTCTTTGGCTAGATGTCCCGCTCCACCACACACATAACATAGGCCCCTAGCCTGTACCTGTCCAGTCTGAGTCCTACTTGACTATTGCTATCCAGATCTATTTGTGGACCCTTGTGAACCCCTATATGATTGCTGCAACCTCATGGGTTCCATAGGTGGTTCCTGCTACCTTTGGTCTCTGCACGGGTCCTACTACTGCTAACCTTAATTATGCCCCCCATGTGCCCTCTGTTGTGGCCTGGATCTCTGCTGTTGTTGCGGTTGTTGCTGTTGTGGGGGTCTAGGAGGTAAGGATGTAGAACTAAATCCCCCTCTCTAAGGTGGTGGTGGTGGTTTGCAGTAACTCTGCTGATGCTCCTGGTGCCCATGATCCTAAAACTAAGGGCGTGAACTCTGCCCTCATCCCTGTATCTCCTCAACTATGTATGCCTTCTCGGTAGCATCACTCAGTGTCTGGGGGTCTGCCATGCGTACAGGCCCTACCATGCTATGGTTCAACCCTTTGATAAACTTATGAACTAGGAATTTCTCATCATGGAGATACTCCGCATATCGAGACAACTCAGTGAATTTGCCCTCATACTAAGCAACAGTAAGCCCTCTCTACTGAAGGTCATGGAAATCATCTATGCAACGCTGTCTATAGTGATTTGATAAATATCGCACATTGAAGCGCTCAATGAAAGTCCCCCATGTGAGTGTGTCTAATGATAGATGATGCTTGCACTCCTTAGTGCGCCACTAAGTAGTTGCTGCATCTCACAATAGGTGGACTACCACGCATGCCTTCGTGTTGCCCTCGTAAGGATGCAACATGAAGCATCTATCTAAGTTGATGAGCCAAGCCTCTGCCTCAGCTCCCTCTATGGTCTTGATAAAAGTAGGAGGATTTAGCTTCAAAAAATCCCTAATGGGATATCCTCAGTCTTTGTGCCCTCTGATAGGCTCATCCACATAATAATCATAAGGCCTGTGAACAATCTTCTCCACTCGCACTGCCTCCTCATACCTAGTGTGACGTGGAGGGCTCTTGCTATGGGCCCTGTATGCCAATCAAACTTCCTCTACCATCCTATCTGGTATCTCAACATATGGCTCCAAACATGATGCCTCTTATGGCTCGACGTAGGGCTCCACACGTGGCTCAACACGTGACTCTATTCGTGGTTCCACGCATGGCTCCTCTCGTGGATCAATGCAGGGCTCAACATGTGGCTCTATGCACAACTCAACTGCGGCCGGTGGTAGTCTATCTAACACTGCCTGTAGAGCCTGCAATAGCTATGGCCCAATATCTAGTATAGGTAGGGCCGGTGGCGCCTGTAGTACCTGTGGGGCCAGTGGTGCCTGTCCCTTAGTTGAAGAATCACTATGAACCTCTACGAACTCCGTGCAACGTGAATGTGCTCGCCAAACTCATTGGGGAGGCATCCTACAAAAATGAGGTAACCACAAATTAATCAAAGTTGCAGAATAATAATGTGCCCTAAACAAGCCCAGTGTTTAAAATTGAGCTCTAATACCAAATGTCATGCCCATATTTCCGATGCAGTCACAACACACAACACACGTGTCATGTCCACATTTGCCATGTGGTCATGACATGAATTACCAAAAACTTTTCCGCATGTCCCTAGGAACCCCCTCGCACGCGTCTACGTGCTCGGTGGCAATACGCATAAGTCGTAAACATGTCAATCGATAATCGGGGAAGTACATCTACCTACACATTCCCTTGCATGATGGAAGCCATCTAGGGGGTATGCGACGTGATGTGCACCACTTCTAGGGTTAGAAGGGATTTAATTTGAACCCTAAGTTTCCTAGGTGAAAGAGATGATTTCGACTGATTTAAAACCAAGCTCTAAATCTAATGCATAAATTACGATCGAATAATAATTGCACATTAAATGGTAAGGTGGTCATATATTAAAATGGAGTGATTAAATGATGTCACAAAAATGCCATAAAAATGAAACCCTAAAATTTGGGAAAAATTGGACAGGATAACGCATTTTCAATTATTGAATTAAAATTTTTAAAAAGAAGAATCTCTAAAAATAAATTAATGCAAAAATTAAAATAAATAATCGTAAGGAAAATTTAAATAAACTTCAAGGTCAAATGAATTTGACCACTCAACAAATTTATAAAATTTGAATAAAAATGAATGACCAAAATAAAACTCAATACTTAAGTCCATTAATAAATATAATTTCGTCAATTACATTTATTAATTATCTCAAGTTAAAATAATTTAAAAGGAGGATCAAAATAAAAAAATATCCCCTCTAGGATAAAATAGAATAAAATTAAAATTAAATTAAATAAAGAAATTTCCCCATCACCTTAGATTAAACGGACAATTTAATCAAAATGAAAGCCCAAATAAATAACAAACAAAGGGATAAAGCATCCCTCCAAGAATTAAAACAACCCATCCCACCAGTAAAATTCCACATGGGATTAAAATATCCAACTCCCAAAGAATAATAAAATCAACATAATTAAACCTCGAGAAGAGTCAAATAAGTCAAAAATGACTCTGAGGCAAAAGAGAGGGAAAATGTATCTCTGTGCACAAGGAATGATTAAAAGAAAAATCGAAATAACAAGTTTATTTCCCTCACATTTCCCACTCAACCCTAAGTTTCATTATTTTATTATTTTCTCAAACCGAAGCCCTAATCCAATATTTTATTATATCCTTGTGGAAAACCCTATCTTTCTCTTTTTGTTTTCGCAATTCATTTGTATTGTTTTCTCTTGTTTTTGCTTGCCTCCATTGTTTGCAAATTTATAGGTTGAAGGTTCGTTCCCCATCCATGGCCGCCATGAAGAATAGCTAGAGGTATACTTGTTGCATATACATTTAGGGTCTCGTTGATTTATTATTATTTTTTTAAAAGTAAGTATATATATATATAGTTTCCAAGAAAAAAAATGTATAGAGAAGCATTCACATTTTATAAATATATATAGTTTCCAAGGAAAAAATGCATAGAGAAGCATTCACATTATATATATATATATATATATATATCTATATATATATATATATAATGTTTTTATATTAGAAAAATTGTTGCAGGCAACAGAGGGCAGCCAAGGGCCGAAAGGCATAGGAAAGAGGCGTCTACAGTAGTGTCGCCGTTGCTGCTGCTATGAGGGAGGGTCGCTGTTGCTTAGGGGTTCCATGGATGGTAAGGGGTGTGGGGAGGGCATCGAACCTAGTGTGGGTGGGGGATCGGCCCCCTCCCCACCCCTGCGGATTTGCAAAAAGGTTAGTATGGTGGGCGGCGGCCATGGCCGCTATCCCCCACACTAACTCTTTTTTTTTAATTTCCTTACCTAAAACTTAGACCCCATAAACTTTAGGGTTCGGCCAACAAATTTAGATTTAAAATGCTATAAAATAGTTTTATTTTATATTGATTATAAATGTATAAATCTTTGCTACATTTTGTTATTACTTTCAGAAATATATATATATACACACACACACGCACAATGGTATATATACACACTGTGTGTTTAAATCACAGTGAGATAAAATACAAATATAACCAGAATCATATATATATCTTTAACATGTACACCCACTTACAAAATAAAATAATAGGACAAACTGTTTTATACAATAATCATATTTAAATTTCCTTTGAGCACCATTACTATTTCCTATTTTTTTTGCAAAAATAATACAACAACTAATTATTTCTTTCCTTCCCTTTTTAGCAGCATATAAGGTGAACATAATACTATTCTTTTGATATAACAGAAAAACATATAATCCTATTTTTAACATTTTCTTGAGATTAATGCATAGTTTCCACAACAAATTTTCTCTTATTTCTAAAAAACTCATTTCATGAGCTACTTCAGCATTTGCACTTTCTTTTCTTTTCCAATATAAAATGACAGTATATACAAAGGTCTTTTCTGTTCAAACTTTTAACACACCCATGTGCACAAACAATAAAATGGTAGACATGTATATTTCTTTTCCACACAGCATACAACTAAAATTTCAACAGCAACACATACTTCTTTTTTTTTTTAAATAATATGATAGAAAAATATATTTTCCTTGGAATTCCTCCATAAAACAAAAACACAACAGTAAAATACAATAAATAAAATTTGAATAAACATTAAAGAGTGCTCTAATTAAATCTCCTTTCATGCCAACACTAAGAATAGTAATCATTTTGTCAAAAAATACAATGAGGCCTCTAAGGCCATGGCTCCAAAACAACCAACTACAAGTAGTGCCAAACACCAAAAATGGACTTCCACAAGCTCCATTTTCCCCAACTAAAAACCTGTAATAAACACACAACAATGGGGAACCAAGCCATGAAGGAATGTCATCCTCCCTACCATAGACCCGCTAGTGGGTCACCCCCAAGCTAGGGAGGTAGGAGTTCACACAGTTTTGCACACACACACACCACCAAATAGAAATTTTCAAACACACAAAACATTACTCTCGTGGATTTGCACAAAAAAAACTCAATAAATTGAGTTTGGAAGGGGTAGAGAAATGGACCCCTCAACTCAAGAGGCCACCCTAAGAACTCCAAAGATCTCAAAAATCCCAAGGCCTCAAGCCAAACACATTTTCCACCAAAACTCAAAAATCACAATGGCACTCATGCCAAATCACATATTGTTTCCAAAACTATTATGATGCCCTCAAGGCTAAAAGTAGTGCAACACAAAGGAGATGACCTCGAGGAGGTTCACTCTCTCCTACCCCAAACTAGTTGAGCCTTTCCTCCAAAATGGAGGTGCTCTCACCACACCCATCCCACACAAACATAAAATGACAACCCACATAATATGCAACCACATACACAAAAGAAAGCATAAGCAAAAAGGGTAACGGCCATAACCATGGAGCTTACCTTCAAAATCCCTAAAATGGAAGCACGTTTGATGAAGAGCTCCAAGCTTCCCAAACATTTCTCCAACTCTCCAAAATTTTCTAATTCCCCAAAAACAAAGAACTCCAAAAATAGAAGGAAAAATGCCAAATGCAAGAACCCCACACTCCTCTTCAAGAGGAGGTAATATAGGCCTTCCAATTTGGCCTTGAGGAATGAGAAGGTGACACTTGTCACCTTCTCATTCCTCATCCCATGCCACTTGCAAAGGAGAAGGAGTGTGAGGGTGACCTAATTCCATTCAATCCCTCACCTTATCCACTTGTGCTCTCACACATGTGTGAGAGACCAAGTGGTGAGGTGGCAATTCCCTTCAAGCCTCCATGAGGATAAGGGATGCCATATGGCATCCTCTTATTCTCCAAGAGAGTCATCTCCCTCCAAGATGCTCTCACACATGTGTGAGAGTCTTGGAGGGAGATCCCACACACTTGGGAGTCTTGGAGACCTCCCAAGTCTTCTTGGTGAAGGGATGCCCAAACTTTGGGAAGGGAGATGGGTCTTTCCCAAAGCATGACTCATCTCCCACCCTTAGCCATTTCAAAATTCGTCACATTGACTAAACCTTAGTTTGGAGTGACCAAAAGTGAGTTACCCTAAGGTTTAGTTAGTCAAAATTGAACCTAGACCCAATGGTAACCACGTAGGGTAAGTTTTGGGACACTAAGGTACACCTAGGGAGGCATAAATTCACTTTTAAATGGCCCATAAATAAAAATAATACCAAGTGGTGTAAAACAATTATAAATATACAACACATGGTATAAATCAACTAAGAAAGGGGTCACTAGGCCAAAATAATTAAATTAAGTATGCACACAAGCAACATTCGATCACACGTGATCCTCATCCCTCTTGGGAATGGATCGGTTTCACAGGGAGTAACATATGTGTGAACACTACCTCCGATTTCCCATGGCCTGGGAATATAGTCCTGCACAACTAGATCAAGTGTCAATCACATCATGGATAATCATAGCCGAAGCAACTGAAATTAAATTCATGTCATTGCATACAACATTAATCATTTACAACATAATTTAATATTATAACTACCTTTTCTATCTAATGTCTCATAATCATCATAAAATAACATATCCACATAATGAACTTGAAATCACATCAATAATCATCATCAACTATATCTCATATATCTAATATCATCATAACATCAAAATATGATAAAATCAAATCACCACATGTCTAATCAATGTCAAACCAAAATTCAGGAGCTATAATCTAATCTGCATAATGGAAGTAATAGTGTCTCAAAGTCTGATAATGTCACCAACTGTAATGTAAAATGATCAAAATAAGGAAGGAAAATAATCGGCCTCACAACATTAGTTTTTTTCATTGAAATCTATCTTTTTTTTTCCCCAAAACTTATCAGCCAACAATAACTATGATAAATATGAGGCATGGTGAGGCGTTACAATTTTTCTATCTTTAAATCTACATTATATTCTATTTTAAATTTTAGTAATATCTACTTTTCTAAGGCACCTCTAGGTATTTTCTTTTGTAAAAAGATTGCATTAAATATGGCCTTCTCACATTTTATTCCTATCTCCAATTGGGTCTATCTTCAGGAATCTTGTCTCCATTTTTTTTAATTATTAACATCTACCTTTTCTTCCATAATTCTTATATTATTAATCTATTTATATTAATATCTTATATTTAATGCTAGATAATTTAGCTAATAAATTATAACCTTATATTTAACCCTAACTAAATTAACTTTAATATATCTCTAATTATATATATCTATCTTATATTAATATATTTAGATAATATATATATTAGATTAAAATATTGATTACAAAATTAAATGTATAAGAAGGATATCTCTAATTAAATTAATTTTACTAATAATATTAGTTAGAATAATATATTATTCTATTTTCTATGATAGATTATTGTTTAATTAAATTTATTTGATATGAAAAATTAATAATTTATTTATAAAAGAAATAAAATATGTTTGATTTTTTTTATTTTCATCTCAACATCTCTACTACTTCTTGCTTTCTTTATTTTCTTTCTAAGTTTTATGCTTGCTTTGGATTTTATATGTATATAACTTTTTTGTATACAATAGGGTATTGTTCTTCACGATCTTCTAATTTTTCTCTTTCCTCACATTGGCTTTTTCTCACTGAAATCTGCCTTTTTTTTTCCAAAACTTATCAGTCAGCAATAACTATGAGAAATATGAGGCATGATGAGGCGTTACAATTTTTCTATCTTTAAATCTACATTATGTTCTATTTTAAATATTCAAATTATCTATATATATTAGATTAAAATATTGATTACAAAATTAAATGTGTAAGAAGCATATCTCTAATTAAATTAGTTTTACTAATAATATTATTTAGACTAATAGATTATTCTATTTCCTATGATAGGTTATTCTTTAATTTAATTTATTTGATATGAAAAACTAATAATTTATTTATAAAAGAAATAAAACATGTTTGATTTTTCTATTTTCTTTGGATTATATATATATATATATATATATATATATATATATATATATATATATATATATGATTTTTTTGTTGTGCAAGTAACAGATAAGCTATTTTTCTCTTTCCTCACAGCGCATTGGAATTTTTCTATCTTTAGATCTGTATTATGTTCTATTTTAAAATCTTGTGATATCTACTTTTCTAAGGCACCTCCAGGAATTTTTTTTTGTAAAAAGATTGCATTAAATATGGCCTTCTCACGTTTTATTCCTACCTCCAATTGGCGCTATCTTAGGAACCTCTATCTCACATTTTTTTTTTAATTATTAACATCTACCTTTTCTTCTTAGTGGTGTCTTAATTCAAACTGAGAGATGTGCAACTTCTTGAGTAAAGAAGCAGGATTTTGATTTTTTCTATTTTTAAGATTGGAATCTTATTTGTTGTTTTTGAATTTTATGATTTTTGTTTATAGGATTCTTATTTACCAGAATATGAATCTTTTAGCCCCTTCCTACAACTGTAGGATGCCTCTCGGTGTAATAATTTTTCTTCTAGATTTCAATGTGTTATATAATGGTAGAGCTTAACCAACTAGCGCATTGTAAAATGACCGATTGGTCGATACCTTCTTGATAAGTCTGTGAGAAATCAACTGCACGAATAAATTAACTGATTGAAGAGGTCGATAGAGATCCATTGAACATCTTGCGATGAAAAGTAAAAAAATGGAGTCAAAATTTTGGTAAACACGACAATGTGCCAGCTACTTACGATGGAGCTTATATAATAGACATTGACTACAGTAGTAGTATACTAGTATTCATTGAAGGTTCTTCCATGAGGGAGCTTATTTGAATGTAGTTTTCCAACCTCTAAAGATAGCATGTTGACTGTGGTAGAAGATTATTTATCTTCTGCAGAACCAGTGTCCGGCTACAACTATAACGTTGTGTCGTGCCCTCACTATACCGAAGGCAAGATGATTGAGGCCATTTTCTAGGTTGTATGACAATTTCCTATGGTAAAGGGAGTAGATGATGTCATTGTAAGGAAGCAAGGTGTATGGAAACAGTTTCCTATGTTAATTTTGAGAGGAGTGTTTTGCAAATAATTTACAATAGATCCAAAGTTATTATAGAAAGAAAAGAAACACACACAAATTAACAATAAGCAATAAACCATAACATAGTGATTTACATGAGAAAAACCCACTCCAAAACCTATGAAATATATATTAAATTTGAAATAGATTAAAACATACTTGTAATGCAAGTTTTTACAGGAGTATATCACTAGCTAGATATTCACCGTGTACCTACAAATTCTCTAATCACAACTTTGATATTGTTACTGTAAATGACTCCTCAAGTATCCATTATATAGACACAAACTAACTAATAATAGCACTTGGCTGAAAATAACCTCTTACAATTGTCATAGAATTTGTCATAGATATCATACAATTTGTCATGAAATATTCACCACACTTCTGCCAATGATAACCTTTATAAATAAAATAATTTATGACAAATGTCATAGATGGTTTAGATTCCCAATAACTCCCCCTATTTCTGGCTCTTACAATTGTCATAAAACCTCTAAAAATATGTTGTCCATATTTTGTCAATAAATGAGCATCTATGACAACTTAAAACTCATCATACAAGGCACAAATACCCACTTAAAGTCTCACACCCCATTTTGGTGGAACACAATTATTTAATAAAACTAAATTATAAAATATGTCAAATAGTTATAAGAAAATGTTAAATAGTAAAAAATAAACTTAGGAAATTTGTAAGGTTGAGACACCTAATTTCCCAACATTTTCCCTCTTGTCAAATACCTTGCAAGAGCCAATGAGTAACGTATCATCACGTAATCAACTACTAGGGGCTAAGAGGCCCATAGACTCTAAACACCATGTGAACTTCTCTGTGCTCATGGGTTTGAGCAATGCATCTACAAAATTCATCAAAGTTTCTATCTTTTCTAGCTTCACCCTGCCATCCTTGACCATATCACTCACAAAATTATTAAACATCTATATACTTGGTCTCAGCATGAAAAGTCAACTTTTTAGCAAGACAAATTACACTTTGACTATCACAATAAACTATAACTATTCCTTGTTTCAATGCAATGTTTGAACATATTCTCTTAAGCCAAATGAATTCTTTACAGATATGAGTTGCTACTATATGCTCAAGCTCTATAGTGGATAAAGCAACCTCAACCTATCATTTACTCATTCAACTTATTGTACCACCGAATAAAGTCAAAACATAAGCACTAGTTGATCTTCTACTATTGACATCACTTGCCTAGTCTAAATGCACATAACCATGAATATCTAGGGAATGTCCATCTCTAGTACCATGAAAACACAAGGAATACTTTGAGGCGCCCCTCGCATATTTGAAGATTCTTTTGACTACATCCTAATGACATCTTCAAAGATTAGACACATATATACTAAGTACTCCCATTACATAGGCAATGTCTAGTCTTGTACAATCCATAACATACATTAAGTTACCTACAACACTCTAGTAAGGAACTTTGCTAATGTCTTCCATCTCTGAAGGGGATGTAGGATAATGTGTTACAAATAACTTCATTCCCAATGTCATAGTAACACACATTCGACTACAATTCTACATGTTAAAATTTTGTAAAATTGAATTCACATACTTTGGCCTAGCCAAAGATTTCTATTCAGTATGTCTTTTTTGATCTCCATCCCAAGAATGTGTTTTTTCACAAAAAGAGCTTTCATTTCAAATTTTACAGAGAGTTGAGAATTATGTTATGAAGTCAAACCCTTCCCTTTGCCAATAAGCAATATGCCATCAACATACAAAGAAATAATAAGGAAATGATCATCATCAAATTTGAAATAAACATTATGATCAAATTTCAAATACTTAAATCTGAAAATTGACACATGAATTAAGCTTTTGGTACCACACACTATGACTTTTTTCCAAACCAGAGAAGGATTTCTTCAACTTACAAACCAAAGTTTCTTTACCTTTAACCACAAGTGCTCTGGCTATGCCATATAAATGTCCTCCTCCAAGTCACCATGAAGGAATGTCATTTTCACATCATTTATTTGACCTCTATGTCATAAGCCACAATAATAGATAACAAAAATCTAAAGAATGTCTTTTTTGCAACTTGGGAGAAAATCTCACCATAATCAACCCCCTCAACCTAGGATACTTATCCTTTTGCAACCAACCATGCTTTGTATTTATCAATATTGCAATCTGAACCTATCTTCTTTTTGAACACTCATTTGCATCCAATAGGTTTCCATCCCTCAAGCAATGGTACAAGGTCCCCTATATCATTCATTTTTAGTGCTTCCATTTCTTCATCCATGGCTATTTTCTAGGATCCTACATCATTCATACCTAATTCTTCTTGTGAAAATGACTAAGTGATATTATGGTGCAAAGCCAAATAGAGAGCATTTGTAATATTCATTTTAGTTCTTCTACTTGAGGAGTTGTGCACAAACACCATAAACCTTTTGGGTGATTTTGTGTTTTGTCAAAATTATTTGAGTATCCTTAATTCTTCAATGCCTTTTCCTTATCGAGACATTTTAAAAAATAAAGTTCTTAGTATTTGACCATTAAATTGTTCAATTTTTAAAAATTATTTTTATGAATTTAAAAATTATTTAATACTTTTTCCCATTAATGATGCATAAAATTATGATTGACTATTTCATAGTTAAATATTTTGATGTTTAAGCTCACCAAAACAATAAAAAACATAATTCTTGTGAGTATTTCTTCTCCTCCACAAGATAAAAGAGATGATTACGTTTTTGTACCAATTTGACTATCTTTTTGTCATGTTTCTATAGAGTAGTATTAAATGAGAACAACTATTCAAACTAAGGGTTGGACACATATTTACCATGTCTTCCTCCAAGCAAGAAGGTGAAGTAAAATGAGTAATCTTTTTGTACACGTTACTTAGGGATAGCTATACATCTCATCATGTTTATAAGAGTATTCAAAAGTGCATGTCTCTCTTGTCAACTCTTGCAAATTGCTTGTAGTTTGAAAATATTCTAATACATTATATGGGAAGGGATTTCTTGTAGTATGGAAATCATTGAGTGCCTTATATATGAAGGTTTTTAATCTATAATATATTTAATTGTTGAAAAAAATCAAATTCACTCTATTTACAACTTGATATTGGAAATAATTTTTATTTCTTTATATACAATATTGCCTTTACTTTTTTGTGGTAAATTGTTAGGCAACCGCATACTATATAAGGTGCATCCACAATATTTTAAAAGTAATGTCATGTTATCTCTGTGGATTGACAGTTTTTATTTTGTTCAAAAGATATACAAACTTTAAATCTTGTTTGCACGACCATTAAATAATTACACAATATTTAAATTTCGAGAACTTTTGGGTTAGTCGCTATGAAAGATATTGCTTTAGATTTACTCTTTTGTCTAATTTTTAATGCTAAAATGTCGGTTGAAATCAAATTCGAATTATTTATTAAGACTTGCCACTATTGAGTGGTATTACTTTTATTAAAATCACCCAATTATTGCAGTTAGCGTTGTCCATTCGGGTATGCCACTCCTGGAATTCAATATACTATTTTTCCCATTTTAACATTCAATATTTGTAACATTTAAGCATGAAAAATGTTTTTTTTAAAGGGATTTAAACATGTGTCTCCACTATAAAAATCCCTAATGATTTACTAGTTGAGCTCACCCCATTTGACTTGGGAAAAGTGCTATGTTATCTTTGTAGATTTAGTTTTTTAATTTTATGGACTATCTACACAAACAATTCCTCTAATCTTGAATTTTTAAAAAATATTGTTTTATCATTTGGAAAACAAATTGTTGTTTTTTCTTCATATTTAGGGTTAATTGTTGGTAGAAATCAAAGACTATTTTACAACTTGACATTGGAAATAAGTTTAATTTCTTCATGTAAAATATAGCCTCTAGTTCTTTATATTTGAATTATTAGGCAACCACATTATATAAGATGTATCAAAAAAATTAGGAGTAATGACATGTTATGTTTGTGAATTTAGGGTTTTTATTTTGTTTTGAATCTATGCAAACATTAAATCTTGTTTTCATAGTTATTGAACAATATTTAAATTTTAAGAACTTTTGGGTTTATCATTGTGAAAGTCTTTTGCTTCAATTTTTTTTTGGGGATTTACATGTTATATTGTTGGTTCAAATCAAAGTCACTGTATTTATTAGAAGTCTTTTTTCCCCTCTACATGGGAGACTATGGTTAATAGTTCACTTTCTAGTGTTAAAAGTGTTCCATGGGATATGCAAGATATATGGTTCAATTATTGGATAACATATTATACATTGTTTATTTGATAGGTACTAAGAAATGACATGATATACTTGTGCATTTTGGCCTTAAATCTGGTTATGTAGTTACACAAACTTTGAATCTAACCACTTAGCATCTAACGCTTTTTTTTGAAAAATTACTATTTTGTGTATATTATATTAGGTCCTTGTTTATTTTCTACCCTTTATTATTTTTAAAGTGAGGATACTTTGTTTTTGGACTATGCATGTAAAGAAATATATTTTCCATTCCTTATCAACTCTACTGGGCCTTGTTAGGATCACCATTCAAACATTATTAGTTGGCACGTAAAATGACTCATTCAATGTAATTGTATCTTGTTTTTCAATGTGTTAAAAACATCTTAGGTTGACATAATTATTATTCAGTTCACAAGGAGGGATTATTTCTAATTCTTGATATTATTATTTAGTTTTGAGAGTTCTAAATTTTATGCTTTTAAATAAATGTGTGCTCACTGCATAGATTTTTCTGTTGTTCAACATCATCTAGATTGTAGCTAGAACTTAAGAGTTTGAGCTTGGCATAGTTATTATATTGTTGGTAGTCAAATTTAAAGTCCTAGGTAATCTGGATAGAGATTAATAATGACCAATGAACATGTCATTATTCAACGTTGAGAGCTATAAAGTTTCCCTATGAGTAAATGTTTTCACAACATTAGTGATTTCGTAGTCTATTAGTGATTTCGTAGTCTATTCATAGTAGGCATATGTCTTCATAGTCTATTTACATTTTTTTTAATGTTAAACTCAATTATTCATATATAGAGAAAACCTTGCATTTAATCATATTTTAATGGTACTACATGTTCGTCATTTGTCATACCTATTGATCTCTGTTAACCAACATTTCCTACAATAAATTTATGACATGTTTCATTTCCAACTCAATTGTCTTTTTTTTCCATTTTCTTCATAGTTTTATACATGTAAGAGAATCCTTTTTATTTACACTTTACCATTCTATTGGCATCTTGCCAATCATTTTTCATATTATTTTATGATAGATGAAATAAAATAAAATAAACACGCATTATTAGTCCATGCATTATTTTTCATTTTTTATATCGTGGGGTCACACCGTATTATTAATCCATCCATCTTAACATTTAGTGTCATTGGTTGTATTCGACTACCCACATCTCGTGATTGCTGACATTGTTCTTAGCCGAATGCTGTATCACCTCTATATAAATCCCATCGCCCCCTCACAATTTCCCACATCATAATTTCGTTTCAGCAGAGAAAAAGCCATGGCTGCCTGCGTGAAAAGCTTCGTCTCGCTGTTCCTGCTTGTGGGTATGCTCAGTCTTCTTACAGTCTCTGCTTCGGTATATAAATTCGAATTTCTCCTCCCTTTTCTATCTATTTGTTTATGCTCGGAATGTCAACAAGCAAATGGGGTATCTATTTGTGTTTGCAGGGAGAAGATGTGAAGGTGACGTTTGTAGCTCAGCAATATCTGGCTGACGGAATGTTGAAGATTGTGGGAAACAGTTCCGAATTGGGCAATTCCAAGGTTGATAAAGCTCCGATCATGAGTCGGAGAAGTGAAGTCTTTTGGGTCCTCACTGTGGTATATTCAGTTCTTTTCTGCAATATATTTTCCCTCTTTCTTCATAATGCAGGAACTTCTTATTGACTATTTTGGTTTTATGTTGTCTGCGTGTTTTATGATAGCCATTGACTCGAGGAGTAACATACCAAGTTAATCTAGTGGTTTGGAATTATTACTCCCGAGACGATCCAGACACCCCTTACGTGTGTTATTGTGATCCCATGGTTGTAACGGTGTCGTCAACAGATGAATATCCCGTGGTAGCACTTAACGGCTACGATTGTAGCGTTGCCTGCCCAGGCGATTGGAACATGATCGACCCCATTCGCCGCGTTGTATGAGATCCTCCAACATTAAGCCTGTCAGCAAGTAGTAGACGGTGTTTCCTTGCATCGTCAATGTTATCGAATAAATGCTTTAATTGCACTTGGTCTATGTTATATTTATCTACCTATATGAATGGAAACATAATAAATGTTGTCAGTTCGTTTTCTTATAAGATTACTTTTAAGAGTTTACGTATCTAGCAGTTGCACATCGTGCAAGGGATTTGCCAATAAGGCAATTTTTGTGAGATGAACATGAAATTTAGAAAAGAGGAGAACACCGTTGAATGTGAATGTGGACTTACAGTAGATATTCCATTTCCATTTCCATCCAAATTAAATATTACAAAATTTAATGAACCATAGAGACAATAGCTATGAGATGAACATGAAATTCGGAAAGAGGCAAACACAGTTGAATGTGAATGTGGAAGACTTACAGTAGATATTCCAAATTAAATAGGATGAATTAAGATTACAAAATTTAATGAACCATAAAGACAATAGGAAGGTGAATATACAATTTTCAAGATGTGAAACCCCCCAAGTAATTTTTTATTTTGTTCCACAAGAGAGTTCGATTACAGAGAGTACTTGAAAGTCACTAAGTGACTGTATTGTTGACCTGACAGATTTTATCATTAATCGAATGTGATTGTATTTGTTCTCCTTGCATGAGTGATCAGTTCACCTTATGCAATGATGTGTCCCTTACATGAATGTATTCACAGTGAGATCACATATAATATTAGTAGGATAATTTAATAAGCTAGTACATATGATACGTTGAAGCATTTAATAGGCTACTGGCCACCTTTCTTGGAATTTTCTAGATTCAGTGCTAAACATATCACATTTCCCTTCCAAAAGCCTAAAACAGTAATTATTTTAAAGGCAAGACTAACTGATGCAGGTGAACCTCTGTTCCTGCAGATTAATCTCCAAAAAGATACCATAATCCTGCAACTCGAAAATCAAATTGAAAGCTAAAAAGCATACAAAATTCGAAATAGGGAAACACTCTGAACACATCCAACCAAGGAAATTTGGCACCTTATTTTCCTAGTATAAAAAAAACATTGATTACAGTCTCTGCCCTCCAGCCAACTGCTTCTCTAAGCAATAGAATGGCCCGAGAACAATCTTTGTGGGAGTATAGACTGTGCAGAAGAAGCCAAAGTGAGAGGAATTCCTAATTTTTATCATAGTACATTTTCTGATATTCCTATCATCATTTTTTGTGGCTCACTTCCAGTCTATGGCCGTAATCTATACACCAACATTTATATGTTATTGGGCCAAATCTTTGACAACAAATCGAAAATTAAACAAATTAGCATTTCAAGAATAGAGGCAAAATTGAACCTGGAGCTATCTATCCATGCGAACCCACATAACCAGACACACTGTTGCTAGATTTGACATCTAGCGTGCAATATTGGAGGGCATATCACATAATCTATTTTTTCATGCTACATACCCAAATGTGTAAGGGGCAGATGCAAGCGGTGTAAAAGGGACAGTTGTGTTTGCTCTGCTGAGACACTGCACAGGCATTATAGGGTGAGAAAACGTGTAAGTTGCAGAGCAATCCCTGTGCAAGGAGCACAGCGTAGATAGAAGCAGATAAGAAATTTCAGATGAACGGATTTTTTTTAATCTTATCTCATCAAAAAATAAATAAAAAATGAAAACTAAACAAATACCGACTGGTTTTACGAGAAAGTTGAGCGGTTTCCCGGCCATACTGAATTGGTTACGGGAAAAAAAAAAATTGGTTTAGGGAAGATTTTGGAGAAAAAAATCGGCTAATTAAAGCCTATCGGCTAATAAATAAATGTTCATCTGGAGCAATTGTATTTTTCTATTTTTTACATCTTTGCAGCCCCAGTACCGCTTGGAATGATGTTGAATCCAGCACCTCTGCCACCTCGCCAGTCCTTGTTTGAAGGTCCATCCACAGTTTTCTGAGTTGCTATAGCCACAAAGAAGAGAAAAGTTAAATTTGCCTTTTAGAAAACCCCCTTCTATAATCGATCATTATCATTAATCATAGCATAGCGAAACAAAATTTGATCACATTGATTTCATTGTTTACCTGTAATTGAATGAACAGTGGTCATGAGGCCTTCCACAATGGCAAACTTATCATTTATTACCTGCAATTGAACACGCAAGGTCCAGAACTAATTAACTCCTCGTCAAAAATGAAATAAAAATTTGGAAATTTTGCATTCACAAAATCATATGCAATAAAAAGTTGTTGGTAGTCAACAGATCCCATGAAAGAATTAGAAATTTCATCACATAAATTCTGATCAAACTTTATACGCAGTCTACACCATACTGTAACATTGCAATCATAAATTTTTATTTGCAGAATAAAGAGATATATTTTCTGACCAAGTGTTTTTAATGGTTACTTGCCTAAGTGTTTTTAAAGAACAAAAATATGAAAACCCTGCCAAATTACCATAGATATGGAAAATCTGAATATGGGGCCATGGAACAGGGGATGGATGTTTTGTACAGGCTATTCAAATTTGAAAGGATAAAAACATTTCAATCAAGGCCAATCACTTTTGCTACTAGAGTCTAAACCTACAGTACCCTTAAACATAGGCATATGTTTCAAATTATAATATTTAACCCATCAATATCCTTTAAATACTACTACTTTTGTATAATATATTTGTATATATATTGATTGCAAATTTCCAATCATTTTGGAGAGTCCACCCAGGAGTTTCAGATATTCCTATCCAGCATACGAAATTTCTCTTCATCAAGCTTATATTCTGTTACAGAGATGCCTAAAGGAACGGTGCCCTAAACAATTGTAGAGATGGCTGCTAGCAAACATTTGCTAAAGGAGCCAAGCAATTGGTGGTGCAACTTGCCTCGGAAATAATATTGAGATCAGGCTTATATTCGTGCTCATTCACACCAACAACAAACATTTGAGCATCTTTGCTTGGAGAAGTGATCACCACCTTTTTGGCCCCTACCTGGCAAACATCCATACCAAGTTAAGCTTCTTTCCCCTAATATTTAACAACCTTGAAGCTTCTTATTAAACATATATAAACAGAACTCCAATAAACCTTGAGGTGTGCAGAGGCCTTTTCTTTGTCTGTGAAGACTCCAGTGGATTCAACCACATAGTCCACACCAGTCTCACCCCACGGTATCTCCTCCGGATTCCTACACATTAGAAGTTAAAACCTAAGCTACTTGATTTTGACCTAAATCTTTTTTGCTGTATTTCATGAGTCATATTTCAAAATTTTGATCTGATAACTGTTTGGTTTTCATATGAAAATGTGACTTTTGGAATTTCATTCATATATTGGTATAAAAACTCTTCTGCAACAAACAAAAAGTCTTCAACCATACTTCTAAAACAAGGGTACAATGTAAAAAGTAAAGACTTTTAAATTACTTTAACTGAGCTCGAATACAAGAAATATATTTAAACCCTGGTTATGGTTGTATACTCACCTGTTACCAAAAACTGATACAGGCTTGTCATCAAAGAGTAAAGTCTTGGAGTCCTTGGCTTTAAGGTGATGTTTTTTCCACAGTGTCGTACGTGAACATGTAAATCTATAATAGAAAAACATAAACCTTGCTATAGAAATTTTAAATGATCAGGGTTCAAGCCTCCTCTCCAACTCAACTTCCAAAAATAATCATATGAACATCGCTTAAATGGGTTTAAATAATATCAATAAGCAGATCACCTGAGGCTTCACTACTCCAACCAAACTAGCTTTACAACTACGAAAAAGTAAAGCTAATTTGCAGGAAATTATTAACAAAGCTCAGGCCTAAATCACGGATTATGTTCAAGGGTTTCTATAAAAAAATACCATATAATCCGCAGTGATAAATGGATCATTTACTGCAACAAGCTCTATATCGTCACGCTGCAGTACCACCCGCGCAACCAGTCTACGGATTCGGCCAAAGCCTGGTCATCCATGTCAAGAAAACGAAAGGTAAATTAAATTTCTAATTATAAAAAACTATTCATTTTCAAACCTAAAAATTATAACATTTATGAAAAACTTTGAAATTTTTGAAGCGAAATCACTTTGTTTTTCGATACCATTGATGCCTATCTTGATTTTCTTGCTTGTTGAACCTGCATATTGTAACATACGATCAGATCAAATTTCCTTGCGAAAATTCTTAAACCGTCCAAAGAAGAGAAAAAATAACGATACGAAACTTATTCATGGTTGTGTTACAGTGGAAATGTACGAAACCGACTGCAGAAATTGAAAGAAACTTGTAAGATTGTCTCTGCAACTGTCGTCATGGATTAAAGTATGACCGGTTCCCCGCCGTACTGAATTGGTTGCGGGGAAAAAAATTGGTTTCAGAGGGAAAACGGAGCAAAAGCTCCCATAGTAAAGCCTATCCGCTAATAAAAAAACTAGCATACTTATATTTTAAAATATATCAGAGATATCCTTCTCAAGGCAATGTAAATAGAGATGAATGTTCGCCATTGGTAACATTTCTTTCTTTCTTTGATCTTAGTGGATAGTGATGGCTTTTTTGAAACTACCGTCCATCTTCCTTTCCATCCCACTTGCATTTTATTTTTTTATTTATTTTTATTTCTTTCACCTTCTCTTATAAAACTTCATTGAATTTCTGTTTATAAATCTCTCAGTTCTTACTCTCCATCCATACTTCTCAACATAAATAAGTAATAGTTTTTTTTTTTTTTTTGGTAAACTACTTAATTTAAATATGATATGCAATATATTCTATTTACATTTTTTTTTCAATATATATTTATATTACAAAATTTTTTAAGAGTTTATTATAAAATACCATATGTTGCTTGTGTATTAAAGAAATCTCATTTTCTGGAATACATAACCACCTCAAAAGCATATACAAAAATAATATGAGAGTTATCAAAGAAGATAAAAACTTGCCTATATAACATGACCCATGGTACTCGACACAAAATGTCAAACACCAACATGCTAGCAGTGTCATTCTATTTTTTCAAGCGAGTCTTCATTGTGGCATCTTTCTCTACAAATAGAAATAGAGATTATGAGTAGGAGGTATTTTTCGCAGCATATCAAATTATGAAGTAGGAGGTATTTTTAGCAGCATATCAAATTATGATGTCAATCTATGTGAAAATTACTAAGTAATTATGCCGAGAGGCGTTCTACACTCACAACAAGGGTTGAAAGATTCAGATTCCCATAAACAATTAAGATTAAGATTCCATGTAAACAAAATTCATAAAATGTGTAAATAAATAAATTCGTAGAAGCCAAATGGATAGAAAAATAGAAAAACTTGGGCAGCTATGGAGTGAAATCTTGAAAAACTTGGGCAGCTATGGAGTGAAATCTTTATCATGTTAAACAAAAAATAAATATATTTATGGAAGCCAAATGGATAGAAAAATAGAAAAACTTGGGTAGTTATGGAATGAAATCTTTATTACGTTTGAAGAATATGAAAAGTCTTGCAACATAGTCTCTTTAAATTAACTCATGTGAGCATATCAAATACTCTAACTGCAAGTAATTTATAAATGCCAACAAATTGGAAGATAT
This sequence comes from Cunninghamia lanceolata, assembly GCA_027924645.1. Classification (NCBI taxonomy): domain Eukaryota; kingdom Viridiplantae; phylum Streptophyta; class Pinopsida; order Cupressales; family Cupressaceae; genus Cunninghamia; species Cunninghamia lanceolata. The sequence goes on along the minus strand of BSBN01000964.1, from coordinate 251,193 downwards.
CTCTTGGCGTTATGTAGATATATTTTTTAAAATATAAATATACTAGTATTCTGGTACAAAGATAAATAGAGGGCATTTGTAATATGCATTTTATTTCTTCTATTTGAGGAGTTGTGCAAAAGCACCATGAACCTTTTTGGGTGCTTTTGGGTTTTATCAATATTATTTGAGTATCCTAATTCTTTAATGGCTTTTGCCTTATAAGCAACCTTTAAAAAAAATCAAGTTCTTAGTATTTGACCATCGAACTATTCAAATTTTAAACCTATTTTTTTATGAATTTAAGAATTATTTAGTGTTTTTTTCCATTCATAATATGTAAAATTATTATTGACTATTATATAGTTGTAGACATCCAAAATTGACCATGTCCTTACAACACTTCTACATCATCTAGTCATCCACCTTCCTAAGACCACCTTATGTCACCTTGTGACATATTTATCCTATTTCCAAAATTAATCAAATAAATTATATTTATTTAATTAATTTAAATCTATTTTCCCTATCACCTATATTAATTAAATAAATTATATTTATTTATTTAATTAAATCCCTTTTTTCCAACACCTAAATTAATTAAATAAATTACATTTATTTAATTAATTAATCCGTGACTATTCTTTAATTAAATTTTTTTTATTTAAATAATTTTATCCTCCCACATCATCTTTGTCAAATAATTGATTAAATAATTAAATTATTTAATTAATTATTTTCTATTTGTCCTCATTCTCATCCTCATCTCCTTACCATAAATAATAATTGGGAGGCATGAAAGTCAAACTAATTGTTCATCTCCACCACTCATTTCATCCTACATCTCTTAATCTCCACAGTTCACATAAAGAATGCCCTAGAAGCCCTAATCTTCCACCTCTTAATCTACATCCTCCATTTCATATTGCACCTTTTAATCTTAGCTATCTATTTCCATCTCTTAATCTCAACCATCCATTACACCTTTTAATCCTAGCCATTCATCCTATTATCCAACTATCTATAAATCAAGCATCAACCAAGCCATTATCATTCACAATCTCAATGTAATGTTATGTTGTCAATGTGAACAACCAACATATCAAAGCATTATCAAATATCATTGAGCATATCTATCATTTTCATTGCAACAAGGCTTATTAGGATAATATTGTTTGTTATTTCTATTGTATTACTTTATCTCGAGTTATGTTAAAAATGGAAAAGGTACTTTGATGTATATTGTATCTATCATTTTCATTGCAACAAGGCCTATTAGGATAATATTGTTTGTTATTTCTATTGTATTACTTTATATCTTGAGTTATGTTGAAAATGGAATAGGTACTTTGATGTATATTGTTTCTTTATTTGGCGGATAGGCCATCACATCTTGTAACTGTCAAAAAATTGGTAGTCCCACTAATTTCGTCAAATTTTTTTTTGGTAGTCCCACTCCACAAATTTAAATTTTTTGGATGATAAGCCATTCTATATGTGCACACATCTTGCCAAAAATTTGGTAGTCCCATTATATTTTGGTGGTCCAAAAATTTTAAAAAATTCGTCGTCTCAATAAATAAATTAAAAAAAATGGTACTGCAATGTTTGCTTCAATCCAATTTACATTTTTTTATTAAATTACCGTTACACTTTAATTAGAAGTCTAAGCTCAATGGTATTTCCTGTGATTTCAGAAGGCCATTTGAACCATTTCCTATGATTTCAGAAGGCCATTTGAACCCAAGACATCGGCATTGGAATTTGAAGGTATGTTGAAAGAAGAAATCTATGTCACCCTTTGCAATTCAATTGAGATAGAATCGATGGGAAAAGTAGGCTGAGGCCATTAAATGTATCTGCACATTCTTTGGCCATCACTTGGGGCAATGATGATAAATGTTGGCGGTGGGTATCAAACCCGTAATATTGTTATTGTCAAACCCTAAAATTGTTCTTGATAACACATAAACCCTTGTCTTGATCTTGCCTAAATCCTTGCCTTGTCTGGTGCTAGAGGTGTTGCAAACACCCAAATCTCTAGAAATCATGCCTTCCATGAGATAGAGAAATTAGGGTAGAGAAATTAAAATGTTAAAGCTTTTTAGAAAGATAGATTCAATAGCATTGCATTATCAAAGCTAAAGATGCCATGTTGAATGCCCTATCTGACACTGACATGACAAAGATCAATCTGGGAGAAGTTGAAGAACTTGTATGAAGGAGATGAATCTGTGAAAAGTGCCAAGTTGCAAAGCTTGAAGGCAAAAATGAGAATTTGAAGATGAGTGAAGATGAGAACATTTCATCCTTTATACAAAAGATTGATGAGCTTGTAAGTGGTATCAAAAGTGTGGGAGGTAAGATTGAAGAACCTAAAATTGTGAGTAAAATTCTGAGATCATTGCCTAAATCATATTGTCATAAGGTGGCTGCAACTGAAGAAATAATGACCGTGACAACACTTACAAAAGATCAATTGCTTGGGAAGCTAACATCTTTTTAGATGAGGGAACTTAGTGATTCACTTCCTAAGATGAAAACTACTTTCAAGGCCAACACTTCACAAAGGCCTTCTAGACTTGATAAGTACAAGGTGGAACCAGATTATGATCTTGAAGAAATGGAGGCAAATTTTGTCAGCGCTCTGCCTAGAGGTATTGCTGTGTGAAGGAAGAAAAACTAGTGGAGGAAAGTGCCTTGGTTGTTCAGGTTGTGCAAGACAAAGATGAATGGGTTATTGATAGTGGATGCTCTCATCACATGACCGGTGACAAAAGGATTAAAGCACAATCTTTTGAGTGTTGGTCAAATATGTGGTAAAGGTTATGATCTTAGATTCAAGGACAATGGATGCAAGATCTTGGAAAGCTCTGGAACAGTGATTACAACTGGTAAGAAGACAAGAGGTAACATTTATCATTTGAAAGGGACTAATGAATATTGTTTGTTGGCTTAGAATGATGAAAGTTGGTTGTGGCATAGAAGGTTGTGCCATATCAATTTTGACAACATGGTGAAGATAAGTTCCACTCAAGCTATAAGAGATTTGCCCAAGCTTGTGAAGCCTGTTGATACATTGTGTAAGAAGTGGCAATTTGGAAAATAGACAAGAACAAGTTTCAAGAGCAAGGACCAATCTGTTGATGAACTACTGGAATTAGTGCATACAGATCTATGTGGGCCTACTAGAGTAAGAAGTCTGTAAGGAGACAGGTATTTCATGTTGTTAATTGATGATTATTCTAGAATGACTTGGGTTACCTTCTTAAAAGAAAAAGCAAAAGTGCTAGAAAAGTTCAGAGCATTCAAGGCTATGGTTGAGAATGAGATGGATTTGAAGGTCAAGTGCTTGAGGTCTGATAGAGGTGGAGAGTTTACATCAAATGAGTTTAACTTCTTCTTGAGGAACAAGGAATAAAGAGACAATTATTTGCACCTAGGACTCCACAACAAAATGGAGTAGTTGAAAGGAATAATAGGATAGTTCAAGAGGCTGCTAGAACAATGATGAAGGAGGCTGACCTACCGGAAGTATATTGGAGAGAGGCAATTCACATTACTGTATACATCCTAAACAGAGTCCAAGTCAAAGGTAATAGTTCTAAGACTCCTTATGAATTGTGGCATGGTAACATCTCCATATGAGGCATTTTGCCATCCTTTTCTCTCAAAAATATTTCAATCTTGAAACTCTATAAATTCTGTAGATACATTTCCGATTGCAATGTATTTGATAGAGCTTGGAGTGCATGCACACGGTCTCATACTTTATTTCTGACAAGGAAATGTGTGTAGCTTTAACCCTTACCATTGTTGTTCCACAAGCATGTGTAATAGTTCTGATAAGGGAACTAGTCCACATTTAATCCCTTCCATTTCCGTGGGCAGTGTATTCCTGAATTTAATAGAAGAGCCGAAGGTAAGTGCAAGACTTTCTTATCTTGATTTCAGTTTGCTTGCCTTGTTTAAATCCACCATTACTGGCTATAAATTTTTAACACATAAACAGTAACCAAAATTAATAAAATTAAAAAAAATAGAAAAAAAATAATGATAGAATAAATAAAATTAAATAAAAAAAATTAAAACGTCATTGGCTGATAGTGGGCGCCCAGAGAGATACTAAAATTAGGGTATATCTAAAATTTAACAGTCATATTCAATTTTGTGAAGAGTAAAATGGCAGCAAATATCGTTACATTCAGGTTGGTCGGAGATGGGAGAGATTTTGAAGTTTTTCAAGTGGAGAAAATGGTTGCAACGGAATCAGAGGTCATAAAGCATTGTATCGAAGTCACAGACAATGGGGAGCCTCTAATGCTTGATTTTCGCTACGATCACATCAAAACTGGTAAAGTGTTTGAGATGGTATTAGAGTATTGTAAATACCATGCTCATGCAAAATCCAACAATATATCAGAAGATGTGAAGATATGGGACACAAACTTCGCCAAAAATGTTATTGCTGCCGATCAAAATCTGCGACTCTATTTTTCCGATCCTTACCAAAACCTCCTCTTAATTACTATGGACGTGGGAAGTCTGATGCCATATTATGAGGTAATTTCTAAAATCTTTAAAATAGAAACCCTGTTTCAATACCCTTGATAGATTCCCCTTCTATTTTTATTTAGATTTTGTTTTGGTAGAAAGAAAAATGCAAAAGGAAAATGTTAACCCGTATATTTTTTTTTATTTTTGGTGGAGACAGTGTTAGTGGCTGGAAATTCACAATCAATTTTAAATTTGTCAAAACAATCTACTCCACATAAAAATGTTAGGGCGATTATTTTCTCAGGTTCGCACATCAAAATTGATCTGTGAGGATGGATAGAGATCAATCTGTATTTCAGATTTAGTCTATACATAACACTCAGTATTTTTTTGGCAGTAGCAGTGTTAGAAAATGATTTAACCTTTCTTCCAACATTGTTAACAGTTACTTTTTTTCATTTAACCTTTCTCTTCTTGGAAGAGTACTAATATTATTATAAAATATACTATTTCATTATATTAAACTATTAAATAATCCGTTAAAGATTAATATTAAAGTATATATTAATCTTAAAGTATATTAAGATTAGAATAGTTAGATTAATATAGTTAAATAATAGAATTACATTAGGATTATAATTAATATATTAATATTAAAACTTAATTATGTTAAGTATTTATTAATGGTAACTATTATAATATAATAATAAATAATAATTAATATAATAATATATTTTAAACTATAATTAATAGTGATAAAGTTTATATATAACATTTATTAATGTTGAATAAGTTTTAATCACAGATAAAATGTTAGCTTAAAAAAATTGTGATTAAAATTATAAAATTTTCTTTAATTAAGTTATGGGTAAAATTTATTGATTTCTTTAGTGAATAGAATTAAATATTTATGCTAAGTAGCATTTATTTACTTTCCTTTTATATGTTAAAAGAGTAGTATTAGTTGTGTGAGGAATTGTTAAAAAAAGATTACCTTTTTTAAAAAATAGGGAATTGTTAAAGAGTTTATTCTTCCAAATTATTAATTTTTAAAAAAAAGATTAGTCTTTCCTTAAAAAGGGAATTGTTAAAAGACTTATAATATAATATAATAATTATTTTAGTGTTAATTAATTTCATTATAGAGTTATTTTGAATTAAGTTTAACTTATTTTACAAATATGTTGTGCATTATAAATTGATATTTTGGTCAATAGGCCATTCTATATGTGCACACATCTTGTAACTGCCAAAAATTTGGAAGTCCCACAAAAACTGGTCGTCTAAAAATTTTAAAATAAAAAAATTGGTCATCCATATAAAATAAGTGTTAAAAACATGAAAGCAAGCAAATAGGTAGGTTAATGGCAGAGGTGTATTGTGTAGAAATCTCTGCATTTGGAGCTATTAACCTGATTTGTGAGATTTTTGTAATTATTAAGATGTTCAAGAAGGCGGCCTCTTAGATTCTACCTGTTCCTATCATAGCAGAGGTGGATCTCTATAAGATTCCTTCTCCTAAATTGATTTGTAACATGATTCCAAAATCTTTGAAAGGATTTTTTTTCCTTTTTGCTTATTGGGAATTGTATATCATTGATACCAATTAGCAGCAATGGTTTTTCCTATTGTTTACGTCTTTTTTCATCAGATGCCTAGGATATAAAACCCTTTAAACCAAATTCTCTAGAGAAATTTAAATTCATAAATTTAGAGGAGTTTGGGTACTATGAATAAGTTTATATGTTATCGCTACTGGGTCTTGTTCTATTTGCTTGTGTCTTAGAAACCTTGTTTATTTGTTGCAATGTTGGGACTATATTTTTCCTATTATATTTGGTTTGTTTTCGTAGTTGTCTGGGATTGCCCTGTTTTGGCCATCTAATTCATATATAAAAACCCCTTAAACCGGTTTCTTTTTAAAAAATTTAAATGCATAAATTAAGAGGGGTTTGGGATAGTGTCGATAAGGTTATCTTATATAACTATACTTGGCTCTTTTTGTGTTTTCTTGTGTCTTGGATGATTGTAATCTTTGTGTATTTGTTGTAGTTTTGGGATTGTATTTTGCCTGTTATATCTAGTTTTTTTTAGTAGTCTGAAATTGCCCTATTTTGGTCGTGTAATTCGATCAGTGAATAACTCATAAACTTGTTGAAATCCAAAATAATTAACCATGTATGTAATGTTACAAAATCATCTTTTAGGATTTTACCTTTCTTTTCTAGTTTATGAAAATATGGTTTATGAAGCATCATGTCTAAACACATTGAATTGAGGGTTTACTCAAGAGCTTGTTCTTTTAATTTGATTACAAAGATGGCATTTTTTGGGGAAAAAGAATGGCACTTCTTCACTCCCGGGGATAGGAAGTACCCAAATGGATCTAGGCATAACATGGCTGTTGGTTCTAGATACTAGAAAGCCACAGGGGCCGATAAACCTATCACAATCAAAGGATGAGACAAGAGAGTAGGCATCAAGAAGGTGCTTGTTTTCTATGCTAGAAAAACACCCAAGGGAACTAAGACCAACTGGATTATGCATGAATATCGTCTTGTAGATATCAACAGACCTGCAAGGAAGAAAGTCAGCTTAAGGGTAAATAACTAATTTCATATTTCCTTCTATTTGTCAATTTTGGGTGAGATAGAAGCAAGAAATAAATGGTTGATTTTTTTGTAGAGAATTGGAATTTTATTTTTCATAGATTATCAATTTTAATAAAAGGATGTATGTGGAATATAATGTGCTCTAGGTATTGGTTAGGGGACAAGGCAAATCTTCTTACTGGTTACCCAAAAGATTATAATGTGCTCTATGTGAGGGAAATCCTCATTAATGTAATGACTACTCATAGTGATTACCTTGAGATGACTAATAAACACATGGATCAAATCTCACAAAAATTAAAAATTTAGGGCAAACCTTCTCACTGTGTACATGAATGTTAGAGTAAATTTGCCTCTTACCATTGGCAAGGCTGGAGTAATTAACCCTGAGATTAGGTATAAACCTTGGGTCATCACAATTGACTAGCTTTTGACCCAGCATTATTGGAGAATTTCTCAAAATCCAAGCTTTGAGCTCTGATATCACAATAAGTATGGGTTAGCTACTGAGCACTAGAAAAAACTTAAGGCTATCTTTTTGTGTCTAAAAAGAGAAAAATAGATGCATTTTACAAATGTATGATTTTTCATTGATTTATTAGGTCATGGAGGTTTTAAGTGAAGCTTTGGTTACAGTTAAAAGGCAAAGGCGCTAGTGGATTGAACTTGTGACATTTAATTCGTAGAGGAAACAAGTGTTTAAAAAATTAAAAAATCCTTCTCGGATTTTTTTTTTAATTTTGAAGATGGCAGTGTAGCCAGAGTATTGGGAATGATGTGTTGGTGTTGCCAAAACATCGTGCAATAGGTTTCTATTTTTTCTTTTTTTCTTTTTTAATTTTTTGGTCTAGGTTTAGTAAGTTCATAGGTTTGTCTACAATTAGTGAACAATGTCAAAATTCGCCTGGCTATGTTGTAGAATTAAGTTCTATTTTAGGGGAAAAGGCTGTAGATTTTTTGCTTCACCGATTCTTCATTTTTTAAGGCTTTGTTGTTGGTTTTTAATTTTTGTTTAAGAGTTTTAGAATCTCTATGTTTTGTTGCAGAATGAGTAATTTGAATGAAGAGGAGTGGAATTTTGTTTGCTCAACTGCTTCTAATGTAGATGTTGCAGTCCCAGATTTCAAAATGTTACCCATTGTCGCTGCTTCATGTGGGGTTTCTAGCGGTCTTCATAAAAAAACATTTGTTTATTCTACACGTTTAAGTTTTGTAAACATAGAGGCAAAACTGTTAAGATTTTGTTAAATGTATACCACCTTTATAAATATTGAAAAAATTAGACTTAAATGTACTGGTTTTGTAAGTACAGGATACTTTTTTGTTAAACATATCTTTATTGTGTATGATGCATCCTACTAATATAAATTTAGCTGAATGCCTAGTTTAAAAGAAGTGTTTAATTTTTTAATCTGATTCACAGAGATTTGTTACAATAGAAAATTGTCCAAGTAATTGAATAAGATATTGTTAGGCTTAAACTAGTAATTGTGCATGAGAATTATACTTAATTGAATTACTCTCCATATTCTTTTAAAACATGTGAAAATCTCTATTTGAATTTGTAAATTTATCCTTATATGTACAATCTAAAATAGTTAAATTTTTAACCGTGAAAGTTCTCCAAGGAGATGGCAACAACTTTAAAGCTTAGTTAAATATACTATTTTTGTAAGCATGGTTGAAAAAGATTTTAGATTTGGTCAAAATTGTTTTGCTTTTTAAATCAAGCATGGTGCATCTATTTATACTTTTAGTTGACTTCCACTCCTTGAATTGTTATTATCTTATATAACTCCAGTTGTGTGTGTTAATTTAGCTAGCTAAATTTATTGATCCTAAATAATTTGGGGTTGTTGCAATACACTAGTGGGTTCTATACTCACCATGGCAACATGTTGGCAATCTTATGTAGCCATCCCCGAGTTAAGCTCATGCTCAAACATGTGATGTGTGAGAGTCAGACCAGTCACTAAATTTTCTTCCTTTGGAAGGATTCAAGGCCACTTCCTTAAATTTGTAGTTGAAATCATGTGTTTTTACTAGCTTGTGTGACGATCACTGAAATGCAACTAGTAGAAAATAATTTATAAATAATAATAACACATTATGTGCAAGCAACAATCTGGTTGCTAAGATTCAATGCCACAGAGATGTAATGGAGTAAAAGTTAAAAGAATAATATTGTCAAAGCAATTCAATTTAATTATAGTTGTAATAAATTCAGTTCTTCAATTCTATGAACATTGAATTTTTAAAGTGGGTCTTTTCATATGCCATTCCCTAATGTTTATTTCTTTGATCTTAGTGCATAGTGATGGCTTCTTTAGCATGTATTTTTTTGGTTATACATGTGAAAAAAAATTAAGGAAGGAGGCAATATAAATAGATTGAATGTGTGTCTTTTCATATGCCATTTTGTAACCTTTCTTTCTTTCATCTTAGTGCATAGTGATGGCTTCTTTGAAACTACCATCCACCTTTATTTCCATCCAGCATGTATTTTCTTTTTTCTTTTTTTAAATTTATTTCGCCTTCTTTTTGGTTTTTTTAATAAAGATTCTAAATTGGAATCTTATAAGTTTACATAAAAATTCTAGAATCTTTTAGCTCCCATTCATGTTATGAATGTAGGAACGCCTCTTGGCATAATTAAATTAGAATATTTTTTTATCTTCAATAAATTTGAAAAATCAATTTAGAAACAAATCTTGCTTTGTTTTATTGTTTTTTACTTTTAAAAATTAATTTAAAAACAAATCTTTGCTTTGTCTATGCTTTTTATTTGTTGTTTTTTAATTTTTAAAAATCAATTTAGAAATAAATATTTGCTTTGTTTACACTTTTAATATATTATTCATTGTTTATTATATATGGAATAAGTACAACTTTGCAAATTACAATTATAGAGATTAAAAAGAGCAGTAATAAAGAGCTGATTTATAATTATAGAGATAAAAAAGAATTGCTGCTACTTCCTCCATTGTCATTCAATTTGCCAAGGTCACCTTTTTATCAGCGCACCAAGATGCCTACATTAGAGCCAAATTAGAAATGTTCTCAGCAGTGATACAATTGGACAAGTCAAGTCCTAAGCACAGTGTGACAATTGAAAGTTCTCTCAGAGTTCAAAAGGAGGGCAAGTTGGTTTGTGGAGTGGGTGGGCTGCTCTTAAGGTACATCCAATATTTTTTGAAACTTATTGCTTTCTATCTTTTTGAAATTAAATTGTTTGAATGATTGCAAACTGGGAATTGTATTGGAGTGTTTGGTTGAAGAAAAAATAAATCCTTTGTGTTTCTTTTCAATATATAATTACTAATTTTTTAGGACTTAAATTTATACAATAGAAATGAATTTATTTGCCTTTTGTCCCTTTTGATAGCATTCAATCTCCACAAAAAAAATTCTACATTGAAATGACAACAAGTGTTTGCAATGACACTTTCATCTTTTTAGTTGTTGAAATGGTTGGGAGTTGTTGGTCTTGTTATTTGTAGTTTTGTTTGTGACTGTGTTTTGATTGCTGCTCTTTTTTGTAGTCTTTAGACTATTATTTTGTAACCTACATTCTTTCAATATAAAAAAATTCACTCAACATTTTTTGACAACTTACATTTTTCTTAAAATGCCAATTGAAAGGTAATTAAATGACCAAACTGTCATAAAATTTCTATATGACAGGTAGGGGTGACCGTCAAATTCCAGGCCTGGAGCCAATGACCCCATGAAACTTTATTTTTCTGCTTATTTTAAGCAGTTATCTTAATTTGGAGTTTTTTATTATATAAAAAGCATAAAATAATAGAAGAAAATTAAAAAAAAGAGGGAAGGAATTATACGCAGCCACATGGCATATTTTTCATTGTGCAGTGGCTACTTATTTCTAGCCCACCCTTTTTTTCTAAGCTTATTTGAAATTCCTAAGCAGTAGTTGCTCCACAAAAATAGGAAAGATTCTATATTATCCTTTTCCCACAATTATAAATTTGCATGGGGCCACTCCAGATACTTAAAATTGCTTAAATTTAAGTAGAAAATTAACTTAAGCAGCTGCATGGGGACATGGGGTAAGTTTCGAGTGAGTTTCAATTATGAGCGAACAATTATCACTTAAAACAAAAAAAATAAAAAAATGGGACACAGGTACGGTATTTTTTGCATTCAATGCTCAAAGCCAGATGTGATTTCTTATTGTTATGACACAGATTAGGTACTACTTAAATATTCCATATTTGGTTTTGACATCACTACCAATCGCCATCATGCAAGGTATTTGCACAGTGTGTGATGCCTCTAGTTCTTTATACTTGAAATGTTAGGCAACCACATTATATAAGGTGTATCAACAAATTTTGAGGAGTAATGTCATGTTATGTTTGTGAATTTAGGGTTTTTATTTTGTTTAGAATCTATGCAAATATTAAATATTGTTCTCATAGTTACTGAATAATATTTAAATTTTAAGAATTTTTGAGTTTATCATTGTGAAAGTCTTTTTCTTTAATATTTTTTTGGGATTTACATGTTATATTATTGGTTGAAATCAAAGTTATAGTATTTATTAAAAGGCTTTTTTTCCCTCTACATGGGAGACTATAGTTAATAGTTCACTTTCTACTTTTAAAAGGGTTGGAACATAGAGTCTTTTAGATGATTGGGTAGGGGATATGTGGCCTAAACCTTTTTTGATCCAAATTATGCCTGTGCAGTCCTACAATAGGAATCGTGGATCATTTGTGGGAAAACTTGTTATGTTCAAGCTTGGGACCTTGACTTTCATCCTGAGGGTATTTCAAAATCAAAATACCTGATGTGGGTTGAGTTCCCATTCCTGAATCTAGCCTTCTGCCCTTTCATGCATGAAATAGCCTTACAACTAGGTAAGGTTCTCTGGGGCAAACAGAATATTGATAAGTAGTCTAGGCTACGTGTTCAACCATGTGCTTGCATTGAAATGGACCTCACTCAACCCCTTCCAGATACTATCAAGCTTGTAGGACCCGATTTTGAGTTTGATCAATGTATAACTTACCTCAATAAACTAAATGCTTGCTTTTATTGCCTCTAGGAAGGTCATCTCATCCGTGACTGCCCTATTCATAAACCACATCTAGTGCCACCATCCTCTAATGATTCACATCCTGCCAATCCTTCTTCTTCTTCTGCTCCCTTAAAGCCCCTCAATACCTCTAAAGCCCTAACTCTTGTTCCTTCCATTTCCTCTCCTCCCACTACTACCATTCATCACAATTCCACTCCCTCCTCTTCTCTTCAATCTCCCTCACCTCACAACTACCCTTTCTTTAAAGATGTTTCCCTTAGTGACAATTTGAGGATGAGTAAGAGACAAAAGGAAATCCTCACCCCCACTACCACTAGTTGTCTTGAGTTGGATCCTCATGCATAGACTCCTCATCCCCTATGTTCCTAATCTCGATCCTGATCCCAATCATCTTCTCATGAAAGACCTAAGTAGGGACACTCTTTGGCCCAACAAACAAGTTAATCAGAAAATTAGTTCAATGCTCTTTTGGTGGACGAGGAAACTCTTCCTGACTCCTCCCAATGATTTGTAACATTCAGTCCTAGAATGTGCAGGGTTTAACAATCCCCTCTCAGAAGTATCATATTAGAAGATCTATTTAGATTAATCATTATGATATTATCATGTTGCAAGAAGTGAAAGTCAGTGCTATCCATTTAAAAGTCACTCTTGCTTCCATTTGGCAAGATGCACTCTTCTTCCACACCAACCACTCTGGTGGTTGTAGTGGAGTTGTGTTTCTCCTTGTACCTTGGCTTGCTAAACACGTGGTTTTTTTTCTAGAAGTGACCCTAATAACTATTGCATTTGGGTTGCTATCCTCATACATGGCACTGTTTATGGGTTTTGCTCAGTTTATGCTCCCAACACTTCTCTAGAAAGATCTCTACTTTAGGAATGGATGTGCATTAACCTCCCTAATGTTGATTGGGTATTCTGGGGTGATTTCAACATGGTTGGGCATCCCACTGATCACAGTTGGGATAGTCATTCTCGCTTGTCTCAATTGGAATTGCCCAATTCGAAACTGTTTCCCACAATCTTCAACACTCCCCCAACCACAAATTGCCGAGCTACAAATGTAACGTTCACATCTTCTCCCTGCAAACACAAATAGATACCCCATTTGCTTGTTGACATTCCCAACATAAACAAATAGATAGAAAAGGGAGGAGAAATTTGAATTTATATACCGAAGTAGACACTGTAATAAGATTGGGCACACCCACAAGCAGGAATAGCGAGACGAAGCTTTTCATGCAGGCAGCCATGGCTTTTTCTCTGCTGAAATGAAATTATGATGTGGGAAATTGTGAGGGGGCGATGGGATTTATATAGAAGTGATACAACATTCGGCTAAGAACAATGTCAGCAATCACGAGATGTGGGTTGTTGAATACATTTAATGACACTAAATGTTGAGATGGATGGACTACTAATACCATGACCCCACGAAACAGTGTTATCAATGCTATATATGGCCAGGCTGACAATTAAACATCACTTTCTATTATTTTTGCATATCTCGACTTCACATTATCTTTGTTTTTATTACTAGCAATTGGACCCATAGGTTCAATGGGCACGCCAAAAGTTTTTAAAATATAATAAAATTTTGTTAGAGATCAATAATTTTTCCATGATCAAATCCTTAATTACATGGGAAATGATACAAAATGTATGTATTTTATTAAATGGATTATTTGTAATTAATGCAATAACTTTTAACGCAAAGTAGTAGAAAAATAATTAGGACTAAAATCCATATATCATAGCCAAAATTCTATTTCATTGAAATTTATTAAAACTAAATTATTAGTACTAAATCCTTAATAATTTATTAGAACTAAATTCTATATTCTCATTATTGAAACCATTGCTTATTTTAAACATAGTTTTTAGATAACTTAGGATTGGTTAAAGTGTTAAAATAAGTTCTTTAAATATGATCTTGAGCCTTTTTTAGAATTCCTCTATATGACTCTTTTCACATGGGGAATATTTAAATTTGTCCCAAAAAATGGTAACTCAACCTCTTAGCCAAGAGTAACATAGTTTTTAGATATTAAATTAGGAACAAGATCTAAATGGTTAAAGTATTAAAACAATTTCTTCAAAACTGACCTCGAGCCTTTATTGGGATTCCTATAGGTGAGTCTTTTCACATGGAAAAAAGTTGTCCCAAAAAATGGTAACTCTAACTGTTTATCTAGGAGTAATTATGAAATTTCACAATTGGTCTGAAACTTGAAAATTACTTGGCAAGGAGTTGTCTCTTCTTCCCTTATAATTAAATTGCCAATGTGGATGTGCTTCCTTTATGTGGTAATGTGGATTACATGATTGGATTGTACCCATTGCATTGTTTATGCATGATCAAGTTCGCTTGTAAAGATATTGAGCATTATCCTCAATTTCCATAGTAATGACAATCGGTTCAAAAGTGTGTAGTTTATAAGAAAAATGTTGCTCACTTGCAAGTTTTGTATGACATGTTCCAAGGGTACATAATATATTATTGATGTGCTTGTGTTGATTTATTTGTGATCACTTGGTGTAGGACCTTGTTGGGGTTGTTTCAGTCCATTTGGCTTTAGGTGAGGGCTATGTCGTACGATCCAATAGTTGGTCTTCACTTTCTAGAAGAATCTTGAATATGGATTGAATCGAACTAATTCATTATGTAGTGAACTGATATGTTTGGAGTGCATGTACACTGGATGTCGTAGTAAAGAACTAATAAAAAAATTGAGTCTTTGACAAATTCCTAATGTCTTACAATTTTCTAGGACTATTAAATAATTACCAAAAATGCTCATCTAAAATCTTTTTGAGATTGTCAAAGTTACATGCATTGACTCAATATTGATAGATCAAACTATATCGCCTTTTCCAAAATTCTAATTACAGATGTAATAGACCAATAAAGTGTTGTGCATTGTGCCTCTAGTGTAGTTCAATTTTTTTCATTTGTTTTGTGATGAGAAATGGATTCTGTTTAGGTAAGGCATAAATTCTTTAATGTGTTTGTCCAAATCCTTGCCTACCATTAAACATGACACTCATTTCTCTAATTATAAGGTTACACACATACCTTTCAAACAAATACAACAAAGAAGGGCCACTTAAGTCATCTAATATTTCATGGATGGCATATGGCACACACACACCACAAATGCAAGTCTAGTCACATAAGTGAGTTTAAGATGACTCAAAGAGTTGATAAATTATAAATTGGTGGTACACTGATGTAGCCAACAACATACACTCAATAGAATTGTGCCATTAATCATGTGTGAGAGCCAAAGAATTAAAAAACTGTAACATAAAAAAATTTCTATTCATTAACTCTGCTGCTACAATGAGAGAAAACTCTCTTATATCCAAGAAAACAAAAAATCAAAAAATTACCTTTTTGGCAGATTTCGATAATTGTCAGATTTTGCCATTTTAGGTAAATTTTACATGCATATCTTGAGAATCCATTTTTTTCCAAAAAACTTCCTAAAACTAAGGTAGGACGAAAAGCCAACTAATATCCTAAATTTGAAACATGAGTTTCAAGTTATTAAAAAAAACAACTTTTAAAAAACTAGGAAAAAACACTAAATTGTCATTTTGAGGGCCAAGATGAAAGTTTCAAGCCTCTAAAAAGTGCCAAAATGAGGTCCAACCGACCAGGATGGGTTGGCAATCCACATGCAACCTCATAACGCATCCACCTATAAAATTTCAGCCCAAACCCACATCCGAGTCAAAAGTTATGACCTCCAGAAGTCCCTGCATCATACACCCCTTCTAGAATTGCTATTTTATATAAGCATTCAAATGAGGGAAATGATGTGTGAGGTCAAAGACAAGAAGGCAATGTGCAAAATAAGTTAGGCATGAACCACAACCAAGGTAATAAAACATGTTTGACAGTCATCTTAAAAAATCAAACAAATATTGTTGCTTGATGCCTATCATAGCTAAAAAAATTAGGAAGCACCATACATAATGGATGAAGCCTCAAATCATAAGAAGGGGATTCAAACATGAACCCTCTTAGCTCCTCTCCACAACCATCATAGTGGTGTCAAAGATGTATTTTCAGGCAAAACTTCAAAGTAGATGATTGTTGTAAAAGGGATGCTTATACTCATTAGGGTTAGTGGCACATGCCTTGTACAATATAAAACCAGGGCATGAGTCACATTTGTATCCAAAGTTAGGTCCATATTCTTTATAGAGAGCATGTGTACAACTCAAGGCCTTCATACGAGCAAAAATTATGTTCATGACAAATGTTGTACATAGTACCCCCATCATCTTGTTGGCTTGACATAAGAACCATTATTATTCCCCATGCAGAAATTCAGTAAAAATATTACATTAAATAGAACAAGAAAACCCAAAATCAATCTCGTAAGTAGACAAACATCAAACTCACTTAATAGACATAAGATTCCCACAGTCCATATTAATGAAAATAAGAATGAAGTTAATTTTTTTTACAGAATTACATATCCAAAAGCATTTGTATTTTTAGAAAACCCACTTCCATTCTCTCTTTCATACATTCTCATCGCTCACCATTTGGTTTGTTGATGCAACCATTTAGACAAGTTCCTACCATTCAAAATGACGATCTCACCTTATTCAATACAAATCTAACTTAACGCCACTATTTCACATAATTTTTATTTGTGGTGTATGTATTTTAATGCAGTTTGAGGATGTTTTTGTGGGGTAGTGTGTGTTATTGTGACTTTCCTTATAAATTTCTCTTGCATTCCAACATATGTTTAGAGGCACAATGAATGCCTTCAAATACCATGATATAAAAACATATTATGTTCAATAGACATGCATTTAATCTGCTCAATTATTATATATTTCACTATTCATTTATAAAAGATGCAACTTTCAATTTGTTTCATTTTAGACTTATTATGTTTAATTGTGATGGATGTGAAAAATTAGAGGGGTATGATATAGCCCTTATGATATTAGATTCGTCTTCAACAATTTTTTTATGATTAAATCCTCTGAAACTCTAACCGCCATGATCATGTTGACTAATGCCCATACACTATGTATCATCTTCCATATCATTGAAGATTTGACTATTAAAATTATATATGTTAACAAAAATTTACTATGATCACAAAACTATCCACATGTCCATTAAAGCTATGGATCCAATAAATGTTTCAGATCTGCTTTATCTTTTTCTTTTATCTCAATGATGAATTATGAAGTGTGATCTGCAACATCATTTAGCAGGGGAATCTTGGCATAGTTCAGTAACTCTTCAATTTTTTTCAAGAAGTTACTAATTCCATTGGCTTTGGTGAGCCCCATCTCCATGCACTGCTCCATTCCCTACCAAGTAGACTTTATATCCAACGGTGAAAAGTCATCTTCTTTGAGCGGGGAAAGTAGAATCTTTGTTCTCACCTTGATAGGCAAGTGGATAAGGCATAGATCCTTGCAAATTCATGGATATTAGAAATATTTTTTTTAATAGGAAAAATGGATTTATGTTTGCATCCCTCTCTATTATCATCATTGATGCATCGCACCCCTGCACCACAAAAGCAAAAAACCTTATTATTTTCTGACAAAACCCACCTTGCAATACATCAAGCTTCTACCACCACTAAACTTACATCGACAAAGCAGTCATGGAAGAAAATGCACAGGAACTGATGTTGGTGAAGATGGAGGAGGGGAAATTGAGAATGGGAAATTATGAGGCAATTTTTTGCTACACATTAAATTATTGCCCAAGTAAGTAGATTCATTAAATGAATTCAACACAATGGTATTTGGAATTGGAACTGTCAAATGATTGTTTGAAACATTGAAGGCCTTCAGAGTCATCTGATTGAAAGGAGGGATTGAACCACTCAGCTCATTATTCTGCAGGTACAATTCCTTCAAGAAAACCAAATCCACCAGGCTCAAGGGCATAACCGCATTGAATTTATTATCTGAGAGGTCAATTTGCTTAATGAAAAAAACTTGTAAAAACTCTGGAAGACTTCCTGTCAACCTATTGTTCTTAAAGCTGAGCACTTCCTATAAAAACTCTGAATCTCCTGTAATAAGATGAGCACTTCCCCCTACAATGCCCATGATGTCCCCTGCAAGCATTCAAAGAGCCATCTATTTACAAATATTAAGTATTATCTGGTTTGCATTAAGAGCCTTGGTCTTGTTGATCTGCTCATGCTCAACAGAGAACTCAACCAACTCCCCTTCACTAGGGATCGAAACCCGTCAGAATGAATCGATGTCTATTGAACCAACAGATCCTCTTAGCCATCATTGAGGGTGATGAAACCATAACCCTTCTGCAAACTAAGCCACTTAAATTTATTAGTCCTTTATCCACCCTACGTCATGGTTTCCAAGCTCAAACAAACAAACAACTAAGAAACAAACAAAAAACCTAAGGTCATGCCCATGCAAATGCTGCCATTTTTACCCCCTCCATGTAGTTTTAAACTTCATCCTCTACAAAAAACAAACCAAAAAAACTTATGCACCTCCTCTCATGTCACTGCCCTCTCCATTGCTCTTCCCTGCTTTTTATAAAATAAAATAAAAAATTACTTCCTATATCATTTTTATTAAAAACTCAGATCAAATTAGATATGGCACGAATCAGATCATGTCATATTTGATTTGCATATTTATTTGTACAAATTTAAAAAATATATTAACAATTTGTTTTCAAACTGTGAGAATATGATAAAACAAAGGAAAATAATTGATTTTTTGTGGAGATTAAAATATGATTTAATTTTTTATGGATTGCATGAGAAACAAGAAAATAAGGGGACATGTACGCTGCAATAGAAATCAGAGATGGCCATGGCCCATACTTACTCAATTTCTAAGATTTAATGAAAGGAAACTGTTTAGAAAAGGTAGAGTCTTTATGCCTTTCTTAAAGGCAATAGATTTTTTATTTGGCATTAAATCTATAGATTTTTAGCCGATAGTTGGCATACTAGTTTGCCCCACGACTTCACTTACATATAATAATTGCAAACAAGGAGATGGAATTTTCATATAAATATTGGATAGATATAAGGAGAAAATGGCCATGTGGCATGATATAATTCATTCCGGTATATCTGTAGAAAACAGTTGCGTGTAAAACTTAGGTGGGGTATTGAACATTTTATTAACCCTGAGACAATATATCATGTACTTTAAAGAGGGCATAGATATGGATGCGTAAAGTATTGCTATAAGTCAATTCTAAGGCAGTGGTTACGTGGAGATATGTTTTATAAAATATCAAGAAGTAAATATTGGATGTATGGGAGGGTCGAGGTAATTTCATTAATAGAGCATAGAAATTCCTCCACCACATGTGGGTTGGTTTCATTTGGATTTTTGTTTTTGTTTTTACCATTTATTACTTGTTTAAAAAAATTAATGGTTATAGTAGTCCTTTTAATTTGGATCATCGATCTATGTATTTCATATAGTGTTTTTTACTAAGGAAATGCCTATCGGTGTAATAAAGCATTTTATAATCTTGTGAAGATTAACCTAACCTTTCATCTTAATCAAAGGCTAATTAAATAAAATAGATACATTTGACTAGAATTAATGTTATTTTGGAAAGTAGATACAATGGATTGGGGTATTTAATTTATTTTTTTGATGAAAATGCAAGTTATCTATTAAAATAAAATAACACTTCACAAAAAAAAATGGGTGGTTAAAAGGCACACCCCGATAGTCACATGGGCTAAGCCTAGAAAGATCTAGAACAAAGTATCAAAGGGTATATAGCCCATATAAAAGCATACTAAAAAAATAGAATTAAGCTGCCAGTGCCATCCCTACAGATGGCGGATCCCTGTCATCCGGTTTCCCCCAAATATCAGTAGGGTCCAGGTTGACATTAGGCATAGCCCAGCCATCTTCATTTTCCTATTCTTCATTCTGAACATTTGGCCCCTCGTGCTGAGGTGAGATAGCCAAACTCAACCGAGAGAAGACTTTAGTATTATCCCACCCAGTATTTGGTGGATGAGAAGGACCAGGAACATTCTAGCTAGCATTATCCATTGCAGGCTAACCAACATTATCTGCATTATCCATAGCAGGCCACCCCGCGTTATCCCTAGCTACACTTGCAGCATGGCTAGATGTCCAACCACGCAAACGTGGAGAGGCTGAGTGCCTGTGTCGGTGAGCATCGTGACGTGGAGCAAGCTGGGAGTGAGGCCGAGAATCTTTGGCCGAACCACTTCTTCATTTGTTTAGTGAGTGGGCCTTGACAGAGGAAGGTAAGGGAGGAACATGAGCCACAATGCACAGAGCATTCCCCCAATGATCCAATAACTCTTGTAAGTGTGTCACTTCCAAGGCAACTTTGTTAACTTGCACTCGAATCTATAGAAGAATATTAGAACATATAATTGTTTTAATGTAAAGAGAAACAAAAGTTTCAATTTTACTGTATGAAAATATACAAGAATTACGATCTTTCCATAATGTAAATAAAATTTCCACCCTAAAAATATGCCAAATTTGACTAAATTTTTCAGGAAACCTGGGTGAATCACCTAGAAGGATGATTTGCCAAGTTAATGGCTCTGGTCTGAAAGGGTGAAAGAAATCATGAATCCATAGCCAAAATTGCCGAGCTTTGGTGCAATACCAGAAGAGATGTTGAATTGTCTCAGACTGTCCACAAAAAGGACAATGGGGATCCTGGACCCCAAGATGAAACAACCTAGTACCAACAGGCAGGGCTTGAAAGAGAATGCACAACACAAAATGAGCAAGTTTTGGCTCAAGAATGGCAGACCAAACACTTTTAAATCTGGAATGCCAAAGACTCAAAGAGCTATGAATAAGCCAATGCTTATTAAGAGTGTTAGCCATGGGAAAATGTGCTAAAAGCCACTTGTAAGCCATCCGTGGCTTGAAATGATGCATTGGTGTTTCATGATACCACTTCCAGTCCTTCCACCATGGCTTGTTGGACTAAATTCCAACCTTATGAAGCATTTCAGGTGGAAAAGCCATGATGACTCTGTCATAAGTAGGCTTATCAAATTTTGAAAGACCAAATTTAACACGAAATACTTCCCAAGCCAAAAGGCTCATAGTGGGCTGGTGGAACATATCCTGTAAGGTCTGAACACCTTTTTTTATGAAATGTGAAAGCCTTTAAACTAGGTAATTTAGCCAAAGGTTAGGCTGCAGAAGCTGGGAGAGGTGACCACCAAATATTAAGGTGATTAAAGGAAAGACCAGCACGAAAACCATCTCTAGACCAGCATTACCATGGTTTAACTTTTTCCTAAGCTTTCCAAATGCTTTTTACCACAAATGTGCCTGAGATCTAAATTGGTTCTCTCATGACAAGGAGAGTAGAAAAACCAATTCCTTTCCAAGCCGGTTTGTGCAAAGGATGCCCCATTTCGATGTTATGCTAGAGTAAAACCTTCCATGCCTCATAGCCAGTGAGAGCATGAATAATGCACTTGACAACTAAGGCAATTCCTTGGCATTGGGTACAAAGAATACCAAGTCCTCTAGAATCTTTGGGAAGGCAACAAAACTCCCATGCAACACAGTGAAAACCATGGCGAGTATCAGAAGAGGTCCATAGAAAATCCCTCAAGAGTTTTTCCAGATTGGCATAAGAACTATTTGAAGGAGCCCAACAAGAAGAATAATAAACATGGGTTGCAGCCAAGATCATAGAACAAACCTAGAATTTACAGCTAGAGAAAGTGGCTTAGTAATCTAGACTACAAGTTTTTGTTCCACATAGGTAAGAACAACTTGCCATAGAGTAGCAGAAGTGCCCTAGAATGCAAAGGAATACCCAGGAATCTAAAAATTTCACCATGGCCAACCTAGCGCCAGCCATATTGTTGAAGCCATTGAGGAATAGGAAGAATTGACTACCTGTAGCATAATGTTGTATGCCACTGAATGGAAGAACCCGAGGCTAAACAAAATGTCTTCAGAAAACTAAGAGCATTTTTTACAAAATTTTCTTCTTCTAACAGAGTTAAAAAAGAGTCATCAGCAAAATGACCATTAACCAGCTGGCTGGAAGAATTAGGTACAGAAATACCATGAACAAGCCGATTGGACATTGAATGAGCAATAAGATAGCCAAAACCTTCTGCCACAAGAACATATAGTGTTGGAGCAAGAGGGCATCCTTGCCGGATTGATCTGAAGAGGCCAAAAGTATGGGACTGGTGGCCATTGATAGTGATAGAAGCAGAGGCATTTGAAAAGAGCATTTTGACAGATTGAATAAAAGAGGGTCCAAACCCTAATGTTGCAAGCATTGCAAGGATAAAACCCCATTCAATGCAATCATATGCCTTAGCAAAATCAATTTTTAAAAAGATTGCTTTTTGATTTGATTTTCGTGCCCATTCCATTCCCTCCCAAACTGTAATGATATTATCTAAAATATATCTGGACTTAATGAAGCCTATTTTTTCAGAGCAGATAATCAGAAGAAGCAGGTTGCAGAGTTTGAGCGAAAGGGCTTTGGCAATGATTTTGTATGAAACATTGAGGAGTGTAATGGGCCTCTAGTTGCAAATATCCTCCAGATTGCCAGCTTTAGGTATGAACTTAATTTTTCCTTGATTTATAATATTTCCTAAAGAATTTGAATGAAAAATTTCAATGTAAACATTGTGTAAATCTTTTCCTAAACAATCGCAAAGGGCTTTGTAAAACTCACAAGGAAAGCCATCAATTCCAGGAGCTTTAACATCAGCCATAGATTAGACAACTTCTTTTAGGTCTTCAATGGTCAATAATTGATCTCAGAAGCGTGTCTGGGCTGAGGAGAACTTTTTTGGAATAATAGAAAGACAATCCTGCAAAGCAGTCTGTCGCTTAGGAGTGTATTCTTGAGCAATGAAATTTTTTTTATAATGTCTTACAAAAGCCTAGAGAATGTCTGGCAAATCTGTATGAACAATATTGTCCTCTTTGATTTGCTTAATACCTTGTGAGGAATGTCTAGCTTGAAGAGCAAGAAAGAATTCCTTAGAAACACAGTCCCCAATTTTTAGCCAGTGCATCCTGGCTTTAAGTTATGCTCCTTTGGTAGAATAACAATCAACCATCTATTTTTGATGCTGTAAATTGGCAACAAGGATTTGCTTAGAAGGAGAAAAAGGCTCAACAGCCAAGGCCTCAGAAGCAAATTTCAAAACAGTGACAATAGCTTCATAAGCCCTTCTCTTGAAATTGGCTAGCTGACGGCCATAGATGTGAAGAAACCTCACTGTGTGGGTAATAGCATCATTCTACCACTTAATCTAGCTAGTAGAATGTAATGGACAACATTCTAAATTCCATACAGTTGAAATGTGTGCCAAGGTGGGTTGATGAGAAAGCAAGGAAGTGTTCAGAAAAAACTAAAATTTCATGGTGTGTGGTTGAGTGAGTTGACACTCAATGGCAAATTGAATTGGAAAGTGGTCTGACAACGTCATATCCATTAACAACTACACAGGAAGGGTAGATGACATGGAAAAATTAAAAAAATATTGTACAGAAATCATAGCACGATTAAGGCGTTTAAAGACCCTATCAGTTCCAGATCAAAAATTGCACCAAGTATGCCATAAAGGATTGGAGTGACGGTGGCCAACATTGGGATAAAAAAATCCCAATTTATTGCACATATGGAATCACGCCTCTCCTTTGCTAGCTGGCCACCGAAAAGGAAGAACACCATCTTTGTCAGTAGCCATTTCAACCATATTAAAATCTCCACAAATAAGCCATGTGGCCACTGGCATTGAATCCGCAATCCACCACCGCAAAGGAGATCTTTTTGACATGTCATTTGAAGCATAGATATTAATAATCCCAAAGGAGTGATTATTAATATTAAGAAGTGTCCAAACTAACTAGTTGGTGGGATCCACCTCATGATCCACCACTAAATCATGCCACTGAGGGGACAAAAGAGTAGCAACACCACCTTTGCCAGCTTCATGGGTAGTGGAAAATAATTTACTGGCTGCCCAAATACAATGGCAAGTTGAAGACAAAAGAAAGTCTGTAACTTTAATTTCTTGCAGGCATAGAACATCAAGAGAAGCATAATGATGGAGAGCATCACAAATAGAGTACTTCCTAGAGAGGTCAGTGAGACTTCAAACATTCCAAGAGAAAATTCATTTAAAATCCTCCACCATCTCCCTAGAATCTAGGCTTTCAAAGAAAGAAAAACTATTCTAAAGAAAGTCAGTGGGGTTTGGTCCAAATTGGAGAGGATGGATTTGCTATTTTTTAATCTCCTGAATAATTTATCCCTCCTTAGGAAGCTCTCGGCTATGAGAGTGCCTTCGAGGTGACAAGGAAGGATTGACACAGGCTCTTTCCCTTGGTGGTGATGTTTGCTACGAAGGCAACAAAAGAGGACTCTTATTTTTGTCCTTCCTACCTTTCACAGAAAGCTTTGAAACATCTTTAACTGCTTCGATGGTTTTGATAGCATCAGTAGAGGGTTTCAGTCCGTGTTTGCGATTGGTAATAGTAGCCCAAGTGTCCATTGGTTTAGAAACCATCTCCTTGGGCATAGTTACAATTGGGCATGCCTATATAGTTTCCCTGGGAGGAACCTAGGTTCTAGGTACAACAAGAGGATAGTCCCTAATTTTATGCTTTGCTAACTGGCAGCAATAGTGAGTATTAGGCAAATTGAAGTATGTGACTTTCTGAGTGTACTGAAGGGGGCCAATTTGAATGTCAATAAATTCCTTGATGTCTTTTGAAAGATCCACCTCAACATAGACATGCTTTTGAGGGCATGCTTGAAAGAACCTATCAGGTTCAACACAAATAACTCTTCCTAAAGAAGAGGCAATGTCATGCAGGAAATGCAAATAGGGCAAAGGCAAACCAAGGAATTCAATCCACACAGGAACCTTGTGTTTGGTATCATCAGAGGCCACAAAATCCCGGGTCCATTGTTGGAAGACCAACAGGGAAGACCAAACATACCAAGGGCCATGGTTCAAACTAGCTTGAACATGGCTAACTTCCGCAAAGCGGAAAAGGAAAAATCCTTTGGTCAGATTCTGGACCATATCAAGGTGAACCCCATGAGGGACCCAAGCCTTCTAGACCCATTCTTTGAGCATAGATTCAGGGGGAGTTCTCCCTACAAAATAACCACTGAGAGTATGCTACTCTAACCATAAACAAACAGTATCAAATTCCTGAGATGGTAAGATCACATCACCAAGAGAGTCTAAGGGCTTACCTCATGGAACACCTTTAGAACAAATTTCCAAGGATGCTTGGTCGGTGGAGGAGCCATTGTTCAGAGCTGAGAAACTGCCAACACTAGCAACAAATGCTGGGTTAGAAGCGGTAAGAGGCATTTAAATGGCCAAAATGCTGCAATAAATGTGGGCGTACAGAAAAAAAGGCTATAGTTCCTGTACCTAGAGTGCAGTATGGAACCTAGAGAGACAATGGTGGCCAATTTCAAAAAAACAAGCAGAGCAAAAAAAACCTCTTTCCTATTTTTAATTGTAAAACCTATTCTGGGTATTTAATTTTAGGAATAACGATGAAAGATTATTCCTTCATCCTTTCCCTATTCCTATTTACATATATACTTATATAATTCACCCTATTTATATTCACACATATTCCTATACATTAGTCACTTATTACACCCACTCTTACATTTATTACCATATATACATTTCTACTTTATCCATATACACACATTTTTGTTACATTCACCTTGATTATCAATTTATTATTGCCTATCAATGCATTTATTCATAAATTTTCCCTCTTTATTCTAGCACCTTTATGTCCTATGTCATTTTTGTGGATGTGACATTGATACAATGGTTGTGGACTTGACCCTTGAAATTTTAAATATCCAAATTACTAATGTTCATACACCTTTCTTGTTGTCTTCAATATTTTTCACATATTTCTAGGGGTTGGCCTAGGTAAACATGTCTCCTTGTGACATAATGGCAATCCTTCAAAGGTATTTCTAAATACAATCAATCTCATATAATAAAAAGGGTAAAGCAAGCAAAGATGAATCAAGTGAATCAATAAGTAAAATTGTGTAGATTGTCAAATCATTTCCATCAGTGCATGACATTTATATTGTTGTGGATCTACATCTAATCTACAAACTTGGCTCCATATATTGTAGATAATATATCTAGATCCCAAGGTGAACCATGTGTTGTTGTATTCCATTTCTAAACCTAGAATAGTCTAAAACCTAGAATCTTCATCAGAATCGATCTATGTGTCCATTCTTTCACATTCACTTTCCTAAATAGCATTAAATACTTAATTTTCTATGCAATGATTAAATTAATTAATCTAGGTTAATGTGTGCTTATGTGTATGCATTTGATTTGATTAGGCTAGATGAAGCTTAGTGAAAGTTTAATTTCTTTTACATTTTGGTGAACTTGTCTAATCTTACACCCCCTAGGGTTTGACCTTAGGGCTACACCTTCATTATTTTATAGGGTTCTATATCTATTTTTTCTAGTTGTTCAATTATTTTTCATATCTTATTAAGATTTCTATTCCTATTTATTGCCACTTCACTACTACATCTTTCCTTATAGGGTTTTTAATTTATTGTGTTGCATTGTTTTTGCTAAACCTACCCACCTTTGGATTCCTCTGTAGGGTTTCATTTCAAATTTAATATATCACATTTTTTAATTTTTAAATCTTAAATTGATTTGCATTATGTCATCATGGATGCCTTTTTGCCCTTCCTTGCCAAGCTCATTTCTTATTTGATTGTGATTTACAATGGTGCATCTTTTGTGGCATATAATCATGACATAGCTACTACTTCATCTCTATATGCACTTGATACAATTAGGAATCTTGGCTCATGTAATGTACCTATTGAACATGATAGATTTATTTTACATCTATGGATTATCTTCCATGCATGTCTCTTGATACATATTTCCTTGAGGAATATAGTTCCATGTAGATACACATGGTTCACCTTCACTTATCCCACCCCTAGTGATATACTTGTTGATTTGGGAGTACTTATTATTTTCATAATGATACGCTTTATAATGATTGTACTTATTATATATTAATAGTGATATACACCTATACATGACATAACGTTTTCACCTTTGTATTAGTATGTTAGTTCTTCTCTATCATTTCAATGCAAATGGTTTATTGATGATATGTTTAGTGATGAGCATAGTGAGATTTATTTGTCATCTCATAATGAACATGATGATTATTTGTCTCACAATAATTTTGTTCCTCATATAATTTTGTAACCCCTCTTTAGTGGATCTAATTGATTTTTCTATGCATCATGATGGTATACCATATTTTGATCAAAAATACTCTTCTAGATCATCTCATGATTTCTTATGACGTAGCTTTAAGTTATTACAAATCACATTCTTGTACACCTTCTATTCATTAAACAAAAGGCCTAGACATGTATAAAGATAAAATTGTAACATAAGGATCTTTAAATGTTTTACTTGCTACACGTGTGGATAATGTGCTATTAGTTGATCTGATACATCTTTTGCATCCCCATGGCTACTATACATGACATGATGCATACACATACACATATGTGACATGTTGAGCATGATACTTCACCTTGTGTGAACTACTTCATCACTAGGATTGACCATTTAAAATGATGTGTTGAACAAATATTTCAAGCATAAGATGATACTACTAAGATATTACAAAATTTTTTGGCATATTAAAATTTGATGTATCCCTCACTAAATATATTTGTCGTAGCTTATTTAAGAAACTTTGATAGAAGAGGTGATCTATTGTGACATGTACAATACTGCCAAGTTATGTGCCTCCATTATCTTCCTTAGGATCAATTATTTGCTAAGGTGTTCCCATCAAGCTTGAATAAACATGCTCTTACGTGATTTTACTCAAATTACCAAATAATGCCATCACTTCGTTTAAGGACTTGGCTATTTTTAGTGCAATATTGAGCCTAAGAAGTTTATTACTCAACTCATGCAATGCAAGAAAAATGAACAAGAGCCCATTATATATTATATTTCCATATTTCAACATTTGGCTTCTAATATGTTTTCTCCATTAGAGGATGATGAGCTTCGATATATATTTAAGGATACTTTACTTTCAATATTTGAGAGCTGATTGTATAACATGGATCATGAGTCATATTTAGATTTATGTGCTATCATATGTAAGTGTGATCCTTCCTTATTAGAAGATCCCTATTTATATTAGCATATTTATAGAACACTCCACTTTTCAATGAGTTATGATTATTATATTAATCATAAAATGGAGGCAATGTGAATTTTTGTAATGTTATTCATGATTATTCTAATGTAGTTTTTAAACAATAGAAAATTAGAGAATTTACAACATCCACATAGCTCCTCCATAGATGGTGTTGGTTACCAAATCTGGATGCATCAAATTCCAAAGACTTGCCACTTCTTATACTCAAATTCAATGAGAGATTCAACCAATAGAGTGGGAGATTATCTCATATCTCCCCTCCACTTTAGGTTCTTCTGCACCTAGGGGGTATTCCCTTATTCGCAATCAATAAATGTAGTTTTTCAATACCAGGTAAAATATTCTCATATATGTGGACCAAGATTTGTAAGATTAAGCCTAGACTAACAATATTCTTGGATTATCTTCACTATTCAAACCTGAGAACATGCAGCGCCTAAACTAAAACAAAACACAAAAATAAAATGGTTCAAAGATTTGTCTTTAAATTATTAGGTTTCCTTGACCTTTGGGCAAATATGCTCTAGATCGGTGCATTATCAGGGCAACAGAGTCAAACCTAGCAATGTAAATGTTTCCTTATGTGTTCAAAAACTCCATATCTAGAGGACCCAAAATAATAATATTACTGCCTTATAGTAATATGTCCAAGAAAGAGTATTATCTGTGATTCTACTTCACTAATCCCTTGACACAATACACTTTTCCCTATATCTGATCCATAGAAATTTAATCTATTCCTTGAACAGATGCAATAAACTAGACATACAATATGGCAAATGTATACTGATGAATTCATAGACCCTTAGCAACTGCATTCAAAAGAAAAGTACTCATATCCAAGGAGACAACCACAAATAACACACACATTCAGTGTTTCTCATATAATTTAATCTGGAAAGAAATAATATCAATCAGAAATTTATTCATCTACATAGCAAGATATGCCTCTACAACTCAAAATCTAGTCACTTTCTCCTATAGAAAAATATTTCCCAAATGTGTGGATAGCTTGTATGAAAATCCTAGAAAAATCTCCCCTCAACTACTCTACAAAGCCTTCCTTTTATAATTTTTTTTAAAACATGTCGGACTCTTGCCCAAAAATAAATCTTTTTACATATTTTGACCCATTATTTAATATTTACTATATTGGGACCTGTATCTCTTCTCTGATTGGCTGACTTTGAAACAAATTTCTTTAATCAATTTTTCTCGTGACATGAACTGGGATTGATATTTCATTCTTTGTTTGTTTCCACCTTGGAAATCATAAAACTCTTGATTACTTGATTGGCTGACTTTGAAACAAATTTCTTTAATCAATTTTCCCTGTGACATGAACTGGGATTGATATTTCAATCTTTGTTTGTTTCTACCTCATAAATTATAAAACTCTTGATTACCTGATTGACTGTGTATTTGCATTGGAACCCCATATCAAGCCAAATTACATATTTGCCCAATTCTTTTCTTCTTGTTGTTGGGTCATTTTTGGATGACCAAGGGTGAATTATAGGTTGTTATCATTTAGAAAATTCTCAAAACAACATTAAACCATTGTCCATGCATGATAAAAGGTTTAGGCAAGCTTCCAAATAAAGAAATGACCATATTCAGCTTGTAAATACTTTAAAAATCTGCCCCAAACTTCAAAAATGTGATGGATTTCCATTCTAACAATTACTTTAAATCATGTATTCTATTAAAACTCATAATCCATCATTCAAATTCACTGTGTGGCATTGATAATGTTTGATGGGTCTTTTTTTATTGTGCTTGGCATTTTTCATGTTACTGGCATCAAGAAATCTTCCAAAACACCACTAAAACCACTCTCTAGACATTGGAATGATCCCAGACAAGTTTTAAGAAGTTAAATGACCGCAAATAGCTTCACAAACAACTTCAAATCCCTGCCCAAACTTTAAAAATGTGAGCATCATTCCAATGGAGGCTTTAGCTATGCGTTGTTGTGCTAAGCTCATAAAAGGTATTTTATAAAGTCAAACATTATAACAATAATGTTTAACTTTAAATATTGATCACTTAAAACATATATGCCAATTATTGAAAACATAAATGTTTTAATAAATGCATTTCATAACTTAGGAAAAATAGCAATCGGTTAATTTCTACTTCCTGACAAATGGTGCATCTTCATTGCAGGCACATGAGACATCCAAAGGACATGAAAATTTATGTAGGGTCCTAGTCAATTATTTAAAACATACTCATATCCTCAAAATTCACATTTCTAGAAGATTTTTGGGACCTCCTTTATAAACTGTTCTGCCAAGTTCGTGTTCACTGCAACCGGAACACATTAAAATAATGCATCATATGGACTCTGTTTTTGATGAAAATGGATCTAGAGATGTTTTAGACCAAAACAAGAAATGTGTTACCTTCAAAATTATAAAATTTGCAACTTTTCGGAACACCAAATCTAGCCCAGTTGCAGTCAGAAAAGCACTAAATAGCCTATAAGAACTCTTCCAGGAAGCGCGAAACCTAACATATGCACTACCATATGTACCAAAAAAATTTCTACCATATGGATTTGTAAGATGACCTCTGAGTTACAAAATTTTAATTAGTGAAGATGGGCTCCGAGATAAATTTAGCAATATGTTGACCTAACCTTTGTTGACACATTAAGAGGAGATAGGCACTTCAAATTTGCATAATTTGAAGGTGCCATCAATGGATCATGTTTGGGGATGCATGCCTCTTGCAGGCATGACAAGATTCTAGTTATCTTCGGGAAGTAGACCATGTGCCAAATCTATTGGGCTACTATGTAACTGCTCCATCATATTAAAGACCATATCTTCAAATGATTTGTCTTTAAATTATTCAGTTTCCTGGACCTTTGGGCAAATATGCTCTAGATTGGTGCTTTATTAGGGCAATAGAGTCAAACCCAACAATGTAAATGTTTCCTTATGTGTTCAAAAATTCCATATCCAGAGGACCCAAAGTAATAATATTACTGCCTTACAGTAATATGTCCAAGAAAGAGTATTATCTATGATTCTACTTCACTGATCCCTTGACACAATATACTTTTCCCTATATCTGATCCATAGCAATTTTATATATTCCTTGAACAGATGTAATAAACTAGACATACAATATAGCAAATGTATACTGATGAATTTAGAGACCCTTAGCAAATGCATTCAAAAGAAAAGTACTTATATCCAAGGAGACAACCACAAATAACACACACATTCATGGTTTCTCATATAATTTAATCTGGAAAGAAATAATATCATTCAGAAATTTATTCATCTACACAACAAGATATGCCTCTACAACCCAAAATCTAA
The DNA here is from genome assembly GCA_027924645.1 of Cunninghamia lanceolata. Lineage (NCBI taxonomy): Eukaryota > Viridiplantae > Streptophyta > Pinopsida > Cupressales > Cupressaceae > Cunninghamia > Cunninghamia lanceolata. The sequence goes on along the minus strand of BSBN01000964.1, from coordinate 219,412 downwards.
TCACTTTCTCCTATAGAAAAATATTTCCCAAATGTGTGGATAGCTTGTATGCAATGCCTAGAAAAATCCCCCCTCAACTGCTCTACAAAGCCCTCCTTTTATAATTTTTTTAAAAACATGTCAGCCTTTTTCCCAAAAATAAATCTTTTTACATATTTTGACCCATTATTTAATATTTGCTATATTGGGACTTGTATCTCTTCTCTGATTGGCTGACTTTGAAACATATTTCTTTAATCAATTTTTCTCGTGACATGAACTGGGATTGATATTTCATTCTTTGTTTGTTTCCACCTTAGAAATCATAAAACTGTTGATTACCTGATTGGCTAACTTTGAAACAAATTTCTTTCATCAATTTTTCCTGTGACATGAACTGGGATTGATAATTCATTCTTTGTTTGTTTCCACCTCAGAAATCACAAAACTCTTGATTACCTGATTGGCTGTGTATTTGCATTGGAACTCCATATCGAGCCAAATTTCATATTTGCCCAATTCTTTTCTTCTCACTGTTGCATCATTTTTGGATGAATAGGGGTGAATTATAGGTTGCTAGCATTTAGAAAATGCTCAAAACAACATTAAACCATTGCCCATGCATGAGAAAAGGTTTAGGTAAGCTTCCAAATAAAGAAATGACCATATTCAACTTGTAAATACTCTAAAAATCTCCCCCAAACTTAAAAAATGTGAGGATTTCCATTCTGGCACTTACTTTAAATCATGTATTCTATTAAAACTCATAATTAATCATTGAAATTCGTTACGTGGCATTGATAATGTTTGATGGGTCTTTTTTTGATTGTGCTGGGCATTTTTCATGTTACCGTCATTAAGAAATCTTCCAAAACACCACTAAAACCACTCTCCAGACATTGGAATGATCCCAGACAAGTTTTAAGAAGTTGAATGACCATAAAAAGCTTCACAAATAGCTTCAAATCCCTACCCAAACTTCAAAAATGTGAGCATCATTCCAATGGAGGCTTTAGCTATGAGTTGTTGTGCTAAGCTCATAAAAGATATTTTATAAAGTCAAACATTATAATAATAATGTTTAACTTTAAATATTGATCACTTAAAACATATATTCCAATTAATTAAAACATATAAATGTTTTAATAAATGCATTTCACAACTTAGGAAAAATAGCAACCGGTTAAGTTCTACTTCCTGACAAACGATGCATCTTCACTACAGGCACATGAGACATCCAAAGGCCATTAAAATTTGCATAGGGTCATAATCAATTATTTAAAACACACCCATATCCTCAAAATTCACATTGCTAGAAGATTTTTAGGACCTCCTTTGTAAACTATTCTATTGGACGTGTTCACCACAACTGGAACACATTAAAATAATGCATCATATGGACTCTATTTTTAATCAAAATGGTAATGGATATGTTTCAGACCAAAACAAGAAATGGGTTGCCTTTAGAATTGTAAAATTTGTAACTTTCCAAAACACCAAATCTAGCTCAGTCGCAGTCAAAAAAACATTAAATAGCCCATTAGAACTCATCCAGGAAGCACAAAACTGAAGATACACACTACCATATGTACCAAAAAACTTTCTACCATATAGATTTGCAAGATGACTTTTGAGTTGGAAAATTTGAATTAGTGAAGATGGGCTCCGAGGTAAATTTAGTAGTATGTTGACCTAACCTTTGTTGACACATTGAGAGGAGATAGGCACTTCAAATTTGCAAAATTTGAAGGTGCCATCACTGGCTCATGTTTGGGGATGCATACCTCTTGCAGGTATGGCAAAATTCCAGTTATCTTTAGAAAGTAGACCATGTGCCAAATCCATTGGGTTGTTGTGTAACTGCTCCATCATATTAAAAACCATATCTTTAAACTTTATTTGGTGGCCCCGGGCCCCCAAAAATGAAAAACTAATATTTACCTCTGTCAAATATTTTGTTGTCATCAGATAGACCTAAGCTCAATTTGGAAGCACTATATTCAATTTTGCTATTAAAGAAGCATACCACCATGTTTCTGATTGTGCTTCTATCAATTTTACTCATATCAACATCAGCAAATGATAGGCACAAAAAATATGTGTCAAATATATCATTCCTCTGTTTGAAATGCCTTTGATCAACAAAATCACTACTATTTCCTTAGATATCCATCACTCTGATCTGAGAAACAAACTATTTCCTGGCACACTAGGTTACTAGTATCATAAAATTTGGCTTCATCTCTTACTTCTATATCAAATCTGGAGCAATCATAAGACACCTTTGATGACCACTACTACAAGTTATTTCTATCACATATCAACTCCAAATCAGAAAAAGTGAAAGACTTATACACAACCAATGAATTTATACTTGGAGTTTGCCCTCTTTCAAGCAAGAAGTCACCTTCTTTATTGAACATGAAATACTCATACACAGGAAGCATCTTCACTTGCTTTGTTGAACACTGACTTTCACATTCATATAAAACTTTCAACCCTAAAGTAAAGATTTGAAAAACATGCTCATACACGTAATCATAATCAATTGATAACTGGTCATACTCACATTTATCATGACTAACAAGTTGAAAGAGCTCACTTTTAGAAACATCCTCATGTCCCTCATTATTGTGCTCAACAATTCCACCATTAAACTCCACATGGAATGCTTCAAGAGAAGGCTTGAAAAATTTAGAATATAGCCCATTGTCAAAAGCTTTATAATCACCCTTACCATAGATATCACATTCAATACTATCATCTATTGTATCAATATGAACATCTGAAACTTGTCCACCCTCAACGGAGTATGCACCTTCATTAATGCATTCATCATTGATAGTAAACACTTCCATTTCCACATTATGATCATGATCAACATTAATAGAAGAGACAACATATTCATCATCCATACAAACTTGATCACCTAATGGATCCTTCACAGATGAGAAAGTATCCTATTCATGCAAGACCAAAACCTCCATCTCTACTTCATATAAACTATCATGAACAACTGGGACATACTCACTTATGAATGCCTCATACTTGGTATCTATGTATTCTTTTGATTCTTCAACAACAACACTGCTGCAAGATACATCTTCATATATATCCTTTATCTCATGATGTATGCAATCTGCATTTGCATATCTCTCTCCTATGGGTTGATCACAACTTTCATCTTTATCATTGCAAGACGTGCCTTCATTTTCTGCCACAATTTCTTCATCTTTATGCATTATGCCATGACTTTGCTCAATAACATAACTGTTGTCAGTATTATGAGACATAATTCTTCTTTCATAATCACCTTTGGTTCTTTCCATAATCCCAATCCAAGAAAATATCTAATCAACATTTTGAGGCCTTAGTTCCTTTGGAAAAGTGCTCAGACTCGATTCATAAACTTCACAGAATAAATCAACACACAAATAATCCTTAGGTCTGCAATACTCTGGGATTTCTAACAAAGTATTCATGAATCGTGTATACAACTCACATAGAGTGATTCTCCTTCTTATCTCTTCAAATCAAACAACGATTGAACAAAAAACTTAGGATCAACAATACTTGTATTTTATTCACAGGTTGCTTGAAACTCTCTGTGATTCACATGAGGCAATGATGAACAAATTGGAACAACAGAAATACATTCATTTTGAAAACTATTCTGATTCTTTGTTTTACATTGCTCATCTGCATAAGATGCTTTACAATAACCAACACTTGCAGACATATGTCCTATGGGCATTCCATATTTTTGATTATTTTCAACATCCATCACAATTTTATAAGCTTGATGAAGTGTAGCAGGTTCCTTATCTCTCAGCAAATAGCTCATTTCCTTATTAAATGTGGCCAGATAGATTGCCAAACATAATGCATCATTTGGCCTCATATGTTCTAAAATATGTTTGAGCAATTTTGAAAACCTTACGTTAAGGGCTGGAACCAACTCATCCTTTTCTTTTTGGATGTTCATGAATTGTGTAATTAATAAAATCACATCAGACCTTTCACCAAGTTGTTCTAGAAATGTAATCTCAAGATCTAGCCATGAATAAATGGAACACAAAGGTAAATCTAAAAACCAATCCCTAGTATCATCTTTCAATGACTAAACAAAAAGCTTCATGACAACATCTTCAACCTCAATCTCATAATCTCCTATCAAATCATAGAAATCTTGCAGATGTTGATTTACAGATTCAGAATTCTTTCCACTATATTTTGGCAAGTACTTTCTAACTTCACTAGGCATAATATTTGGATATCTATGAATACGATTAAAATTGAGCACTTTGTATATTTCAGCAGAGAACAACTTCTTCTGAGAATATGACCAGGAATGTTGTTCTAAACTAATCATATTGAATATAAAAGATGAAGTACCTGGGAATATATTGCAGCTTCAAATAGGTTCAACAACAAAGTCAGCACCTCTCCAAAGAGGACAAAACATAAAAAAGCTAAAAGCTCTTGCCTGATCAGCTGTATTCTAGATTCACTTCGCTAGCAGAGCACATTTTAATAGCCTTTAAACATGTCGCAACAAACTCTTTCTCTAGGTATGAAGACCTTCAATATCTGACCCTGATGATTGGATCATGATAATGGCTTGACTCTTTTCAAATGGATAACTAAGACTTTTCCCCAGTGGAGTCACCAATTCTATTGGTTATCAAATCCGCATGCATCAAATCTTAAAGACTTGCCACTTCATATACTCAAATTCAATGAGAGACTCAGCCAATGGAGTGGGAGATTATCTCCTATCTCCCTTGCACTTTAGGTTCTATCACAACTAGGGGGTATTCCCTTATTCACAATCAATAAATATAGCTTTTCAATACCACGCAGAATGTTCTCATATATCTGCACCAAGATTTGTAATATTAACCCTAGATTGGCAACATTCTTGGCTTATTTTCAGTATTCAAATATGAGAACATGCAACACCTAAACTAAAACAAAACACAAAAACAAAATGGTTCAAACGGCTTGTGTTTAAATTATTAGGTTTCCTCGACGTTTAGGCAAATATGCTCCAGATCAGTGCTTTATTAGGGCAACAAAGTCAAACCTAGCAATGTAAATGTTTCCTTATAACAACAAAAACTTCATATCCAGAGGACCCAAAATAATAATATTACTGCCTTATAGTAATATGTCCAAGAAAGAGTATTATTTGTGATTCTATTCACTGATCTCTTGACACAATACACTTTTCCCTATATTTGATCTAGAGCAATTTAATCTATTCCTTGAACAGATGCAATAAACTAGACATACAATATAGAAAATGTATATTGATGAATTCAAAGACCCTTAGCAACTACATTCAAAATAAAAGTACTCATATCCAAGGAGACAACCACAAATAACATATACATTCAATGTTTCTCATATAATTTAATCTGGAAAGAAATAATATCATTCAGAAATTTATTCATCTACACAACAAGATATGCCTCTACAACTCAAAATCCAGTCACTTTCTCCTATAGAAAAATATTTCCCAAATGTGTGGATAGCTTGTATCCAAAGCCTAGAAAACCCCCCCCTAAACTGCTCTACAAAGCCCTCCTTTTATAAAAAATTTTCAAAACATGTCGACTTCTTTCGCATAAATAAATCTTTTTACATATTTTGACCCATTATTTAATATTTTCTATATTGGGACCTGTATCTCTTCTCTGATTGGCTGACTTTGAAACAAATTTATTTAATCAATTTTTCCCATGACATGAACTGGGATTGATATTTCATTCTTTCTTTATTTCCACCTCAGAAATCATAAAACTCTTGATTACCTGATTGGCTAACTTTGAAACAAATTTATTTAATAAATTTTTCCTATGACATGAACTGGGATTGATATTTCACTCTTTGTTTGTTTCCACCTCAGAAATCATAAAACTCTTGATTACCTAATTGGTTGTGTATTTGCATTGGAACTCCATATTGAGCCAAATTACATATTTGCCCAATTCTTTTCTTCTCGTTGTTGGGTCATTTTTGGATGAACAAGGGCAAATTATAGCTTGTTAGAATTTATAAAATGTTCAAAACAACATTAAAGCATTGCCCATGCATGAGAAAAGGTTTAGGCAAGATTCTAGATAAAGAAATGACTATATTCATCTTGTATATACTCTAAAAATCTGCCCCAAACTCCAAAAACGTGATGGATTTCCATTCTGGCACTTAATTTAAATCAAATATTCTATTAAAACTCTTAATCCATCATTTAAATTCGCTGTGTGGCATTGATAATGTTTATTGGGTCATTTTTTGATTGTGTTGGGTATTTTTCATGTTACTGGCATCAAGAAATCTTCCAAAACACCACTAAAACCACTCTCTAGGCATTGGAATGATCCCAGACAAGTTTTAAGAAGTTAAATGACAATAAGCAACTTCAAATCCCTGCCCAAACTTCAAAAAGGTGAGCATCATTCCAATGGAGGCTTTAGCGCAATAGTGTAGCCCTGGCAGAGGAGAACTAAATGAGCTATGCATTGCTACGCTAAGCTCATAAAAGGCATTTTATAAAGTCAAACATTATAATAATAATGTTTAAATTTAAATATTGATCACTTAAAACATATATGCCAATTAATTAAAACACATAAATGTTTTAATAAATGCATTTCACAACTTAGGAAAAATAGGAACCGATTAATTTCTACTTCCTTACAAATGGTGTATCTTCACTGTGGGCACACGGAACATCTAGAGGCCTTGAAAATTTGTGTAGTGTCATAATTAATTATTTAAAACATACCCATCTCCTCAAAATTTGCATTTCCAGAAGATTTTTGGGACCTCCTTTGTAAACTGGTCTGCCAGACGTGTTCGCCGCAACTGAAACATTAAAATAATGCATCATATGGACTCCATTTTTAATGAAAATGGAATTGGAGATGTTTTAAACCAAAACAAGAAATGGGTTGCCAATTGTGAAATTTGCAACTTTCCAGAACACCAAATTTAGCCCAGTCACAGTCAGAAAAACATTAAATAGCCCATCAGAACTCATCTAGGAAATGCGAAACTGAACAGGGGCACTACCATATGTACCAAAAAACATTTACCATAGGAATTTGCAAGATGACCTCTGAGTTGCAAAATTTTAATCAACGAAGGTGGGCTCAGGGGTAAATTTAGCAATATGTTGACCTAACCTCTGTCGACACATTGAGAGGAGATAGGCACTTCAAATTTACAAAAATGAAGGTGCCATCAGATGGTATGAAAATAATTATTGCAAGTTAATATTATTACTTTACATCCAATTAAACCAATCAATTTATACTCTAATCTTGTAACATGCAAGACTAAGTATTTGTTTCCTATAATTTTATACAAGGACATTGGCTGAAACCTGTTGATAACTGAGAGGGGGGGTGAATCAATTATCTTACTTGCTTCAGCTTTTTGAACTTCCTTAATAGTTAATTCAATATTAAATTAGATGAATAAACATAACCATGAAATGGAAACAACACCAATACACATGACACAATGATTTTGACGTGGAAACCCGGTTAAGGGAAAAACCACAGGGTGATTAACCCAAGATATTATTCTTTGTTAGAAGAATAGAAGATACAAAATGACACTTGCCAATTAGGGCTCACTGCCCGAGCACACTACTCACAAGAGGCTCACTGCCTACAAGAGACTCACTATCTACAAGAAAGGAAAGTAACTCAATGTTTGAACTGATGAGAAGCATCCACACATGCTGAGGTTCAGTTCTGGTTAAGCTCAATAAACTGATCTGCTGCACTTCATTCTTACTCTCTTTTGATGCTGCTGTATTGTCACATTCTGGACCTGTCTTACTATCTTCACTCTGCTCTTCTACTTTTCTTCGCACCTTACAATACACCACACACACCTTCACATCTAAATCCATCTTATATATATATCTGCACAAGTGATTTCAACACTTTTTTAGTCGACATCTGGAATAGTCAATATTATCTCAAACTCTGGTCTGTCAGCTGAATCCTTGCATACCAAGTAATGCGGATCAAGGATATGCTTGTAGAAGTCTTCAATCATGTCGGCCAATCATGAATGATACCTCAAGAAACTTAGTCATTAGCAATATCTCTTTCGAATTTGGATCTGACGCTCTGCCAGTACAGTTCTTCCTCTGTCTACTCTGTCAAATAGGAACCTAACACTCAAGTGCTCATATCTCTTCACCCTTTCATCACCAGAGGCTAAATCCTTGGAATCTATTAGTCAAGGTACTCCTCTTGACTTCCCCAAATTTGCACTTTACTGAAATACTTCCTCTGAGAGATCCGGACTTGATTGTCGGACCTTGCTGACTGCTCTGTTCTTGCTTATCGGATCATAACACTTCTTCAATCTGACTTCTGGTAGAAACTCAACATGTCTTGTGGATGTGTGGGATAACTTTTGTTGCCATCAATGACAACATTCATGAATCCATATAGTGTCTCTTTCCAACAATCTCCCCCTTTGGCATTGATGGCAACACTTAGTGAAAAATGACGAAGTGTCACACTATACTCCCCCTTGGCTGATGCTCTGTCTCTTTGTACATTTTTTAGAGCTCCCCCTTAGCTGGATTCCTCATTTTTCACTGCTCATCACTCCCCCTTTGACATCAATGGCAAAGGGTGGGGTCCACGCACCAAATTTTTTTAAAATTAATCTATACTTAGTCGCATAAGTATATCATCCGGTTGTACTCTACATATACTTTAGTATGTTTGCAAAAGTGTTTTTCAATTGTACAACTTCAGTTGCCCAACTCAGCTTCATCCTGTCCAAAATTGATATGTGACCACTCAACAGGAATGCAAAAGCTTCTGCCTTCTTCAGATCTGTCGGATCATTTGTCTTGGCTGTGGTTTGAGCATCACTTAGGGCCTCATGCATGGCCTCCAACTTAGGAATGACTATTCTTCTAAGTTCATTTAACCTGCTGATTCTATTTTTCTTTTCTTTCTCTAGCTTCTTAATTTCATCCAAGACTGCAATAGTCTAACATTCTTGATTTACTATGGATGAGGTAAGTGGATCAAAATTTTGAGAAAGTTTTGTTAGTTTGATCTCTTATTCTTTCATTTTCTTCTCAATCTCCATTGTTGCTTTGGACCATGATAGACAAAATTTATATATTTCTCTGCTATCTTTAAGAGCATTTTCTAAGCTCTTTATCCATATATCCATATTTCTTCTATCATTTGATATTAGACTTAGTACTTCATAGAATCTTTTATCTAAAAACTCTTTCCAGACCTTTTCCTTAGCTAATTTCTCTAAGGACTCAAAATGAGTGCTGACTAAACTAACAAGAGACTTAAGATTACTTGATGAGGAAGCCAATGAATCCTTCAAAAGGGATGGCATGATCTTTTCAAGCACACCGGATGCAGCTTCTGTTAGCTCACAATCTTCCATGTGAGACTTCAGGAGTTTTTCTTTTGCATTTGCATTAGCAAATGAAGCTATCTTCATTGTTTGTACTAGGGAAAGAGAATCAAAATCAAATGGTCCTAGTAGAAGTTCCGGTTCATCAATCTCCATTGTCTCTTTGTTTAAGAATTCTTTGACAATTTCTGCAGTGTCTCTTACTGGAGACAGAGTCTTCTTTTCTTCTGCAGTCTTAGAGCTGTCATCTTCTTTTCCCTTCACTTCTTTTTCTTTCTCCTCTATTCTTTCTTCTCCTTTGGATCTGGAGTCAGCAGGGGAAACCAGAGGAGTAATGTTTGTTTGTTCATGGGCCACCTCTTCCAGAGTAGGGGATTCCAAGCCCTTATCTTCACCGGTGTCCATTACTTCTTCTGTCATTGCCTCAGTAGATCCTTCTTCAACACTTGTTGCTGAGGGATCAACACCTAAGTCCTCTATAACAGGAAGATTGAATCTTTTGAAGGCATTCAGGAGGATCTTTTTTGTTTTGTTTGTTGCTTTATCAATTTCTCCAAGCATGAGTTGATTCATTCTAGCTTTGCTCTGGAACTCATCCTTGCAATCTTTGAAGATTATATTCATTTGTTTCTGAGTGATTGAAGAATAGAGATGAATAGCTATCTGCTCTCGAATTTCTAGATCTTTGGCTTGGGCATTGTTCTTCCTTATTTCAAGTTCCTTCTCTAAGCTTTTGGGGATCAGAGATATAATTTCAATGAATGCTTTGTTGTAGATGTTTAGATACCTGACTGTGGCATCTTGCAATATCTTTTGATTAGCTTCACCATAATCATCATAGACTTCAACCATTGGCTGAAGATTTCCATCCACAGTAACTGATTTGATGATGTCATCAATATGAAGAGTGGGTTTTTCGACAAATTCCTCTGCCTTTTCTTCTTTGCCTTGACCGGTAGAGGATTTACCGGATGTTTTCTTCTTTTTCTTCATTTTCTTGACTTCTTCATCAGATTCAGTTTTTTCTTCATCCTTTTGACTAGCATAAGATCTTGTGGCTTTTGTCTTAGTTCTCTTTTCTCCTTTGTCGGATGATTTTTCTTCCGATTTTGATGCCCTTGAGATTTTAGCAGTGGCAGGTGCAGATTTCTTTGATGATCTGGTCTGGGTGGAAGATTATACCGGAGCACTTCTTTCCTCTTCTGCTTCTTTTTCTTTTTCTGTTCCTTTTGTCTTTTCTCTGTGGGCATCAAGTGCCTCTTTTGAGATTCCATGCCTCTTGGCAACTTATTCAACTTCCCTTCTTACTTTCCTCTTGATTTCAGGTTGTCAAAGTTCTACATGGATCTTTACACTCAATTCTTCAAAGGTTCCAAACCTTTCTGCCTTGGGATCCTTTGGTTAACTCAACATGTGCTGAACATGCAGCTCCATGATGTTCTCATCCACCTCATACCCCATTGGCATGATCCATACTGTTCTTGGTTCCACTACCTCCATTAGACACTGATCAGTCTCTACCATAAAGCATACTATGTCTTTGTATTTCTCAACTAGAGATTGGGGAATTCTCTCTCTAGCTTGCATCATGTTCTGAAAGTTTTTGAAGAAACCCCAGAGAGCTATGTTTTGTGCTTTGTCATCACCAAGTCCATGCAAATAATCCCTGATTTGTATGGCAACCGGTCTGTCATTCTACCATACCCATCCACTGGATCTAGGTAGCTCATTCATAAAGTAGAAGAATAGATAGAGTATTAAGCCACCAAATTTGAAGGAATTCTTCTTGTCCTTCTTTATCTTCTGCAGGTTCTCCAAGAGTTGGTTTAGAAGGAGCTCACAAAGGTCATAGTCTACATTTTTTCTCAATATTTCAAAGGCAGTGTAGATAGCAGTTCCAGGTACTAAATTCTCCCTGCTAGAATGATATATCTTGTAGCCGATGCTCATGGATGCAAACTTGATATCCAGATCAGTGATATCTTCTATTGTCATTGCCCTTTTGTCAAACCTTGATCCAGTAGCCTCACTCACAATTTGGTTTTTGACAGATTTGAGAATAGGTATCCCACCAGATAAGTGCAATCTGGTAACTGCCCTAATGGCATCTTTTATGATTTTGAATGGTCCATTCAACCACATGAAGTTGTCATGTATTCTGCTCAAAATATACCTGACCCATTCATCCTTAGAAAAACAAGGGAAATGTATGCATTGTGCAAAGTGCTTGTCCCGGAGGGCTTTGAATTGGGGTTTGAGCTCAAATGAATCATCTATTAGTTGTTTGTGGTAGATATCCCTCAATTTGAATTCTCTAAATTCTTCAATGTTTGCATGAATGCAAACCCTAATATCTTCTATATGCAAGATACCATGCAGTATACTGGAAAATGCTCCTAGAGGATATACTTCCAAGGATTTGTAGGGATGTTTCTTGAATTTGGGGCGAGGCCTATCAGTGATCTTCACAATATTCAGAGTAGCCATCATTCAATGATTTACAGAGAGATGTTTGATAATGGAAAATACCTCTTGCGCTTGTAGGGTTCGCGGAGTGAACTTGAGTGATTTGCTAATTAAATCAACTCCAACGGTTGGTCTTTGAGAAGTTTGAAGCAATTTGTTGCAGAGCTCTCGTTTCTTTCTTTTTGAATGCAAATGTGCAAATGATGAGTACATGAACCCTTTTAATTGCAAGAAAAACCCTAAATTCATACTGCAATAAATGCGCAACTTAAGTTATTCCGATTTCTCTGTTCTCCTTATTCTGAAATAGATCTCTTTTCGGATCACTATAATATGCTTAGAGTTATCCTTGGTGATTAACAACGAGCTTTCTTACTTTCCTCAACCATTTGATTTATTTGCAGATCAAGATGTCTCAATTTTAGAATCACACCAGACCGAACTTGTAAGAAACCTACTTTTACCGGAAGACTATTAAACTAGATGTATCTGAAGGGATTAGACTCTTTAAATCTTCATGCGGATCTTTCAATTCTTTACTATGGCTTATCTAAGTGTTTCTCTGAAAACCCTTTGATCCACAGCCTTTCATGTGCCGATTACAGACACCAATTGACTGGCTGGGGGAATTGGTTTTTCTTTTGTTACTCCCCCTGAGCCAGAGCCCATCTATTCAATTTCTGGAGGGAATATCAGCACCAGATTTTGGTGTGGATCCATCCGCTACATTCTCTATACTTTTCTTCACCCAAATCTTGTTCATCTCACTTTTAACTTCATCTGCATTCACTTTTCCTTTTCCTTTGTCTTGATTCTGATTATGATGCACCGAACCCCTTTTGTCCTGATTCTTGCTTCTATAGAATTTGGCAATATGACTGGATCTATTGCAATTGTAGCAAACAACATTTCTTTGCAAATTTGACTAATATCCTTTTGATCTACACTGATTAGCCATATGTCCTACTTTATTGCATGCATAGCATCTACCATTGAATGAAATGTTTATTTGCATATTTCTACATTCATGAGATTTGTGACCATACCTTTTGTAGTTAAAGCACTGTCCGGAGAAGGATGAATTAGTTTGATTCATTCTCTTTCTGCATTGATTAGCTTTGTGACCAAAGTTATTGTAGTTGTGGTAGTATCCATTGAAGGATGAATATCTTTGAGCATTGGGTTGCCTTACCGGAGGTCTTCTAGGCTTGTCCCTTGGATTTCTTGATCCAAAATTCTTCTGACCAGATCTGAAGCTTTCACCTTTCTCATATCCTAAGCCACGCTTGTCATCTACCCTCTTTTGGCTTTCAAGAAGAACTTCAAGTTGAGCAGAACTTATCTTGAATTTCTCTTTGTATTCATTTGTTGTTTGAAGATCCTTTTTAAGAGTGTCAATTTGATCCTCAAGTTTTTCTTCATTATATCTAGCATCTTCAAGATTAGATTCAAGATGTCTGATTATTCTATCCATCTTGTGGCAGTCTTCTAATTTCTCCTTGAGAGATTGTCTTAGATCATCTTCAGTCTTTCTTTTTTCTTCAATTTCTTGGGTGAATTTCATAACTCCTGATTCCATTTCATGTCTTACCATAATGACCTCTTTTGACAATTTTTCACATAACTTACTTTTCTCCTTCAGGTCTTCATTTGTATCATTTGCTTCACCTTGACTTGCTAATTGATGAAGTAGTTACTTTCTCTTCTTCATAGAGATGCTTAGTTTTCCTTTTAATTCATTTATGAAATCATCAACCTGTTTAAGTCTTTCCTTCAATTCATTGACTTCAGAGTTTGAATGTTCAAAATCATCTAGGGCAGACTGAAGTTGTTGCCTCATACCATACATATCCATTTGAATTCCCAGATCTTCCTCAAGCTGTTAGGCTCTGTTTGGAGGAACTTGGCTCTAATACCAATTGTTGATAATTGAGAGGGGGGGTGAATCAGTTATCTTACTTGCTTCAGCTTTTTGAACTTCCTTAATAGTTAATGCAATATTAAATTAGATGAATAAACATAACCATGAAATGGAAACAACACCAATACACATGACACAATGATTTTGACGTGGAAAACCCGGTTAAGGGAAAAACCATGGGGTGATTAACCCAAGATATTATTCTCTGTTAGAAGAATAGAAGATACAAAATGGTACTTGCCAATTAGGGCTCACTACTCGAGCACACTACTCACAAGAGGCTCACTGCCTACAAGAGACTCACTATCTACAAGAAAGGAAAGTAACTCAATGTTTGAACTGATGAGAAGAATCCACACATGCTAAGGTTCAGTTCTGGTTAAGCTCAATAAACTGATTTGCTGCACTTCATTCTTACTCTCTTTTGATGCTGCTGTACTATCACATTTCGGACCTGTCTTACTGTCTTCACTCTACTCTTCTACTTTTCTTCGCACCTTATAATAGACCACACACACCTTCACATCTAAATCCGTCTTGTATATATATCCGCACAAGTGATTTCAACACTTTTCTAGTCGGCATCCGAAATAGTCAATATTATCTCAAACTCTGGTCTGTCGGCTGAATCCTTGCATACCAAGTAATGCAGATCAAGGATATACTTGTAGAAGTCTTCAATCATGTCAGCCAATCATGAATGATACCTCAAGAAACTTAGTCATTAGCAATATCTCTTTCAGATTTGGATCTGACACTCTGCCAGTATAGTTCTTCCTCTGTCTACTCTGTCAAACAGGAACCCAACACTCAAGTGCTCATATCTCTTCACCCTTTCATCACCAGAGGCTAAATCCTTGGAATCTATTAGTCAAGATACTCCTCTTGACTTCCCCAAATCTGCACTTTACTAAAATACTTCCTCTGAGAGATCCGGACCTGACTGTTGGACCTTGCTGACTACTCTATTCTTGCTTACCGAATCATAACACTTCTTCAATCTGACTTCCGGTAGAGACTCATCATGTCTTGCGGATGTGTGGGATAACCTTTGTTGCCATCAATGACACCATTCATGAATCCATATAGTGTCTCTTTCCAACAAAACCATAGTATAAATATGTCCCACTTTTGGACCAAAATGAAAAAATATTAAAAATTAACATCCCCAAAATCACATAGGTTTAATCAAACCTTCTTTGATTGAACCTAGCAAATGCATACATGGTGCCACTTGGCAATGGGGATTTGTTGGTAAACAGATTTGTCACCGCAAAGTAACCTTTGAAATTGACTCGTTGCCGTTAGAGCAGTGACTAAATAGTCCCAACAGTTGGAGAAGTTGTTACTGGACTAACAACTTTCCTCTGCGTTTGAGAGGGGCAGCTCCCTCGTATGATAGGGGTATTTGTGGTTTTTGTGTACTTTTATCTTGAAAGTACAAAAAGGAAGAAAAAGAAAATAACAGGAGAAATGGGCATGTAGAAACCCTCATGGTAGGCGTACGAAAACCAACAAGAGTTTCACAATCTTATTGAAAAGTATGAGGGGGTTTCACCACAAAGCTAGAAACCACTTTCCTAAATTCTATGATGGATCTCACAACATATATGCAACAACGATGAAGAAAGATGGCAAATCTCAACATACGAAGAGATAATTTATCTAAACACTTTCAAATCAGGATACTGAGACATGATTGTGCTTTATCACCCCAATTGCATGCTTTAATGGATAATTTTGATTCACACAAATACATAGAAAGATCACCAATTTGACATACGAGAAACTAGTAATCATAACTTAGAAATACATCAAGAACATATGAATTGAAAATGCATTCTTCATTATCTTTTCGAAAGTATACAATTCAAAAGTAGACTATACAATGTGTAGAACCAAAAATGTTCCAAGAAGTTTATTCATAAGTTCCCCTTGCAAAAGTTCTCTCTAAAGAGTCCTCCTTTCCCTGGTACATTGAAATAGCTTCATATTTATAGGCTTTTTCCCATAACCACCTAGTAACCACTTTGTAACTAACTTGTAACTACTTCCCAAACAGTTCAAGTAACTACCTTTTTCAAAAAGAAACCTAATTTTGAATTTTTAATTACAATAAATGAAACAAGTCACTTTTTTTAAAATGGTAGTTTTCAAAGATACAATTTTCGAGTTGTGGATTTGGCTAAGATACCCTCCATCTTCATCTGCTCCATTTGGTCTTCATTGTTTCACTCATCATAGAATCCATATATATATGAGTTGATTGAGGCCCCTTTCAATCATGTCAAAAGTTTGAATAGCACGCTACCAAAATGATTCTCCCCTATCAATAGTGTCTGACTATCCTTATTACTTTTCGTGCAGGAAGAAGCATTTGTGATAATGGTGTCATTTTCATCTTCCATATGCTATTTACTCCGCATGATGACCCTGTTGCCAGTTTTCACAAAAGCCTTGCACAACAATTCATATTGTAGTCATTATGTTGGGTTTCATCCATACTGAAAGAATACAATGCTACTCTAACCCAGTGCATATAAAGATTCCAAGAATAGAAAGGAAGAATCAGAAATGAAATCATCATTCATGTTGCTCCGATGGCCTTTAGGTGATCAAATGCCCTCCACATTATGCATGCAAGTCTACCAAGGCATTTGCAACCACAGCTCTAATAGAAATTGACTTCAAATTATACTTTGGTGGATGTTCAAACCCCTATAATTATTGCAGTCCAAACCCATTTTGTGAAAATTGTGCAATCATCTGAGTTCGTGACATCGCATTTCTCTCACTCTAATTTAAATATCATCCATTTTAATGGTCAAACAACCAATAGCAATTTTACACTTCGTTCACAATCAAAAGTGGTAAATATTTGTTCTATTTTTATTGTCCAAAATTGTTATTAGAACATTGCATCTGTCGTTTGGTCTTTTCAACAAAACCATTTTGTGGATATAATGTAAAAACTATAGTGCATCAATTTGAGGCAAGATGTCAAACAATTCACACAGCTTGTCTATGCTTCCACGGTTTGCATACATGTCCACTAGAGTATTTGCAACAATAATATCTGACAAAGTCTACTTGTAACTATGCTTTGCTATTTGAAAAACAACTCCCACTTTGGCATCAGCCGCGAGAATACTGACGAAGGCTGAGGAATTACTAAAACCATTTTCAATGAATTCTATCCATCATTACATTGGATGAGTTTGTTGTATTCTATTAAACAGATAACTTCCTTGTATGCGCTTGTCTTGCAACCATTTGAATTTGCTTTTAGGTTTTTTTTAAAGCCTTTTTAACAAACTTATCTTGTGCATATCCAGCAATTATGGCAGTTTGTGAGAACACATTTCTCTGAGGCATTTTGTTTAACAGTTAATGTGCCTTATCTCATACTTCTGCACCCTTGGCAAAGGTGGTAGTGTTTGACTTTAAACTTGGCAATGTATTTGCCCAAATGTTTCTAAAGCCTTTCCAACAAATGCATTTAGTGTAGGATACAATCATGTCAGTCGATGATACCACATTTCTTCGTGGCAGAATGTCAAACGTTGTTTGTGCTGCAAAAACTTGCATAATTACCAGTGCATTTCCAATTATACTAGCACTTGCACCCATAGGAGATTCAAGGAATACACCAATAGGAACAACCAATGGGTTTAGAAAGTCTTTTTGGTGGCGTGAGATATCTTTACAGCATTCTGTCAAACAGTTTGTATGTCTATGGGCTTCCGTAGCTGACAAAAATCATCTTTCTATTATGCTTCGATTGACATCTATACCTATATCTTCACATGGCTCCCATTTTGGCACCGAGGATGATGGTGAAGACCGTGGAGTATGCTTGAAACAGTTGCTGCGGCTTTACTCCTGCTGGTTGCAATTTCTTGAAAGTTTCTAAAGTCTTTCCAACATATCTATTTGTTGTATATCCCTGTCTATGCTTCCTATTTTGCATGTAGCTAGGTGGAATTGGTTTTAACTCCTGCGAATTGCATTTGATTGAAAGATTCTAAAGCTCTTGAAACAAATCTATTTGGAGCACAAGACGGGAGGATGATGATAAAGGTTTTGGTAATTGCATTATAACTGCAACTATTATTTGGCCTTTTTGACAAAACAATTTTGTGTCCATTCTACAAATTACATTCACTACTACGAACTCTTTAATAAATCCATTTAATCACACATTTGACGCCATCGCAGTCAAGTGCAAAATTGAGTGAAACTTGGATGTTTCTACTAGACCCCAAACTGGAATTCATTGTATGGGCAAATACGGAATGCATATCACTTTCCCAATGAGAATCCGAATCATTTTGATGCTCAAGTTCATTAAGTGACTCATATGTATGATCTGTTTCCTTTTCACTTCACTAGTGACATGAAAATCATCCAACAAGTTGTTCTCTTCAGATTCTTGGAGATGCATCAAATGAAGCTTCTCTAACCATTCCTTTGGGTTAGAAACTTCAATATTGTTTATTTCGAGTATTATTTCTCTTGGAGACAAATATCCAGCCAAAGATGATGATGAACACTCAACACCACAGGATTTTTGCCGTGTGTGTACATGAAGTGCAAAAGCATAGAAAGTAATGCCAATGTAAACCAACATACTGCACAACACACATCATTATACCATACTCCTATACAGTAGATGTGGAGCACCCAAGAACATGACAAAATCTCCAGCCTATCATGGTTGATAGCAACAAAGCTCCAGGAAACAAGATTGCCAAAAATACAACAATGTACTCAATATGCACACCTTCACTGCTTACTTTTCAAGAGAACACCTTGCAGCTACTTTCACATAAATGAATGGAGAGGCAAAGCTTGTAGGGCTTAACTTGGATCTTAGAGTCTTCCCACTTTCAGGTGAGAAGGTTAAAATTGTATACTCTCCTACTTCTGGTCGTCGCAAGAAATCAAAATTTTGAAGTATGTGTTAGAAGTGTTGATAACAATTCTTCTCTTTCTGTAATTCGTAAGTGGGTAGAAATCATGGTACCAAATGAATTGAAAATCCTAGGAAGAAATATTATGTTCACTATCTTCTTGTTGGCCCGTGATCAGCATATGGCCCTCGAGTTCATGGAGTACCATTTAACAACTTACAACACTGATAAGCTGCCAATTAAGATTCGAAGCATGTTTGAGAAGATCCAAATCCATAATCCTACCCTGTTCAAAAGATCTAGCTCAAGCACAGATGAAGAGAATGCTGGTAAAGGTGACACAATTTGTCTTCATGCTCCAAAGAATGCATTTGCATGAAGTTCGGGTAGTTATAATAACTAATTCTTGTTTCATTTATCACCCCTTTTGCATCATTTCAAAACCTCCATTGGTAACTTATACAAGTTAATAACCTTTTTACTTCTCCAAAGCAAGTTTGAAAACAATCACTTCTTTAGTTTGCTTTAGTAGTTGGGCTAACTACTTTTCATTTTGGTCACTGACTTTGGAGATGTGCTTCAATTTTTTAAAAACCACAACTTGTACTTTGAAAAAGTATAACTTCAGAGGAGTTATTAAAAACTAAAACCCACACCTTCATTTTAGTTATCCAAAAGTGCAAGTTGACATGAATTTTGTCAAATGTGAAAGTGGATGTCAACTTAGCCAAAAGTAAAAGTGCGCACGAACTTATCTGAATTTGAAAGTTAACACAAACTTTGCGATATGTGAAAGTTGACGCGAGATTTGCAAAAAGCGAAAAGCTGACGCAAAGTTAGTAGAATTTGGAAGTTGATGTGATGTTTGCAGAAAAATTAGAATCGGTCTAGGCTTAGTGTAAAAGGAAAGTTGACGCAAAATAATATTACTAAGTCATTTTTGACTTGAGATAATATTGGATGAACAAAACAAAGTATGACATCTTGAAAACTAGTTACCGACATGATTGACATGCATGACATCGGCAAATTGTAACCCAAAGGACAACTTGACGGAAGGTTTGATACAAAAGTTCAAAATTTGGCAGGTTAAAAATGAGGCCAACAGGATTCAATGAAGGATAAAATTTTACCAAAAGATCAACTACATAACCAACACAATCTATACATTTTTAGGTATGATTGGGCTAGCACCGACAATACATGCCACTTGAGTTTCTATTTAGCTCCCTCAGGGCATCTCTGTTTCTCATCTTAGGCACTTTTGCTATAATTACATTCATTAAAGAACCTTCTACTAGTCCATAAGTTAGTCCATAAGTTGCCAAGAAATAAGCAATAAATAATCTATTAACCCCCACAACAAACATATTCAATTGTATAGTTCATAAAATCTATTAGCTAGTAACTAGTAGTATATATACTAGAATACCGTGAAAGTTATTATTTCTTCTACATGATTTGTTTTTTGCATTATTACCATGCTTTTAGGGTGGTGTATGTGGAAATGAAAATAAAAGGTGATAAAACTAGAGCCATATCAACTTTTGAAAAATGAGTCAAATTTTAAAAATAAACTAGCAATTCAAGCTAAGCACCAATAACAACTAAACAAGATAAATTCAAATCAATACTAATTTATTCATGTTGAAGAAAAATATTTCCTAAGATATCTTTTCTTTCAACTCACTAAGATCTTTTGGCACCTACTTATGTGAAACAAAGATTTATTAATGTCCAAACCATTTTCTCAATAATCAAAATCTATATTACATACATACTAGAAAAAAATCATTTTTAGAATTCATACAAAGGAATATGATCATAAACAAGAAGCAATAAAAATCCTTAATAGTATACTCAAAGATTGACATCTAGAGTTGAGACCATTATAATAACAGTGTGATGGCCTAAATGCAGCACATAGCATTAAATTAGGAAACATAAAAAATCATGTTTCCCATCACTTTATTTTGTGTTTGTCCCCCTTTTGATGATTCAAGGATAGTGGAAGGGGGTTGAGGTGGAGATACATACAATATGCTTAATTCGTTCTCCTTAATAACCCTATTAGGCTCTTTGTTGAACTGGAAAACATAGGTTACTACTTTAATTATTTTTTGACATAGGAAAACCCTCTATCAACAAGAATCCAACTTTTCAATAATCTGATCTTAATAGGAAATCATGATATCAAAAGTGATATCCTTAACAATCACCCCAGAAGGTTCTATGACACTCTACACAATGAACTTGTCTTTACATTGCATATCAAGTGGTGATTCATTCTGAGCTTGCATGGCTACTACATAAGAAAACAAACCCAATGTAGATAATATAAGCAACAAAATGATCAAATTCCTAACAAACAAGTTCAGAAAACTCTATATTGTATCATATTCAAGAAAGAGATAAATACTCCATGAGCCTTTTGAAATATTGGGTCTCAAACCTATAGAATTGCATGTGGCTTTAGGTGGCCCAAGACCTATATTATTTCATTCAAAATAATTCTTTGGGTATGTAGTTTAGCCTATAAAAACTAGAACTTTTATATCATGCCTTAAATGACTAATCTGACCCTTCTAGTAGAAAATCGATGATTTTTCTCTCAAAATACAACTTTAGGTGACTACCACAAAAGGAGAACTAACTAAATTTAACCTCATTAGTGGTCACATTTCATGTTAATAGCACATCTAACTTGGGCATTAAGAGCAATGTTATAAGTACAAATGAACTAGCTCTAAAGGAATTGAAATTAAAAAAGAAATATACTTGCTTCCATTTAATCACTTGACCTAACCAAATCATCATTTAAATTCCCATTGGTCACCAAGAAAGAAATTACTAGGAACATAAAAAATAACTACAAGGACCTTAAACACAACATAATTATTTGTATTATTGACCAATTGAAGGAAGCATGAAATTTTCTTCTTCAATTCAACTTACCAATCATTTCATAAAAAAGAGACAATTTCCACTAATAAATATAAAGTTATAACATACAAAATAATATGCATGTTTTCTTGATTTCATTTATCATTAAATATTGGCAATATGCCAATACAAGGTGAATTTTAAATAAATAGATCATCTTACAACATCTATAAAACTATTGCATTATGCTAGAATGAAACCAAAAAAAATGACAACTAAATTGGAAATGAAACATGCCATAAATTTGTTATAGGGCATGTTGGCTAACATAGACCAATAGGTATGACAACTGATGAACATGTAGTACCACAGAACTATGATCAAATGTAAAGTTTTCCCTATATATGACTAATTGAGTTTAACATTACAAAAGGATGTAAATATCATAAACAAACTTTCCCACTATCAATAGACTACTAAGTTCAATAATGATGAGAAGAGATTTACTCATAGAAAAGCTTTGGCTTTTTGGGATGAACAACGACATGTTCATTGGTCATTGTTATTATCTATCTATTAAACCTAGGACTTTAAATTTGAATACCAACAATATAATATCTATGACAAGCTCAAACTCCTAAGCTCTATCCATAACTCAGATGATGTTCAATAACACAAAATTATATGCAGTGAACACACATTTATTTAAAGAAGAGAATTTAGAACTCTCAAATCCAAATAATAATCTTAAGAACTAGAAATAAACCCTCCTTTGAATCAAGTAAGTACGTTAATCTGTGATATTTCTAACACATTGAAAAACAAGATACAATTACACTGAATGAGCCATTTTACCCATCAACTAATAATGTTTGAGCAGTGAACCCAACAAGGCCTGGTTGAGTTGATATGGAGTGGAGAACATATTTCTTTACATGCATAGTGAAAAAATAAAGTATCCTTACTTTTAAATAATATAGGGCAGAAAATAAACAAAGCCCAAATTTATATGGAAAAAGTAGTATTTTTTTAAAAAACAATCCTAGATCCAAGTGGTTACATTCACAGTTTGTGTAACTATAGAAACAAATTTAAGATCAAAATGCACAAGTATATCACATCATTTCTTACTACCTATGAAATAAAGAATGTATAACATTTTATCTA
Source organism: Cunninghamia lanceolata (assembly GCA_027924645.1). Classification (NCBI taxonomy): domain Eukaryota; kingdom Viridiplantae; phylum Streptophyta; class Pinopsida; order Cupressales; family Cupressaceae; genus Cunninghamia; species Cunninghamia lanceolata. The sequence goes on along the minus strand of BSBN01000964.1, from coordinate 196,660 downwards.
ATAATTGAACCATATATCGTGCATATCTCATTATTGTCGAATACTTTTAATACTAGAAAGTAAACTATTAACCATAGTCTCCATGTAGAGGGAAAATCATTTCAATAAATACTTTGACTTTGATTTGAACCAACAATTTAACATGTAAATTAGACCCAAAAAATTAAGCAAAATACTTTCATAATGATGAACCTAGAATTTCTTAAAATTCAAATATTGTGTAATTGTTTAGTAGCTATAAAAACAATATTTAAAGTTTACATAGCTTCCAAAGTTTGTCTTTCTTAACCATTTTAGAAATAGAATTTTAGTCTCCTTCCCCTTCTTTCCTATTGCTTCATTGGAAAACTCTAAAAAGGAAAGTACAAAGGCACCAAGCATGAATCCTATTCACTAAGTACTCATGTTTTTGATTATGAATTATATGAACACACAAACACCTAGTTGAAAATCCTAGGTGGTAGAGCTACTTCAAAGAAGTAGAGTAAATGTAGCATTATTTTTAATCTATGGATACCTCTTCTTTTGATTCATTGAGCCTAGATCATAATTCACAATATAATGGTAAGGGAGGAAAATTGTTTGGAGATGGTTCAAGGGAATCTAATCATGTGTCTTTGGGGTCATCTTTGGACCTAGAGTATAAATATTTGAGGAGGTGGTGATCAAAAAGAAGAAGAGAAAGTTCAAGGTTGATACCCATAAGCCATTCCATGTTGGAAAGAAGGGGAAGGGGAAGAAAACCATTATCTAGTTAGAAGACTCAAAGATTGGGGATGAGAGGTATAATAAAGAGGGTTTGGAGAAAGAGTTGGAAGAAGACAATGTCAAAGAGAAGAGAGACACCAAATAGGGGAAATCACTTTTCTTGGAACCTATAGCTAGGGTCCCCTTCCCAGTGATTCTAGATCCCACTCCAAATTTTCCCAAGGAATTTCCTATCCTTGTTGCTAATACCTCTTCAAGAGAGGAGCTCTTTGAGATTCTTGGTTCTATCAAGAAAGTGGTTTCTTCCTAGCATACCATGACCAAGTGGTTCAATGTGGAAATTAATAGAATTACCATTAAATTGGCAGTGCTACATAAGAAAATGGGGGACAAACTAAACTTTTGGGGGAGGATGATATGAATATTCTATAAGGTTTGGAGGGTACTCCTAAGATAGATAGGATCGAAAAAGGCCTATCTAATATAAGGAGTGAATTTAAGGCTGAACTGGTTGTTATGGAGAAGTGGAAACAAGATATTAATGAGAGAGTCACCTTCCTAGAGAAAGAATTGATGGCCATGAAATGTAACCTTGAGTGTTTTCTGTAGGTAAATAGATGTACTATTCAAAATAGTGTAGCTATGATTAAAATTCTCATTGATAAGCTTAAGGATCTCAATGAAAGTCATTTGATTCAGGGGAGTGATAAAGTTGCTATAGGGGATAAAAGTGGTACTGCTAGCCCAAGTACCAGAACCAAGGACAACAAAAATAAATTCTTTTAAGATGAGAAAAATGACCTATTGTGGTTCATCAAACTACATGATAACTTCTACCAAAAGGAGCTAGAGGTAGCCAAAACTTTGAAGCATATGCAATAGGGGTTTTGGGTTGTCTCTCCCGTGCCTTTGTTTTCCATTTATTTAGTTACTTATTGGGTGTTTTTTTGTGGTGGGGTTCGCTATTGTGAACATTTTGTTGTGCTTTGGCTAATATTTTGCTACTAATTAGCCTTTTTTAAAGGGTTTCAAGACCCCTCTAAAACTTGTTTTACCTCTAATAAAAAACATGAGATTACTATTAAAAATTTGCCAATGCACGTTATATACTATGGTTTCCTAAAAATTAAATCACAAAGAATTAGAGGCCATATTGTAGATGAAGGAATGAAACTTCTTTCCGATATCAAGTTTTAAATGGTATAACTTTGATTTCCACCAATAATTAAAAATAGAGATTACAGAAAACAATAGATTCTTTAAATTCAAGGTTAGAGTAATTGTTCATGTAGATAGTCCATAAAATTAAAACACTTAATCTACAAGGATAACATAGCACTTTTCGCATGTCCAATGGGGTGACCTCAAGTGGTAAATCATTAGGGCTTCGTATAGTGGAGACACATGTTTAAATGTCCAGAGAACATGTTACATGCTTAAATGTTACAAATATTGAATGTTAAAATGGGAAAACTTCCATATCAAATTCTAGAAGTGACACACCCCAATGGATAGTAAAACTATTGGGTGAAATTAAAAGAATTAATACCAGTCAATAGTACAAATTCTTGTAATAAAAAACTGACTTTGATTTCAACCTACAATTATATATATATTTAAGAAAATTTCTTCATAGTGATGAACCTAAAAGATCTTAGAATTCAAATATTGTGTAATATTTTAATAGCTACCCAAACTTGAGATTTAAAGTTTACATAGCTAATGAAAAAAAAAAAACTCTCAATCCACAAAGATAACATGACATTACTCCCAAAATGTTGCTGATGCACCTCAAACATGTAACATCATAAATTATGCTTGCCCATAATTTCATGTTCTATTTGGCACTTGCTTTAGTGTCCACTCCCCTAGTGTATTTTTTTAGGATCACTTGCTAGCCTTAACCTTACCCTCAACCCACAAATATGTTTCCTAGGTGTCATTTTGACCCTTTCTGTTTGTCGTATCCCAAAACTGTAAAAGTACCTTGACCTTAGGAATGCTCCAAGTAACTTGGACTTTCTAAGAGCTGAAGTTGAAGGGAGCAAAGTGCTAGGCATAGACATCTGAACAACATGCTAGTGTCCTAATAACATCTTTTAGTTCTTCAACCATTTGTAGAATGTACATTTTCACATGCGTGGCATTCCTAGCTTTCTTGCATGCCTATCTGTGCCCAAATGGATCCCTTTTGCCTCTTCCTTCTTATATAAAACCATGCCGCTTTGCCATTCAAAAGAGACAACTCTCACACTAGCAAAGCTCTGCCGAAATATCTACTCATAATTATTTTATTTATGCTAGATCATTATTGTATAATTATTACTATATCACAGATTTCTTTGTTGATGTGATTCAATTCATCTCCTTGTGCTCTTTAAAGGGTTCTTTCTCATGATTGCTATCCTTCTTTGAATGCAATACTCTTCCAGTGAGAGCCTAGTAACTTCTCCTCTAACCCTTGTCAATCCTTCTAGATTAGTGTTAATCTTTGTGGGTTTTATATCATTTCCTTATTATTCATTTCTAGAATCAATTTGTAAATCTATTCCAAATGCATTGAGTATATTTCATGTATCAAATATCATTTATCATTTTTCACTGCTTGTCACAATTCTAGATGTAGTTAGAATTAAGAGTGCACACATTCTTTTATCAGCATATTGATCTCTAGCTACCATTGAGGTAGAAATATCAAAAGTGGGGTTTGACTAAGGAAAACCTCTATACAACCCAACCCTTTTCCTATGTCTGTGTGTTTGCAGGTTCTGTTAGGAAGCTTGACGGTAGGAGGAAGGACTGAAAAGATTGGCAAGAGAATCAAGATTGGGATCCATATTGCACCTACACCATATAGACTATAGTGTGATGCGTGGACATCCACATGATGTGTTGTCATCCTAGATAGTGAGGTTGTCTACCTAGTGCTAGGTTCTTTATAATTTTGTTATTGAACATTTTTTTACTTCATTTCCCAAAATTCTATTTACTGCTATTCATTTTTGTCAAAACATAAAGTGGTTTTATAGACATAGATTTTGTTAATAGAACCCTAATGTAATGTTAGTGGAAATCTCCCTTGATTGATATGTTCAGTTGAGGAGTATTTTTTCCTACATCAAAATATATTATTTGGTTGCCTAACAATTTAACACATAAAATTAGAGGCCATATTGTATATGAAGAAATGGAAGTAATTTAAAATATCAAGTTGTGAATGGACTAAATTTAATTTTTTCCAACAATTAAACATAGAGATTAACAAAACCCTTCCTATACAATGCACTCAAAGATTTCCATACTACAAGAAATCCTTTTTTATAAAGCACACTAGAAGATTTCCATACTACAAAAAAATTTCAAGAGTTGAGAAGAGAGACATGCACTCTTGAAGAATCTTATATAAACATGGTGAGAAGTGTAGATAGCCATAAGAAACATGTGCTAGAATATTACTCAGTCCACTAGTTCCCCTTCTTTCTTGGAGGAAGACTTGGTAAACATGTGTCCAACCCTTGGTTTGAATAGCTATTCTCATTTATTACTATTCTATAGAAATGTGAGAACAACTTAATCAAACTGCTAAAAAAACTTAACCATCTCTTTTGTCTTGTGGAGGAGAAGAAATATTCACAAGAATTGTGATTTTTATTGTTTTCTTGAGCTTAAACATCAAACTACTTAACTATAAAATAGTCAATCATAATTTCACACATTATTAATTGGAAAAAGTAGTAAATAATTCTTAAATTATTTAAAAAATAGATTTAAAAGTTGAACAATTTGATGGTCAAATACTAAGAACTTAATTTTTTAAAAAGGTGTCTTAATAAGGCAAAATCTATTGAAGAATTAAGATACTCAAATAATCTTGTCAAAACCTAATAGCACTTGAAAGGTTCATGGTGCTTGTGCACAACTCCTATTTGTCTCTGAACCATAATATTAATTATTAATTCTCACACAAATGACATCTCTATTTATAGAGCAAGATGCCATAATGAAATCTTTCTCCAAAATCTCAGGATACCACTAGCTAGCATGTCAATGTTTGAAATTTTGTGTCGAGTACCATGGGTCATGTTATAAAGGTAGGTTCTTATCTCCTTTGGGAAATATCACAATATTATTTTATGTCCTTTTGAGGTGTTTATGTATGGCAAACAATGCAATTTGTTTAAATCATAAGCCATAGATGGTCTTCATAGCTTTAGGAGTGCTCTTTGCATGCCATCAACTTTAGTTGGGTACAATTTTGGGGGATGTCGACTATCCTCGAAGGGACAAATATGTAAGCACTAAAAATGTGCATAAGCCTACATAATGATCCAATGGTGAGCTATAATCCTGAACACATACATGTAAGTGTGTAAAAACAACCTCTCAACAATATTCTTCTTGGCAACACATGGATGGTGTTCTTTTACTTCATTAATTCTTCTCTTGTCCCCTAGATAACCTCCTAGGTCTTGTTTCTTCCTCACGTATCCTTTATCGAAACTTCATCTTGTTCACTTTTTAACCTTTTCAACATGGCTTAATTTCATCATAACATGGAAAACTCACCTTGCCTACACCCGTTTCAGCCATTTCAACCCTCTAAATTCCTTTAATTGACCTTCTAGACCTATTCCAACTCTCAAAATTGACATATCTTTTCTTTTGTAGATCCTCTCCTATTATTTTTGTGTTTCCCATGGATCTACCTGGGATGAACTTATTGGTGAACTATGGGATCCCCCCATATTCATAAATTTGGTTAGTTTCAAGGGCTAGTGACATCTCTAACCCCTTAGGACCATTCTCAACTCTACAAATCACTCTCAGGACCCCTCTTTCCTGGGTCACCCATAGATCTCCTCGAGTGACCCCTGGGTGACCCTAGATCTCCCCTAGGTGACCCTTGGGTAACATTGTTATGTTTTCATGTACATGTTTCTCTTCAATTCAAGCCCCAAAAAGCTTCATTTTTGCTCTAGTTTACATGCAAATTTGACCCTAACTAAGCCTAGATTATTCTTAGCTCATTCTTCTCTCACAATAATCCATAATTAGCTCGCTTTGATCTATTCTTATATTCATTTCTTCTCACTCTAACTCCCTTTCCTCAATCAATAATAAACATTCATACCTTCATCACTCCCTTATCAACCCAGTCATTTGTCCAATCAACTCTGTTAACTCTTCAATCAACTGAGTTAAATTATCAATCAATCCCACCTCTTGTGAGCTCTCCCAAACTATAAATACCCTCCTCCTATATGCATTATGGGAGGTAAATTCATAGTTGTAGCCATTTGAAAATCTTTTCTTTTTCTCTCCACTAGTATTTTGATGCTCATTGCTGGATGCAAGTGCATTTTGCTTTATGTTTAGGATAGTTTTCCAAGATTTCTAAATCTTCATACAACATTTTTATGCTCTCAATTTTCTCCCAATCCATAGATATTGTGCTCAGATAGTGCTTTCATAGCACTCATAGCTCTCCCCGGTCTCTCTTAATTTTAATTTCAACTTTCAAATCTCAAGCCATTTCGAATCAATTTCTCCCTTGATCCTTGCTGCGAATAGGAAGATCCCACTATTGTCTAGTAGAAAGAGGTTTCAAAATACAATTATTTATTAGTATAGTATGAAGCTTATGCACCAGATTTACAATAGGTTCTTTAAAAGATTTCATAGTAATTAGCTAATCAAATTGCTCTTGAGGAAAATAATTCATTGTTGCTTTACTCTTGATAGGTTATGCATTTTAGTATAGTTTCCTTTCATTGCAATAGATTAGTTCATTATTTACTTTTCATAGAGTAAATTCCTTTCAGTGCATTAGATTAATTATTTTTTGCCTTTCTTATAATAGACTCCAAAAACAATCTCAAAAACAACAAAAACATAGTCAGACTTGCATTAAAAATTCATTCAAGACTTGCATTCATATTTCAATTCATAGTAATTAGATCATCTTATCAAATCAAAAAAGAACAAAAAAAATTGTTTTGCATTCATTTACCTTTTATATATATCAAAATCTTAAAAAAATTAGAAAAAGAGAAATCAAAACAAAGCGAGTGCACAAAACACTTGATTTCATCATGACGTCAACTTAAAAACATAATCTAAAGCTCCTTGTTACCATCACAATGTCAACAATCTAGCTAAGTCATAGATAACCTTTGGTCACATCACAAAGTTGAGATTAAATATAAAGTCAACTCGTTGTCAACTCTAGTAAACTCTCTCTCTCTCATACAAGCATACAAATGTGCCTAGGAGTTAGAGGTCAGTGGGTTAGGGAAATCCTTGAAGAGATATAATCACTACATCCAAGACAACAACACAATCAAGAACAAGAACATGCCCTTAGGGTCATACAAAAGCAATCCAAATACAAGTCATTTAGGATAATGAAGAAAGGTTACAATGTTTTGGACTCAGCAATCAGTAGAAAAACCTACCTACTAGATGTTGGAACCTTAGGAATCCAAATAGGAGGATGACAACTAGTGATCCTGTAGGTCATATGATCATCTCCACAACCACAACCAGAGAAAGGGAATGAAATTTAACAATCCACAAAAGGCCCTAGGATTGTCCAATCGCTATTTATGACATTCTACTCCCATGAGAATAGAACCACCCCTAGGTTTAACCTCCACTCAATTGGCTCCTACCACAAGAAAAAGAGTGACTTGGAGGTCGCTCATAGAAAGGAGAGGGTTCATGTGCTATGTCAGGGTTAACTCATCCACATTTGTGCTTGATTCACATTTTGAGGAGTATAGAGACAATCCAAAAGAGAGCCAAGAAGGGGTAACAATGAAAAGATAGATTCTAAAAGAGAGGAGGAGAGAAGAGGAAGAGGTTGATGAGCCATTTTGAATCATTCTAAGCCATTACCACTGATATGTGAAAGTGACAAGTGGTGAAACACTTAGAAATGACCACCATACAAGAAATTATCACAAGATTCTGATGCATCACATGGACATCAACATGTAGCACTAGTATCTGGATATTTTTGGCCCAAAAATGACGAGACACTAGAAAATCATAGGGATAACACAAAAGTGACAACAAAACTTGACAAAAAGAGAACAAAAGAGATAAGGCCTAAGAGCCATAGGAAAGAGAAAGGATAATGCAAGGTCTAAAATAAATCTAGAGATACACTATGGGAATGGACACCAAAGTGAGCACAAAATGTAGCATGAAATTATAACTTGGTATAAATTTTTTGGCATTACATTTAGCCCCCACTTTAGTGGGCATGAAACCATGTGAATATGCATGCTAAAGTATAAAGGAAGGAAATACTAAAAGTAAATAAGATTATAATATCAAAAGGATACTGTAGCGGATATAAAATCTTCAGTTAGAGGAACTATGCCCCTAGTTTGAGAACCTATAAAATAAATACATTAAACAATAAAAACCTGCAATAAAGTAGTGTTAAAACATAAAGCTACAAAATCCATAGTGTTAGGACATCACAAACACACACACAACATACATACATGGAGGAGGAAAACACATAGAAAGCAAATAAAAATTGAGTCAACAAAGTGAAAGAGACCTCAATATGAAAGGTTGTCTCAATACCATGCATATTCCCCAAAATGCAACAAAAATAAAGAAAGAAATAGATAGAGGAATTCTTAAGTTCAGAGAAGAATTTAATGAGTCAATCATTTGCTTCATGGAGAGAATACATATAAATATATATGGAAGCAATCAATATGAGCAAAAGAGAGTATATGACTCAAATACTAGCTTCTTTGTCACTAGGGGTTATGTAAATCACAAAACCCTCATGGATCACAAACCAACAAGATATGTTATGCTAGGTGACCATGGGTGTAAAAAGGTAAGTCATATGAAGCACACAGAATAGGAAGTTGTATTATTCTAGGTGGATCACATGATATCAATGCCTTAGGGAGCATACAAAAACTAATGCCTCAGGGATTATATAAAAAACCAACACTACAGGGGATGAACACTTTAGGGAGCATAAAAGTAAATAATTCTATTGGGGGTGAATTAATAAACAACACCTTAAGGGGTGCAAATAAAAAAAGGTGCATGTGTATGAATCTAAATCATGTGGGAGATCTAAATCTTCTAGTAAGTCCAAGGCTAAATGTTTGAACTATGACAAGCTTGATGATTTATAAAAAGATTGTAAGGAGAAGAAGAAGAAGAAAAAATAATTATGATGATGAATCTAATAAATTCTTCTAGGATTATGGTGATGCCTTTGTCATGTCCTTAGCTACATCTGCATCAAAAGATGCATGGTTGATTGACTCTAGTGCATCTTTTCACATAACCTCACATTGGAGTTGGTTTACATAATATGAAGAATTTGATGGTGGGAATGTGTACCTTGGAGATGATTCTCATATAAAGATTGTTAACTATGGAAGAGTCTTGATATGATTCCCTAATGGATGAGTGAAGAGGATTAATTGTGCTCTACATATACCTAGTTTGGAATAAAACCTACTTTGTATAAGTAAATTGAATGATGCAAGTGTGTTGGTTTTTTTCTCAAGTGGAGTTTGCAAGATGGTCAAATGAGATATGGTGCTTGAAAAGGGTGTTCATATTGGCACTCAATTGTAGCTAGATGCACACACAATACAATTTCATAGTTCTTCTATTCCTATAGTGAAAATATCTACAAAATATTCACCTTCACCATTGCGACCAACAACAAAGAGGAGTGTTGCATCCACTTTTGATGGTCATGCTTTCTAGGTACCTAAGGGCCCTCATACTTTGGAAAAACAATTCTAGAAACAAACAAGGTTGTGACACTAGTGGCTTGGTTACATAGATGAGAAGGGTCTACAAACCACGAATAATTAAAAAATTGTTTAGGGGTTGAATGACTAGATAAGCTCTAGTTTGAATTTTGTGAACATTGCATATATAGAAAAAAAAAGCATGTTGAATTTTATTCTAGTGTTCATTAATGTTTTGGGGTATTAAATTTTATATTATTTGATGTTTTTGGTCCTATTAATGTTCCTCTAATTTCAAAATCTAGTTATTATGTAATTTTCATTGATGACTGTATTATAAGGACATGAGTATATTTCCTTAGGAGTAAATTTGAAGTCATTAGTTAGTTTAAAGAGTTTACAGCTCTTGTTGATAATTAACTTGTAAAATGATTAAGATTTTGAGGACTAATAATGACTATTAGTTTTGTTCTATAGACTTTGACAAGTTCTATAAGGATCATGGAATAGAAAGACATTAGACAACTCTATACACCCCTCAAAAGAATGGAGTTGTAGAAAGAATGAACAAGAAGTTGATGAATAGTGATAGAAGTATGCTTAGTGGGGTCATCTTGGAACAAAAATTCTAGTATGAAGTGGGGCCATATTGTAGATGAAGAAATGAAAGTTATTTCCAATATGAGGTTGTAAATGGTCTAGCTCTAATTTCCACCAACAATTATGTTATTGAGTAAAACTTTTACTCTTGCTAAGCAGGACCTATTTTAACACCTTTTTGAATATTAAACAATTAATTCTCGATCTCGATGAATAAACCTGACAAACTAAACTTAGGACTGGTCTAAGCCCACCTTAAACGACACTCTTTGGAGTTTGTGGGGCTAAAGGACCAAGGTGCTTAGCCCTAGTCCCAGATATTATCTATGACCCTATTTTTGTGGTGTTGGATTAGAACATCTTCTTGGATTATACATGTTGGCCCCATTTGGTTTTATTCATTGTTGGTGAGCAGGAATGCATATATAAAGGATTTTTGTTACTCATTTATAGCCTAGATGTCTAGATGACTACTTGGTTGTGAAGAGAAGATTAGAATTGCTTACATGATTGATCTCCTATGCTCAAGTGCTCTTCATGCTTGGAATTTCTATTTGCTTGTGGATGTTATGATGCTCATTCGTAGGTCTTGAAAGAAGTTCAAGACATCTTTATCTATATCCTTATTGGTGCATGATCTTGAGTTATCTACTCCAACTAGGGTTTCACACCTTGTGGTAATCTTATCATTTTTATTCATACTTTCATCATATATTGCAGATCTTGCCTCTGCCCTGCCAAGGCATGCACTCTTAGATCTAATCATCAATGTAGTGGAGATGGAAACACCAACATGGGGTTTGACTAAGGAAAGCGCCTAAACATAGCAAAACCTTTCCCTCTTTGCTTGTGTGTAGGTCATATCCAAAAGAATCAAGTTACAAGAAGTTGGAGGACTAAAGAAGACTAATAGGTGAAGTCTCCCAGATCTTGAAATTCTACAAAACCCTTTAGATTAGGGTCTAGGGAACGTATCTCCCTAGTTCTTCTTTGCTCCCAAACTTAGATCTAGGTTCTTCTTATTTCCTGACCTCTAGTGTACTTTCAAAATCTCTATATCAGTTTCCAACAGTCATCTATTTGCAGATCTTGGTCAATTAGGGTTTCATCTTTTGCCCTAGATTGGTTGGATAGTTTTGGTTGAATTTGGTTAACACTCCTCTATATAGCAAAGCAAAAAGACCTGTGTATTTTGGCTCTCATTTATGGGTAGAATCCAAGATTGGTTCATGTTCCAATGTTAATGGAAGAGGGTTTGACCTAGTTTAATCTTTTAGGCTAAGTCTCTCTTTTCCACACAACATTTTGGTGAACTTGACATGTTTTGCACCCTTGCATCCTTCTTGCTTCATATCTGATTTGTTTTCTACCCTAGATCTAATTAGGATTAAATTTATTGATCATTTTGCATACCTACATAGCTTATTTTTACATTGTTTCAACATTAGGGCTTACAAAAACCTTGCATTCCTAGAAAATCTAGCTAGTCTTGAATTTAGGGTTTGTAGATTAGTGAGTTTTTTCAGATTTTTGTAGCATTGTTAATCTGATTAAATTGATTTTATTTCATTGTAGCATTTCACCTTTGTGTAAGAGAAGTTGTTGCAAAACCTAGTTCATTTTGAAACCTAGGGTTTTGTGATTGATATCTTGTTTCAAATTTTGTTGATGAAATTTGTAGTTCAAATCTGATTTTACTTTGATCTAATCCATTATAAAGGTCATTTTGTATTGAAATTTGAAAGGAAGAACAATTTTTGGATTGATACATTTTGAAAAAGCATTAAATTAAGGGTTTGATTTGAAGATGAGCGTTGATGATATCTAATTGGCTTTGAGTAGAGTTGAAATTGATCAAGGATTTATTATTGCATTATATTTGTTTACATTTGATCAAAAGTGCAAAACATTGATTCATTTAAATAAAAAATCAACCTCTTCTTTCATCACATGATTCATATCTTCTTTGTGTGCATCTTGTGTGTCACTAAGGCTTGTAAACAATTTATGTGAAGAAGTCTTCAAATTATGTGTTCTAATGCTTTGAATAGCTCTGATATCAACACATGTCAGAACCCCAATTTTCAAGTCCAATCACACAAGATGGCCCATAAATTATTTATGATATCCCTACTTCACATATCCCAGAAGCATCAACTTTTCAAGAAACCATGACCTCGTGAATCATGTTCCTGAAGCTCAAATTCAAACATTAGACACTGATTTGGATAATTTTCAACAATTTGTAAGCTTGGAAAATATAGCTGAGGAGGTTGTCCTTGTTTTTGAGAGTTTAAGAAGTTTGTTTCTTGAAGCACAAGAGGGATTAGAACTCTTGTATGGCCTAGCCCACATAGTACATAATAACATTTTGTCTGCATCTAGTTGCACCGAAATAATCTCTAATGTGACTTCTTCAAATCAAATAGGGACTCAAGTGTTGGCACCCATACTAACACTCCCTATTTCTACATACACTTCTACAATTCTCACCACAACTACACAACCTACTAATAGTGCTACCACATGTGTTGGGTTATTTGTTGGGAATCTCATTTGTCATTATAGTGTCATTCCATTCAATTATCCAAGTACTACACCTAGTGTCAGCCCACCTACATCAAATCAAACTAAGCCTAATATAACTTTCCAAAAACCTAATCATATAGTATCACAACCTATGGTTAACCTTGATCATTCATACCAATGTCAACCTAGTTCACCTTCTGATTCTGTCATCAACCAAATTTTGCAAAATATGACTTCCATCCAACAATAATTGGCAAACATAAACCAAAGTCCTTTGAAACCAACTATGATATCACATTATATCTGCAACCCATTATCATATCCAATGTTAAGAGCTCAAATGCTCAAGATGCTTGAAACCCCTCGCTTTGAGAAGTATAATGGGAAAGGAGACCCTAACAACCATGTGGCAGCCTTTACAACAATGTGTAGTGATTTCTTCTTTGAAGATGCAATCTTGGCAAAAATCTTTCTTAGGTCACACAAAGACATGACCATGGATTGGTTTTGCTCATTTCCTCCTAATTCAATCACTTCTTTCTCACAACTAATGAATAAGTTCCTCAAACAATTTCAAGCAAACATTGGACCTCAAGTCTCTTTGACTGATTTAGTCCATTGTAAACAAGGAATAAATGAGAAAATAATAGATTGTATTGGGCATTTCAAGCCCTCTTTTCATAAATTCAATATTCTATTTTGGATGCTAATATACAAAGAATCTTCATTGGAAATTTACAACCTCACATCCGTAACAAAATCTTGTTAATTTGTTATGATTCTGTCACTCATATTTACACGACTCTCTATTAGTCAACTAGTATGACAATAATCACTCATCAGCTCCGGTTGGTCTATTTGAAGCCTCACACACTCATTCATTTAAAAGACACAAGAAAAATTTCATGAAAATCAATGCAATTTTATCCAATAACATAAGAAAACATGTGGCAGATCTATTACCTTTTGCTCCTATTCCATATAAACTAAAAACAAAGATAAGACATTTCACACCATTATTAGAGTCTCTCTACTCTATAATGATGCAACTATTGAACAACAATCTCATCAAGCTTCCACTTGTTTGACCTCTCGATCCAAGTAAGATGCAAGTATCTTCTTTCGATTCAAAGGCCTTTTGTCAATTTGACTGCATCGAGGGTCATGACATTGAAAGATGTATGCATCTTAAACATTAAGTTCAAGACCTCATTGATTCGAATGTCATCTAGGTTTCTGGTGTAAATGATAAAGGAAATAAATTGGTGGCTCCACCTAATCAAAAACTACAAATATATACAAATCCATTACCTCATCATGAATCTAATGTTGTGGATCCATCTCAAGAAATGCTATGTACTTATAATCATCAAGAACAAGACTACAAAGGTGATATTTGCATGGTATATGTTCATCCTCATAAAGAGTGAGTAAAGCCTTGACTGACTATATATTTAACTCCTCATGATGCTACTATTGAAGCTCGTGATGGACCTTTATACATCACCATTTGAATCAATGACAAACCCATAAGAGGTTCTATAATTGACCCTATTTACATGTTAAATATAGTAACTGAAGAGTTTCTCTACATGCATAGTTTACACCGCAATAACTACAATGTATCAGAAATCATGATTAGAGTAGACGATGTGTCTATCCTTCCAAGTCTTGGTACATCGACACTTGCCATCAAGGTCGGGCCAAGAACCTTGGATGTTACTTTTATTATCATTCCAACATTGGACTTATTTAATGTGAAGTTGGGTCACCCATGGCTTTGCCCCATGAAGGCAGTCCCCTCTATGGTTCATAAGTACTTAAAGTTTCCATTTGAGGGATGTGTGCATGTTGTAAATCATAGTCAATACTAGCCCATTGCTTGACATGGACACTTTACACTTGACTAATTCTGGCCAAATCCAGTTGAGAGTTACTCGAGCTAGAGAGGATTTGTTCTTTTTATCATATCAGAAATATAAAGCATAGAAAATTGTAGAATTATCTCTTAGTAACATACCTCCTTGTGATACCTTAGGACCTCCTTGATTTTTTGAGGTTATGATAGTAGTTCCCCTTGTCCCACAGGTGGCGAATCAAGTTAATATTGAATCGAAGGTTCTTCCATATCCCTAAGTGTTTGGTAGATATGTTGAAGTTCCCCCTCCACCATCCCTCCAAGGACAACGAGACAACCATTAAGTACAAAATAGACCTCCCTGCAATCACAATATTACTTTTATCCCACCTACCTCTATGGAGACTAATAGAAATCAATTTATTGCGCGTGTATTACTTCCCAAGGTTTCTCAATTGCTTATGGATGCTCAAGTGCTTCCACTTGTTTCACAAGTTGAAAAGGAAGAGCAACCCGCATTGAAGAACCATGCCCCCATGGTTTGTCAACCTTTGGTGGTTCATCTTCTTTATTCTAATGTTCCTAAAGCAAAGGAATCTAAAAGGAACCCACAATGGAAGATACTATGGTTCCCTTAATAAACATCACAAACAAAGATAAGAAAAATAAAATTACAAGAGAACAAAAGAAGCATCATCATGCTATGGCTCACCTTGTAGTAGGAGAGGGGAATCTCTCTCCTCTCAAGTGTCTATCACTAATGGATACAAAAGATACAACTACTAGTGCTTCATCTCCTCTAGTGAAAGATAATGCTTCACAAACCACATTGGAACCTATCGTGTTATATTCTGACATGAAATTTGAAGATAATAATGATACAGTTATGGCTCTTATTCCATGCACTACACTTTCTATAGTTCCTCTTACATCTTGTCTGCCTTCCCAAATTGGTGATGAGAAATATTGGGAGGAAGACAATTTGCTTTAGGGCGACTCGTGAGTGTGGCCCTTGTTTCTTTTGTCTCATGAGTGCATGTTATTATTTTCCCTCATAATGTGTTTCTTGATTCTTTATTTATGTTGTTGTTAAGCTCTTTTTGGATGACCTTTGAAACCCTTGTAGGTGTAAGGATACAAAGGAACTAAAATTCGTTGTGACATTCTCTCTATTTGTATCATCATCCTTCTATATGTCTTAAGTTACATTGTTGTTTCCTTTGGGGATGACACAAGGCATATGATGATTTGACATTCCTCCTTGTTGACGCAAGGTTTTATTTGATTTCATGTGATATTTCTTCCTTTGTCTCCATAGTTCTACCAAATGGCAGATGATGACAGTTCTGAATATTTATACTCCTATTATACAATCATTCATATATTGACTCCACTCATGTAGATCCCTTTGTGTTAGTACTTTATATTATTCAGTCTAACTTGTTATTTCTTGTATGATTTGATTTATCTAGCACCTTGTTGCTATGCTCGACGTCATACCATAACTACACAAGCCATTGTGTATCATGCTCATAGCATCACCTCAGTTTTTCTTTTGTGGGGGAAAACCCTTGTTATTGTTGGCAAGAGACACTATATGAATTCATGATTGTTGTCATTGATGGAAACAAAGTTCATCTCACACATCCGTAGGACATGGTGTGTCTCTACCGGAAGTCAGAATGAAGATTGTTGTGGTCCAGTAAACAACAACAGAGCATGTGGCAAGGTCCGACAGACAGGTCCAGATCTCTCAGAGGAAGTATCTTGGTGAAGTAAGGATTTGGGAAAGTCAAGAGGACTACCTTGAGTGATAGATTCCAAGGATTTAGCCTCTGGTGATGGACAAGGAAAAATATATGAATAGTTAAGTATCAGATTTCTGAATGACAGTGTGAACAGAGGAAGAACTGACTGACAGAACATCAGACTACTTTTTGGATGTGTTACTGATGGTGGTAAAGGTTATGAAGGCATGAATCATGGTTGGCTAACATGATTAATGATTTCTACAAGTATATACTTGATCCGCATTACCTGATGTGCAAGGATTCAACCGACAGATCAGAATTAGTGAAAAGATTGACTAGTCCGGGTACCGACTAGAAAGGTGATGAAATTACTTATGCAGATATATATACATGATGGATTTAGTTGTGAGGTGTGTTGTTGTTGTTAATGATGTGCGAATAAAAGCAAAAAAGTAGAGTAGGAGCAGTAAGGAAGGTCCAGTATGTGAAAGAAAAGTAGCATCAGAAAAGAGGAAAGATGAAGTGCAGCAGATCAATGTACTGAGCTTAACCGGAACTGAACCCCAGCATTTGTAGATGCTCCCAATCAGTTCAAGTATTATATAACACTCTTTTTGTAGATAGTGAGTCTCTTGTAGGTAGGGTGCCTCTTGTGAGCAGTGTGCTCGGGCAGTGAGCCCTAATTGGCAAGTGCCATTTTTATTTTTCTATTCTTCTAATAGAGGATACAATCTTGGGTTAATCACCCTGTGGTTTTCTCCCCTAACAGGGTTTCCACGTCAAAAATATTGTGTCATGTGTATTTTCATTTCATGGTTATGTTTGCTTGTTTGAATTAATTCTGCATTGATTAAAGAGAAAGTTTAGAAACCAGAAATAATTAGGATAACTGATTCACCCCCCCTCTTAGTTATCAACAATTGGTATCAGAGCCAAGTTCCTCCTAACAAAGTCTAACAGCTTGAGGAAGATCTGGGAATCCAAATGGATGCATATGGTTTAAGGGAGCAACTCAAGACTGCCCTTGAAGATCTTGAACAGTCAAACTCTGAAGTCAATGAATTAAAGGAAAGACTCAAACAGGCTGATGATTTCATGAGAGAACTAAAAGCCAAATTAAGTCTCTCTATGAAAAAGAGAAAGGAATTGCTTTAGCAATTGGCAAGACAAAGTGAAGCAAATAATGCAAATGAAGATCTGACTGAGAAAACCAAGTTTTGTGAAAAGATATCAAAAGAAGTCATTATGGTAAGACATGAAATGGAATCAGGAGTTATAAAGTTTACCCAAGAGATTGAAGAGAAAATAAAAACTGAAGATAATCTAAGACAATCTCTTAAGGAGAAATTAGAAGATTGCCACCAGATGGATAGAATTATTAGACATCTTGAATCTGATCTTGAAGATGCTAAGGATAATGAAGAAAAACTCGAGGATCAAATTGTCTCTCTCAAAAGGGATCTTCAAACAACAAATGAATATAAAGAGAAATTCAAGATAAGTCCTGCTCAACTTGAAGTTCTTCTTGGAAGTCAGAAGAGGGCAGATGACAAATGTGGTTTGGGATATGAGAAAGGAGAAAGCTCTAGATCAGGTCAGCAGAATTTTGGACTAGAAAATCTAAGGAACAGGCCTAGAAGACCTTCGGTAAGACAGCCCAATGCTCAAAGATATCCATCCTTCAATGGATACTGCCACAGCTGCAATCACTTTGGTCACAAAGCTAATCAGTGCAGAAAGAGAATGAATTAGACTAATTCATCCTTCTCCAAATAGTGTTTTAACTACAAAAGGTATGGTCACAAGTCTCATGAATGCAGAAATATGCAAATGAACAAATCATTCAATGGTAGATGCTTTGCATGCAATAGAGTAGGTCATATGGCTAATCAATGCAGATCAAGAGGATATCAGTCAAATATGCAAAGAAATGTTGTTTGCCAAATCTGCAATAGGTCTGGTCATAGTGCAAAAGTCTGTAGAAGCAAGAATCAGGACAAAAGAGGTCTAATATATCATAATCAGAATCAAGATAAGGGTTAACAAAAGGTGAATGCGGATGAAGTTAAAAGTGAGATGAGCAAGATTTGGGTGAAGAAAAGTACTGAGAATGTAGAGGTTAGATCTACACCAGACTCTGGTGCTGATATTCCTTCTAAAAATTAAAAAGTGAGCTCTGGCTCAGGGGGAGACACAAAGAAAACCTTGTTCCCCCAGCTAGTCAAGTGGTGCCGGAACTAGCACAAGAAGAGTTGCGGATTGAAGGGTTCATAAGGGAAACATCCAAACAAACTATGGTTAAGATTTGGAAGATTCACATGATGTTTAAAGATCAGGACAGATCCAGTTCTTCAAGTCATCTGAATAAGGCAAACTGGAATAATGTAGGTTGAGCATTTATGACAATATGATATTAGGGTTTGCAGAGTAATATAAGGGTTTTCTCATTAATCACTTATTCATTCTGCATTCAAGAAGAAACAAAAAGTGGAGCTCTGCAATAAAATTCCTCAAGTTCATCGAAGATCATTTGTAGAAGTCATTACATCCAGAAATCAATCCAACCAACTCTGTGTAATTGAAGGTGCATAAGCCAACTATTGGAAAATCTACAAAAGATCAAGAAGGATAAGAAGAACTCCTTCAAGTATGGTGGCTTGTTACTTTGCCTATTCTTTTATTACATGAATGAGCTTCCCGGATCCAATGGCTGGCTGTGGGAGAATGATAGACCGGTTGCAATTCAGATAAGAGACTATTTGCATGGGCTTGTGGATGCTAAAGCAAGAAATACAACCATGTGGGGATACTTCAAGAACTTTTAGAACATGATACAAACAAGAGAAAGGATTTCCTAGTCTCTTGTTGAGAAATACAAAGAGACAGTCTGCTTTATGGTAGAGACTGATCAATGCCTAATGGAGGCAGTAGAACCAAGAACAGTCTGGATCATGCCCATGGGGTATGAAGTTGATGAACAGATTGTGGAGCTGCATGTTCAACACATGCGAAGTCAGCCAAAGGATCCAAAGGCAGAAAGGTTTGGAACCTTTGAGGAGCTGAGTGTAAAGATTCATGTGGAAGTTAGAGAACCAGAAATGAAAAGGAAGGTGAGAAAAGAAGTAGAACATATTGCCCAAGGCCTTGGCATCTCAAAGGAGGCACTTGATGCCCACAGGGAAAAGAGACAAAAAGTTGAGGAAGAGAAGAAAGAGGCAGAAAAGGGAAGCAAGAAAAGTGCTCCGGTAGAAACTTCCACCTAGACCAGATCATCAAAGAGATCAGCACCTGTCCCTACTAAAAGCTCAAAACTAGAAGTCCAAGCATCCGGCAAAGGAGAGAAAAGGTCAAAGACAAAAGCCACAAGGGCTTATGCAAGTCAAAGGGATGAAGAGGAGACTGAATTTGATGAAGAAATCAGGAAAATGAAGAAAAAGAAGAAAACATCCGATCAACCCTCTACCGAACAGAAGGAAGAAGAAAAGACAGAGGAATATGTTGAAAAACCCCCTCTTCACATTGACGACATAATCAAATCAGTCACAGTGGATGAAAATCTTCAGCCAATCGTTGAGTTCTATGATGATTATGGTGAAGCAGATTAGAAGATATTGCAAGATGCCACTGTCAGGTATCTAAATATCTACAACAAAGCATTTATTGAAATTATATCTCTGATCCCTAAAAGCTTGGAGAAGGAACTAGAAACAAGAAAGAACACTGCCCAAGCTAAAGACCTAGAAATCTAGGAACAAATAGCAATTCAGCTATATCCTTCAATCGACCCCAAGACAATGAATATGATATTCAAAGATTGTAAGGATGAGTTCAGAAGCAAAGCAAGGATGAATCAACTTATGCTTGGTGAGACTGACAAGGTAGCCAAGGACACAGAAGAGATCCTCTGGAAGGCCTTCAAAAGATTTAATCTTCCTACTATAGAGGACTTGGGTACTGACCCCTCAACCACAAATGTTGCAGAAGAAACTACTGAGAAAATGACAGAAGAGGTGGGCCCTGAACAGACTAACATTTCTCCTCCGGTTTCACCTATAGTCTCCAGAGCTAAAGGAGAAGAAAGATTACAGGAGAAAGAAGCAGAGGTGAGGAAAAAGAAGATGACAGTGCTAAGGTTGTAGAAGAAGAGGAGACTTCAATAGAGAAGACCACAACTGATAGTGGTAAGAATGCAGAAGGAGAGAAAGCTCCAAGAGAGAACTCTAAGAATGCAGAAATAAAGAAAAATCTGTCTCTGGCAAGAGACACTGCAGAATCAGTCAAGGATTTCTTGACAAAAGTAACTATAGAAATTGATGAACCAGACCTACTAAAAGGACCATTAGATTTTGACTCTCTGTCACCGGTGCAAACAATGAAAATAGCCTCATTTGCAAATGAGAAGGTCAAAGAGAAACTACTGAAATCTCACATGGAAGACTGTGAGCTTATGGAGGTAGCATCTGGAGTGCTGGAAAAGACCATGTCATCTTTTCAGAAGGATCCCATAGCCTCCTCTTCTGGTAATCTCAAAACCTTAGTCAGCAATGTTAGTACACATTTTGATTCTCTAGAAAAATCAGCTGAAGAAAAGGTCTGGAAGGAGTTTTTGGATAAAAGGTTCTTCGAGGTACAGGGTTTGATCATTAATGATAGGAGAAACATGAATATTGGGATAAAGAGCTTAGAAAATGCTCTTAAGGATGGTAGAGAAATATACAAATTTTGTATTTCTTGGTCCAAAGTTACAGTGGAGATTGAGAAGAAAATAAAAGAGCAAGAGGACAAACTACTAAGCTTGTCTCAAAGTTTTGATCCTCTTTCATCCTCCATAATAAATCAAGAGTGTTAGACTATTGCAATCACAAATGCAATAAAGAATTTTGAGAAGGAAAGGAAGAACATAATTAACCAGATGGGTGAACTTAGAAGGATTACTATCCCTAAGTTAGAGGCCATGCATGAGGCCATAAATGATGCTCAGATTACAGCCTGGACCAATGATCCGACAGATCTTAAGAAGGCAGAAGCATTTGCATTCCTGTTGAGTGGTCACATCTCAATTTTGGATAGGATGAAGCAGAGTTGGGCGACAGAAGTTGTACAGTTGAAGAATACTTTTTCAAACATACTCAAGTATATGTAAGTACAACTTGTATATATAAATACTTATGCGGCTAAATATAGTTAAATTTTTGAAAATTTTGGTATACAGACCCTACCCTTTGCCATTGATGTCAAAGGGGGAGTGAGGAGTAGTGAAAAATGAGGAATCCAACTAAGGGGGAGCTCTGGAAAATGTATATAAAGACAGAGCATCAGCCAAGGGGGAGCATAGTGTAAACACTTAGTCATTTTTCACTAAGTGTTGCCATCAATGCCAAAGGGGGAGATTGTTGGCAAGAGACATTATATGGATTCATGATTGTTGTCATTGATGGCAACAAAGTTCATCTCACACATCTCCAGGACATGGTGTGTCTCTACCGGAAGTCAGAATGAAGGTTGTTGTGGTCCGGTAAACAACAACAGAGCATGTGGCAAGGTCCGACAGACAGGTCTGGATCTCTCAGAGGAAGTATCTTGGTGAAGTACAGATTTGGGAAAGTCAAGAGGACTACCTTGAGTGATAGATTCTAAGGATTTAGCCTCCGGTGATGGACAAGGAAAAAGATATGAGTAGTTGAGTACCGGATTTCTGAGTGACAATGTGAACAGAGGAAGAACTGACTGACAGAACATCAGACTACTTTTCAGATGTGTTATTGATGGTGGTAAAGGTTATGAAGGCATGAATCATGGTTGGCTGACATGATTAATGATTTCTACAAGTATATACTTGATCTGCATTACCTGATGTGCAAGGATTCAGCCGATAGATTAGAATTAGTGAAAAGATTGACTAGTCCGGGTGCCGACTAGAAAGGTGATGAAATTACTTGTGCGGATATATATACACGATGGATTTAGTTGTGAGGTGTGTTGTTGTTGTTAATGATGTGTGAATAAAAGCAAAAAAGCAGAGTAGGAGCAGTAAGGAAGGTCCGGTATGTGAAAGAAAAGCAGCATCAGAAAAGAGGAAAGATGAAGTGCAGTAGATTAGTGTACTGAGCTTAACCGGAACTGAACCCCAGCATTTGTAGATGCTCCCAATCAGTTCAAGTATTGTATAACACTCTTTTTGTAGACAGTGAGTCTCTTGTAGGCAGTGTGCCTCTTGTGAGCAGTGTGCTCGGGCAGTGAGCCCTAATTGGTAAGTGCCATTTTTATTTTTCTATTCTTCTAACAGAGAATACAATCTTGGGTTAATCACCCTATGGTTTTCTCCCCTAACAGGGTTTCCACATCAAAAATATTGTGTCATGTGTATTTCCATTTCATGGTTATATTTGCTTGTTTGAATTAATGCTGCATTGATTAAAGAGAAAGTTCAGAAAGCAGAAATAAATAGGATAACTGATTCACCCCCCCTCTTAGTTATCAACAGTTATGATGTAGTTTTTAGGAACATATATAATATGGGCATGTGTTTCCAGAAAGATCTCATGCCTATCTTATAGTTTGTTCTACCTTAAAAGAAATTTCTCCCTAATAAGAGTTAGAAATCACTTTAAGGTGGGGGTATACATCCCGCTATGCTCTTTTGATTACATACTTTTTTATTATAGTTGACATGTAACTCACCTTGTGATTCAGAGGTCCTCACTAGCCTGTCATGTTTCCATTTGGTCCATGAGACACCTAGTACAATAAAGTTTGCTAGCCTGTGTGCTTCATGTAACTTGTGATGGTCACCTAGTAATTCGACGGTCCTTACTAGTTTGTGATCCATGAGAACACTTCTCTTCACATGACCCCTAGCGATAGAGAAAGCTAGTGTCAAAGTCATGTTGCTTGTGTGTTTTCTTCCATGTTTCTTTGTGTGTGTGATATATTGTTTGAACTTGTATTCTCTTAATGATTCCATGTGTTTTTTGTGTCTTCATCATGTTTTTCATGTGTATTCCATTTATACTTTATGCCTTATATGTATGCTTCGTATCAAGCATGTGTGCTTCATGTCAAGCACACGAATGCTTCATGTCAAACGTGTGTGCTTCGTGTCAAGTGTGTATGCTTTGTGTCAAGCATGTATGCATTGTGTATGGAAAGTATTACCTTTCTATATTGAATGTCTCTTTTGTGTATTTCTATGTATGCTTGTAGTATTCTATGTATGTGTGAATTATGTCACAATGTCTTGCATGTTTGCAACCTTAGAATCCTAAGCTTGGGGGTTACTATAGTCTACAGCTTGGCAAAAATTGTTGGGATTCTATGTTTTCATGTTGGAAATATGTTTTCTACTTACTTTAGTGTGAGTTTGAATGTAAGTTCGTACCCATGTTAAAGTAGGGGCTAACTATTATGGAGTAAAATATTTACCCTTGTTAATTAGGACCTATTTTAACACATCTTTGAACATTAAATGATTAAATATCAATCCTAATGAATAAACCTAAAAAACTAAACTTAGGACTAGTCTAAGCTCAACTTAAATGGCACTCTCTAGAGTTTGTGGGACTAAAGGACGAGGGCACCTAGTGCCCTGTTCTCATATATTAGCCCCGACCCTATTTTTGTGTTGTCATTGATGTCAACACTTAGAATAAGACCGTCATCACTCAGTTTGAGATGATGATATACCAAAATGGTAACAAAGGTACAATAAGATACAGTAGTGATGTTTATGTTCATGGTTGGATGTCATGTCCTATCTAGAAGAGAAGATATAATTTATGGTTGGATGTCATGTGGTTACTGAAGTTCATGGTTAGATGACATGCCTTAATCAATGTAGAGTTGAGTATGAAGATACATTAATATGGGAATTAGAAGCACTAAGATGGTCAGAAGTGTTACTATTAGGAAGATGTTACTGGTGGCCTAAATTATATTGTTTGATCTCTCCTACTTTTCCAAAGAATACATTTGTTGATACAAAGAAGGTTTGGCCTTCGGAAGTTGGTGAAAGTTTCTGCTACAAGATGACTGCCTTTGAAGACTATCTAGGACATTGCTCCACATTTTCATTCTTTTGATATTGTGCCTCTATGGATTAGAAGATAGCTTCATATAGTCTCAAAATCATGTATATTCCAAGTTTCATGGTGTTTGGACTACTGGAAGGGTGTTTTGCAGTTGATAGTGTGAAGATAGTGTTGGTTCTTTGAAGGTGTTCTTAGTATGGAAATGGAATGCTTCACATTCCTCTGCATTTGTAGTTATGGCTATGTGGTTATGGAACTATGCTTAGGGTGTTGTGAAGGTGATAATTCCAAATTTTCCAATGACTTGTCCTTTCGCTGTGAAAGTTATGCATGATATAGAGTACCGACATGTGCTTTGGTAGAGTAAGGTGGTGTTCAAGGCTTGTTGGAATTTTCCACATTCCTCCATATGTGAATGTTTGTTATTTTGGTTTTGTAGACATGTTTATGGATGTGAATTACATGCTTTCTTGTAGTTTCAGGATTTTTAGTGATCCGCAAGCTTAATTTTTTAATGATAGCATGTTGCAGTGTGTTCTTGATGACTTGTTGTTCTTAGAGTTAATGGTTAAAGATGTATGGCACAAAATATTTGAAGTGTGGAGGTAAAGGAGTGTTTGAAGATGTTGTATAAGTCTTGTAGACTCATCTAGAAGAGTTTCATGAAGATCTTTCTTGTTGAACCAGTACCGCACAAGGTTTTCAAATTGTTGTGGCCGTTATGCTTCAAAGTTTCATATGTCTTTACTTAAGGCTATCCTATTCTCAGATGAACATAGTGTGCATATGAAATTCTTTGATGTTTGATGTTTTGAAGGATGTTTTGTACATGGTTAAGCAAGTGTTGATGTCCATAAGGCATGAGTCTTCTGTTGGTGTAGTGTGTAGTCTTGTTTAGGACTTGTCCTCTACATGTTTCATGTTATGTGTAGTCTGGCTGACTTGTAAATGTATTTTTAATGTTGTCTCTGGCTAACAAGAAATGTAATCAATGTAATATCATGTATAAATTGTAAATCAAATTAAGTAAGGTGAGGTGTGATTGCAAGGTGGTTGATAAGGTTTTCAAGCAAGAAAAGGAGCAGAATGAATGTATTATGATGTGCCACTGAAGGAGAAGGAGAAAGTTTGTTAGAATATTTCTTGATTTATCTTGAAGACATTTGTGTGATAGGAAGGAAGTGAAGAGTGTGCCTAACGAATCCAATTATCAGAAGAAATAGAATTGCAATCATCAAAGGTGTGAATTTCAATGTCAGTTTTCAGGCAGTAGAAGGTTTCTCATACTGTAATCTTTTTTGAGTTTTTTCTCAATTCGGGGAGTAGTTGCTTCCTTCAGAGTGACCTTAAAAAAAGTCTTCAGGGAGTTGTAGCTTCCTTGGGAGTGACCCTAAAATAAATCTTCAAGGATTAGTAGCTTCTTTGGGTTGTAGCCCTTAAATAAAGTTTGTAGGGAGTAGTTTCTTCCTTAGGTTGTAGACCTAAAACAAAGTTGTATTTTGAGATTCATATATTCTGAGTTAATCCTCACCATGGTTTTTTGGTTCTTGGGTTTTCCACATATATCTAGTGTTGTGTGTTGATGTGCATTGTGTTAAAATTTCATTCTTATGTTGATACTGTTTAATTTTTAATCTTCTCCGGAGGATCTAAAGTTTGATTAGATATTGATTCACCCCACCTCTTAATATCTTGGTGCGTTCAACAATTGGTATCAGAGCCAAGTTCCTTTGAAGGAACCCTAACCTCTTAAGGAAGGTTTGAGATGGCACATAATGGATCCAATAAGATACCTAGGTTTGATGGAACAAATTATGCTTTTTAGAAGCTAAGGATAGAAGTCTATATCAATTCTCTAGGATGCGGTGGTTGGGACTCTGTCAAGATGGGTTACACAGTTCCTGCTACTACTCCTACAAATTTAGATGAAGTTAAGGAGTATGATAGCAATGCCAAGGAAAAGTTTGCAATCATGATTGGGTTAATTGATTCAAAACTTTCAAAGGTAATGAGTTGCAGTTCTGCTAAAGAAGTCTGGGATAAACTTGAAACCATTTATGAAGGAGATAAGAAAGTAAGAAAGAAAAGATGCAAATCTTCAAAAGCAAATTTGAGACCCTAAAATTGATAGAGGATGAAGACATTGCTAGATATATTCTCTAGGTGAATGAAGTGGTCAATGGCATCACAGGTCTTGGTGGCAAAGTGGAAGAGGATGAAATTGTGAAGAAGGTTTTGAGATCTCTTCCCAAATCTTACAGCCATAAGGTATCTGCTATTGAGGAGAATGCAGACTTGGATACATGCACTATAGATAAATTGCTTGGCACCCTTACTGCTTTTGAAATGAGAGAGTTTGGTAGTGATGCTCCAAAGAAAGAAACTGCTTTCAAAGTTAGTAGGAAGACAAAGGATGAAATTGTTGATGAAGATGAGAGTCCTAATAAAGTTGAAGCAAATTTTGTGAGAAGACTGAAGAAAGACATTCACAAATACAAAGGTAAGTTACCTTTGAAATGTTTCAATTGTGGAAAGGTTGGTCACTTTGCTTCTAAATGTCCTTTTAAAGAATCAAGGGGTAGTAACAAGAGAGACAAGTTCAAAATAAGCTTGTATTCCATAGAGAGCAGTTGTTCTTCAGAAAATGAGGGTCATGATGATTCAAATGATGAAACACTTTTCATGGCCTTGAATGTTTGTGACAAAAAGGATGATGTTGGAAAATGTGAGAAGACTGATGCCTTGCAAACAGACCAAAATAATGATAGATCAATGGTTGAATTGACTACCTTTCATGCAAAAGAAGAAGCCAAGGCTTGGGTAATTGACAATGGTTTCTCAAATCATATGACTAGTGACAAGGAGAAGTTTATCAACCTTGAGAATTGGGATGGTGGAGCTGTCAAGTTTGGTGGTGATGAGTCAGCACAAATCTGTGGAAAGGGTGCTATAACTATTGATAGGAAGAACAAGATTGAGGGTTTCCTCTATGTTAAAGGGCTAAAGCACAATCTTCATACTATCAGTCAGATGTGCAACAAAGGTTACAATCTCACCTTTCATGCCAAAGGTTGTGAAATCAGGAAGGTAGTGTCTAGAAAACTAGTTATAGAAGGTATCAAGTCATATGGTGATATCTATCATCTGAAGGAGGTAAATGGAAGAACATGTTTGTTGGCTCAATCTAGTGAGTGTTGGTTGTGGCACAAAATAATGGGACACAACAATTTTGATAATATGGTAAGGATCATCTCTACTCATGCAGTGAGAGCCATGCCCAAGATAATCAAGGCCACAAACACAACATGCAAGGAATGTCAAATGACAAAGCAGACAAAGACAAGTTTCAAAAGCAAGGAGTATTCTTCTTCAATGCCATTGGAGTTCATTCACACTGATCTATGTGGCCATACAAGAATAAAGAGTCAATAAGGTGAGAGGTATTTTATGTTGCTCATTGATGATTATTCTAGAATGACTTTTCTAGAATGACTTGAGTTACCTTCTTAAGAGAAAAATAAGATGCCCTTGATAAATTTAAGGTTTTCAAAGCCATGGTTGAAAATGAAATGGATACTAAGATCAAATGTTTAAGGTCTGATAGAGGACATGAGTTTACTTCAAATGAATTTGAAAAGTTTTGTGAAGATCATGGTATTAGGAGACATTTGTCAACTTCTAGGATTCCTTAGCGAAATCAGGTAGTTGAAAGGAAGAGTAGCACTATGCAAGAGATGTAAAGGGCAATGTTGAAAGATACAGGTTTGCTTGATATGTACTCAAAGGAAGTAGTTCACACTGTTGTCTATCTAATTAACAGGGTGTAACTTAGGGTCAATAGCACTAAGACCCTTTATGAGCTATGGTATGGAAGACCTCCCACTGTTAGATACTTCAGGATCTTTGGCAAAAAATGCTATATGAGAAGAGATGAAGAAGACCTAGGAAAGTTTGATTTAAGAAGTGATGAAGGAATTTTTCTTGGTTACTAAACCAGAAGCAAGGCCTATAGATGCTACAACAAAAGATTAGGAAAGATGATTGAAAGAACAAATGTCAAACTAGATGAAGACTTGTATTAGAGATCAAAAGGTTTAGAGGACTTCAAATTTGATATCTTCCCATGCATTAAAGATGAAGAAGAAGAAGAGAAAGAAGAAAAGGAACAAGAACTAGAGTAGATGCCTAAGACTCTAGCAAAGTATATTCAAAAGAACTACTCATCAAACTAGATCATTGGAAATAAGAATAAAGGTGTGCAGACAAGGGGAAGGTTTTCTAAGACACCTAAGAAAGTAAACTTATATTTGTTATAAAAAATAGAACCCAAAACCTTTGCTGATGCTAGAAAAGTTGATGGATGGATAAAAGCAATGGAAGAAGAACTGGATCAGATAGAGAAGAATTAGACATGGGAATTGGTTCCCAGACCAGCCAACAAGAATGTCATAGGAACAAAGTGGGTGTTTCATAACAAGCTGAATGAAGAAGGTGAAGTTGTTAGAAACAAAGAAAGATTGGTGTGTAAAGGTTATTCACAAGTTGAAGGCATTGAATTTGAGGAAACTTATGCTCTGGTAGCTAGGATGGAGGAAATCAGGATGTTTCTTGCCCTTTCTACTGACCATAACTTTAAGGTTTATTAGATGGATGTGATCTAGAGGAGGAAGTCTACATTGAGAAACCATATGGTTTTCAGATATCAGAAGATCCGGACATGGTGTGTAGACTTAAGAAGGCATTGTATGGTCTTGAGCAAGCACCTAGAGCTTGGTATGCTAGGTTGGACAAGTACTTACTTCAGTAGGGCTTCAAGAAAGGTACTACAGATAATAATCTTTACATCAAGGAAGAAGGAGATATGATATTGATAGTTGTTGTATATGCTGATGACATCATCTTTGGTGGAGATTATGATATGTTTAAGAGGTTTGCAGAGGAGATGCAAAAAGAGTTTGAGATGTTTATGATTGGTGAGATGTCTTTCTTCCTTAGACTTCAAATTACTCAACTAGATGACGCTATATCTATTTTTCAAGCTATGTATGTAAGAGAGATGTTGAAGAAGTTTAGTATGGAGAATTCAAAACCAATGAGCAATCCTATGGTCATTAGATGTTGCCTAAGCAAGGATGACGAGTATCCAGAGGTTGATCAGACTTCCTATAGATCTATGATTAGAGGATTGGTGTACTTGACTACTTCTAGACATGATATCATTCATGTAGTATGTGTGGTTGACAAATATCAAGTTAATCCCAAGCAAACACATGAGAAGGCATTGAAAAAAATATTCAGATACTTGAAGGGAACTCTAGATTATGGTTTATGGTATCCAAAAGGTAATGACTTTGATTTGAGTGCCTACACTAATGCTGATTGGGCTAGTTGTATTGATGATAAAAGAAGTACAAGTGGTGGGGCTTTCTTTTTAGGAAGCAAGATTTAGTGTCATTATCAACTGCAGAGGTAGAGTATATTGTAGCAGCATCTTGTTGTACACAAGTGTGGTGGATGAAGCAAAACCTGAAGGATATCAATGTATTGTATGATGAGTCCATTCCTATTTTGTGTGACAATACAAGTGTTGTCAATATTTCTAAGAATCCAGTGATGCATTCTAGAACAAGGCATATAGAAATCAGTTATCATTTTTTGAGAGAGAAGGTTACAGATAAGGAAGTAAAGTTGGAATATGTTCCAACAAAGGAGTAGATTGCAGACATTTTCACAAAGGCCCTTGCAAAGGACACTTTTGAGCATCTCCGGCAGAGGTTAGGTGTGGTTGCCCCTCCTTCTTCTTGCTAGATGCATAGTAGTGCATCTGTCCAGGGGGAATGATTCATGTTATATATTTTTCCTGGACTAATGGTGGCTACTGCTCAAGGGGAGCAGGTAGTGGTTGTTGATGATAGGGGGAGTCTATTTGTTGCAAGAAGAAGTTATGTCCTAAGAAAGAAGAAGTTGTCCTTTGTCCTTGATGTGAAAGCGAGAGAAAGAGAAATGTATATCTAAGGGGGAGTATGTGTTTCCATCAATGACATATGGTGAGATTGTTGGCAATATGTGTTGTCATTGTGTTTTCATTGATGTCAACACTTAAAATAAGGTCATCACTCAGTTTGAGATGATGATATAATAGTATGATAACAGAGATAGAGTAAGATACAGTGGTGATGCTGATGTTCATGGTTAGATGCCATGCCTTGGTAAGTGACCCTTCTCATGTTCATAATGGGTTGTTGATGTTCATGGTTGGATGTCATGTTCTATCTAGTAGAGAAGATATAGTTCATGGTTGGATGTCATTTGGTTACTGAAGTTCATGGTTGGATGTCATGCCTTAATCAATGTATAGTTGAGTATAAAGTTACATTAATATGGAAATCAAAAGCACTAAGATGGTAAGATGTGTTGCTATTGGGAAGATGTTACTAGTGGCCTGAAGCATATTGTATGATCTCTCCTACTATTCCAAAGAATGCATGTGTTGATACAAAGAAGGTTTAGCCTCCAGAAGTTGGTGAAAGTTTCTGCTACAGGATGACTACCTTTGAAGAATGTCTAGGAGATTGCTCTATATTTTTATTCTTTTGATGTTGTTCCTTTGTAGATTGGAAGATAGCTTCATATAATATCAAAATCACATGTATGTTCCAAGTTTCATGATGTTTGGACTACCGGAAGGGTGTTTTACAGTTGACAGTGTGAAAACAATGTTGGTTCTATGAAGGTGTTCTTAGTAGGGAAATGGAATGATCCACATTCCTCTAGATTTGTAGTTATGGATATAGAGTTCTAGAACTATGTTTAGGGTTTTGTGAAGGTGATAATTCCAAAGTTTCAAATCATTTGTCCTTCCGCTATGAAAGTCATGCATGATAGAGTACCAGCATGTGCTTTGGTAGAGTAAGGTGGTGTTCAAGGCCTATTGGAATGCTTCACATTCCTCTGGATGGAAATGTTTGTCTTTGTGGTTTTGTGGACATGTTTATGGATGTGCATTACATGCTTTCTTGT
Source organism: Cunninghamia lanceolata (assembly GCA_027924645.1). NCBI lineage: Eukaryota > Viridiplantae > Streptophyta > Pinopsida > Cupressales > Cupressaceae > Cunninghamia > Cunninghamia lanceolata. The sequence continues at coordinate 165,420 of BSBN01000964.1, read as the reverse complement.
AGTTTCAAGCTTCTTGATGATCTGCAAGCTTAGTTTTTCAATGACAGCATGTTGTAGTGTGTTCTAGATGACTTTTTGTTCTTAGGGTTTATGGTTGAAGATGTATGGCACAAAATATTTGATGTGCAGAGGTAAAGGAGTGTTTGGAGATGTTGTGTGAGTCCTGTAGACTCATCTAGAAGAGTTTCATGAAGATCTTTCTTGTTTCCAGTACCGCACAAGGTTTTCAAGTTGCTGTGGTTGTTATGCTTCAAAGTTTCATGTCTTTGCTTAAGGCTGTCCTATTCTCAAATGAGTGGAGTTTGCAGATGAAATTCTTTGATGTTTGATGTTGTGAAGGATGTTTTGGAACTGGTTAAGCAAGTTTTGATGTCCACAAGGCATGAGTCTTCTTCTGGTGTAGTGTGTAGTCTTATTTAGGACTTGTCCTCTACATGTTTCATGTTGTGTGTAGTTTGGCTGACTTGTAAATGAATTTTTCATGTTCTCTCTAGCAAAAAAGAAATGTAATCAATGTAATATCATGTATAAATTATAAATCAAATTAAGTAAGGCGAGGTGTTATTGCAAGGTGGTTGATAAGGTTCAAAAGCAAGAAAAGGAGCAGAATGAATGTATTATGATGTGTGACTGAAGGAGAACCTGGAGTAGATGTGTTAAAAGGTGTCTTGATTTATCTTGAAGACATTTGTGTGATAGGAAGGAAGTGAAAAGTGTGCCTAACTTATCCAATTATTAGAAGAAGTAGAATTGCAACCATCAAAGGTGTGAATTTCAATGCCAATTTTTAGGCAATAGAAGGACTATCATACTGTAATCTTTTATGTGTTTGTTCTCAATTCAGGGAGTAGTGGCTTCCTCTGGAGTGACCCTAAAACAAATTCTTCAAGGATTTGCAGCTTCATTGGGAGTGGCCCTAAAACAAATCTTCAAGGAGTAGTAGCTTCTTTAGGTTGAAGCCTTGAGATAAAGTCTGCAGGGAGTAGTTGCTTCCTTGGGTTGTAGCCCTAAAACAAAGTTGTATTTTGAGCTTCATATATTGTGGGTAAATCCTCACCATGGTTTTCCCTTCTTAGATTTCCATGTATATCTAGTGTTGTGTGTTGATGTGTACTATGTTAATCTTTCATGCTTATGTTGATACTGTAATGCTTAATTTTCAATATGCTCTGAAGGATCTGAAGTCTGATTAGATACTGATTTACCCCCTCTAAGTATCCTGGTGTGTTCATCAAGAACACCTCCTTGGCTTATCCCTATTGGCCTCATTTAGTTTTATTGATTGTTGGTGAGCAGGAATGCATATATAAAGGAGTATTGTTATTCATTTATAACCTATATGCCTAGATGACTACTTTCTTGTGAAGAGAAGATTAGAATTGCTTACATGATTGATGTCCTATTTTCAAGTGCTCTTCATGCTTGAAATTGTTATTTTATTGTGGATGTTATGATGATCATTTGCAGGTGTTGAAGGAAGTTCAAGCCATCTGTATCTATCTCCTTGTTGGTGCATGATCCTAAGTTATCTACTCAAACTAGGGTTTCACATCTTGTTGTAATCTTTATCATTTTCATTCATACTTTCATCCTATATTATAGATCTTTCCTTTGCCCCTCTAGGGTACGAACTCGGATCTAATCATCACTATAGTGGAGTTGGAAACACCAACATGGGGTTTAACTAATGCAAGCCCCTAAACATAACACAACCTTTCCCTCTTTTCTTGTGTGTAGGTCACGTCCTGAAGAATCAGGCTACAGGAAGTTGTAGGACTGAAGAAGAGTAATAGGTGAAGACACCTAGATCTTGACATTATGCAAAACCTTAATTAGGATCTAGGGTACCTAACACCTAGGTTAGTCTGTGCTCACAAACTTAGATCTAGGTTCTTCGTTGTTTACTAAACTATGTCATACTTTCAAAATCTTTGTATCAATTTCTGATAGTCATCTATCTGTAGATCTTGGTCAATTAGGGTTTCATCTTTTGCCCTAGTTTGGTTGGCACTCCTCTATACAAGAAAGGGACAAAACCCTTGTAGTTTGGCTCTCCTTCATGGGTAGAAGCCAAGATTGGATTGTGTTCCAATGTTAATGGAAGAGGGTTTGACCTAGGTAGTTTAATTTTTTAGGCTAAGTCTCTCTTTTCCAGACAACAAATTAAACATAGAGATTAGACAAAACTCTAAATATGAATAAAAAATAATAATTTTTTTCCAAATGGTGAAACAATAAATTATTTAAATTCAAGACTAGAATAATTGTTCATATAGATATTCCATAAAATTAAAACACTAAATTTGCAAGGATAACATAGGACTTTCCCATTTCAAATGGGGTGAGATCAAGTGGTAAATCATTTGGGATTTTTATAGTCGAGATACATGTTTAAATTCCTAGAAAGCATGTTACATTCTTAAATGTTACAATTATTGAATTTTTAAATGGGAAAACTACCATATCACATTCTAGGAGTGGCATACCCCAATAGATAAGGGCAAGTGCAAATCTTCGATGATTTTAATAGAAGTAATACCACTAAATAGTGGAAAGAATTTCAATAAATAATCTGACTTTGATTTCAACCTACAATTTAACATATAAATTAGAAAAAAATATAAATCTAAAGAAAAACTTTCTATTGGTGAAAAATCATATTTCACTTTTACATAAGTTAATTAGGAAGATTCTTTTTAGGATAATGTTTCCTTTTTCACATTGGAGAGATTTATGGTGAGTGACCTAAAATTTCCTTTCCCACTTTGTTCCTATTTGGCAAGTGGTTATCTTTTAGGAAGGTTAGTTGTCTTTCTTTTTAGTGCTTGAGACGTTTATGGCATGTATCATCATCTGCCATTTTTGTCTCTTTTCGACTTTAGCAAGTGGTTTCTTATTTATGTAACTCCAGTATTGTGAATGTAAAGCACACATATTCGAATGCATTTAGATTGTGTATTATCCTCTTGCTGCTCTCTCTTGTACAAGTTTTCAAGATTAGATGATCCTGGCACCTGTGAGTCCTTTTGTGACTCTAACATGGTATTAGAGCTCCAGATCTGAAAGTTTCTTCTCAAATCAAAGAGGGTTTTAGCCATGAGCAGATAATCAGTACATCCTGGAGCAAAACAAACCTCATGGTTGTGCTCTTAAGGTGTCAAAACCCATATTTTCATATAAGGCACTCTATATTTTGCTAACAAAAAAATTTTGGGCATTTTTTGGGGGTTTGGTTTTTTTGTGCATAAAAAATCTATACGGCCGCCTCGATTTCTGTACTAGATTTCTGTACAGCTACCTTAATTTCCATGCCAAATTTTTTGTGTAGTCACCTTGATTTATGTGCCACTTAATTTTTACCTGCCTCAATTTCCGTGCCACCTCAATCTATGAATCTGTCTCAATTTCCGTGCTACGCTCATGTGTAGGCCTAATAAGGTAGTTTTCTTCCAGAGGCCATAACTTGAGCATACGGACTCAAAAATTAGGAAACTAAAAGGCCATGGAAAGCTGGTTCTGAGAACTATCTAGTAATGCTAGTCTTTTTTCCTAGATTTTTTTGTTTGATAACTATTTTTTCTGTTTGAAGTCAAGGTATCATTTTTGGCTTCCGAGCTCCGTTCTTGCGCCCAAAATATCTATTTTTTGAAAATGAACATAAGTTGGAAAGGTATCAGAGAGCTCTACACAACCATATAAGTAATTTTTTTAGATTTGTCCATAGGTATCTTTTATTTAGTTTGTTGATTTTATGGATTCTATTGGATATCTTGGACATGTTGCCTCCTGGAAAGGTTTTATTTTCTTTAATAAGCTTCTATTATCAGCATAAATCTATATGCATGTTTTGATCTCTATCATTTTGAGGAGGTGTCATGGGTTTTTCCTCTCATCCTTCTATGGTCAATTTGCCTAAGGACAATTATGAGTCTTGGCAAAGAGGCATCCTGACACATCTCAGGTGGCTGCATCTTTTGACTCATCTTTATGGGCTCATACCTGAACCAGAGACACCTATGAAGAAATCTGTTTGGGGTAACAATCGAGATCATGTTGTAGGTTTAATTTGTATCATTGTTGATTATGATATTGCGTGTGATCTTCCCATCTATGAAAGCCCACGCACACTTTGGATAAAAATTTGGGAGTTGTATGGAAACCCTCATGTCTCACCATTTCCAAATGATCCTACAGTAAATTGCCTCATTCCACTTGATGATGCAAATAATATACCTTATGATGATGATACTTTAGAGGAGCATGAGTATATGGCATGTCTTGAATGTTCAGAGATAGAGACCTCTCTTGCCCCATCTTCTCCTCTTGTTGAGATCACATCTCCGTCACCTGTTGCTACTTCAGAGTCTAGTGTTGGATCATCATTGGCTTCTAGTGATTCTCTGCAGCAGGTCAATATCAGTCTTTGAGATCCACCTCATTGGGAATTTTATCTTGTAGACATATCATCCTTGTTTGTGGAGTTTCACATTGCTGATTTGGAGGACACATTTGAGGGTTTATCTCTCTTGTTTGATGCTATCTCAGGTGGCTTTGCATCACCACCTTCATCTTCTGTGTTTCCAAATGCAATTCATATCATATCCTCTCCTAGTTCTTCTTTTCTGATTGGGCAGACCATTTCTATTTTGGAGAAGACATATTTTCCTAGTATGAGGTCACTTGAGTTGCATTTAGAGGCACACATTTCGATATGAATTCCCTATTCATCCAAGATGTGGGAATGACTTCTACATTCACCAGTGGATTTGTTTCTTCTAAAAGGGAGAAATATTGTTTGCAGGTAGTGGATCAAATTCTATCTTCAAGATCTCTTCATTGGTTCTAGAGCTTCTTCTTGGAGGGGATTCATATTTTCTATCCGCTCTCTCTTGTGGGGGTACTCATGATTGTACTCTTGTGGTGGATTCATTCCATGGGGGGTTTTAGTGTCCTTCTTCCATCACATGTTCTTGTACTTTCTTTTTTTGTTTTTTCTCTCTTTTAGAGAGGAGTTTTCTCCCATTGGGTTTTTCTCCTTTTCTCCACCTTATGAGAGATTCTTGTTGTTCATGGGTACCTAACATAGATTTGTTTCTAGGACCCATCTTTCTTTCTTTCTTTTTAGCTTGTGTAATCTCCCTAAGTTGTACTTATGGGGGGGTGTTGGTGAAATATCATATTTCACTTTTACATAAGTTAGTTAGGAAGATTCTTTTTAGGATAATGTTTCCTTTTTCATACTGGAGAGATTTATGGTGAGTGACCTAAGCTTTCCTTTCCCACTTTGTCCCTATTTGGCAAGTGGTTATCTTTTAGGAAGGTTAGTTGTCTTTCTTTTTAGTGCTTGAGACATTTATGACATGTATCATCTTCCATTTTTGTCTCTGTCCCAGTTTAGCAAGTGGTTGCTTATTTATGTAACTCCAGTATTGTGAATGTAAAGTACACATATTTGAATGCATTTGGCTTTTGCATTATCCTCTTGCAGCTCTCTCTTGTAGAAGTTTTCTTGTAGACGATCTTGGCTCTTGTGAGTCCTTGTGTGACTCTAACACTTTCAAAGTGATGAACTCAAGAGTTATCAAAATTCAAATACTGTGTAATTGTTTAGTAGCTACCCAAACAAGATTTAAAGTTTGCATAACTGTTGAACAAAACAAAAATGCTCAATCTAGAACAATAACATGACATATCTCCCTCAATTTTGTTAATGTGCCTTATATAATATGCGGTTTCGTAACAATTTAACACATAAAATTAGAGGCCATATTATATATAAAGTGAAAGTTATTTCCAATATCAAGTTGCAAATGGATAGAATTTGATTTTTTCAAAACATTAAACATTAAACATATATATATATATATATATATATATATATATATATATATATATATTAACAAAACCCTTCCTATACAAGGCACTCAAAGATTTCCATACTACAAGAAATCCATTCCTATACAACACATTAGAAGATTCCATACTACAAGAATTTTTTAAGAGTTGAGAAGAAAGACATGCACTCTTGAACACCCTTAGATACATGGTGAGAAGTATAGATATCCCTAAGAAACATGTACAAGAATTTTACTCAGTCTACTACTTCCTCTTCTTGCTCAAGGAGGAAGACTTAGTAAACATGTGTCCAAACCTTGGTTTGAATATCTATTCTCGTTTATTACTACTCTATAGAAATATGAAAAGAACTTAATCAAACTGATAAAAGAACTTAACCATCTCCTAAATTTATTATATAGGATAAGAAATATTCACAAGAATTGTGATTTTTATTATTTTAGTGAGCTTAAACATCAAGTTGTTCAACTATTGTGTATGCAGAAATATAGAATTAAAATAAAGGAATAATATGCATCGAAGCACCTATTCCATTTTTAACATAACTCAAGAGATAAAGTAATAAAATAGAAATAAAAAACAATATTACCCTAATAGCCCTTGTTGCAATGAAAATTCTATATATGGTCAATGATATTTTATAATGCTTTAATATGTTGGTTGTTCACATTGACAACATAACATTACATTTAGATTGTGGATGATAATGGCTTGGTTGATGCTTGATTTATAGATAGTTGGATAATAGGATGAATGGTTAGGATTAAGAGGTGCAATGGATGGTTGAGTTTAAGAGGTGGAAATAGATAGCTAAGATTAAGAGGTGCAATATGAAATGGAGGGTGTATATTAAGAGGTGGAAGATTAGGGCTTCTAGTGCATTCTTTATGTGAACGGTGGAGATTAAGAGATGTAGTATGAAATAAGTGGTGGAGATGAACAATTAGTTTGACTTTTGTGCCTCCCATTTATTATTTGGGGCAAGGAGATGAGGATGAGGGAAAATGGAAAATAATTATATAAATAATTTCATTCTTTAATCAATTATTGGAGAAAGATGACGTGGGAGGATAAAATTAATTAAATAATTTTTTTAGGTAAGGGATAGTCATGGATTAATTAATTAAATAAATGTAATTTATTTAATTAATTTATGTGTGGGAAAAAGGGATCTAATTAATTAAATAAATATAATTTATTTAATTAACCTAGGTGATGGGGAAAATAGATTTAAATTAATTAAATAAATATAATTTATCAAATTAATTTGGGAAATAGGATAAATATGTCACAATGTGACATAAGGTGGTCTTAGGAAGGTGGATGACTAGATGATGTAGAAGTGTCATAAGGACATGGTCAATTATTTTGGATGTCTACAACTATATAATAGTCAATAATAATTTTACACATTATTAATGTGAAAAAGCAATAAATAATTCTTAAATTCATAAAAATAGCCTTAAAAGTTTAATAGTTTGATGGTCAAATACTAAGAACTTGATTTAAAAAAAAGATGGATTGATAAGGCAAAATCCATTAAAGAATTAGGATACTCAAATAATATTGATGAAACCCAAATGCACCCAAAAGGTTCATGGTGCTTGTCCACAACTCCTCAAGTAGAAGAAGTAAAATGCATAATTCCCTTATTTATCATTTCACCATAATATTACTTAGTAATTTTCACATAGATGACGACTCTATTTGTAGAGAAAGATGCCACAATGAACACTCACTTGAAAAACTTAGAATGCCACCGACTAGCATGTCAGTGTTTGACATTTTGTGTGAAGTACCATGGGTAATGTTATATAGGAAAGTCCTTATCTTCTTTAGCAACTCCCATAATATTCATGTATGTGCTTTTGAGGTGTTTATGTATGCCAGAAAATGAGATTTCTTTAATGAACAAGCAACATATGGTCTTTGTAGCTTTAGGAGTGCTCTTTGCATGACATAAATTTCACTTTGGAATTATTAGGAATCGATGGAATGTTGAATGAGTCAAATGTATTCCTTTTTTAATGTAATGGCGAGTAAAAGTGGTGAATGTGATAAGTTTCCATAGCCTTAAAATGTACAATAATAGTTGTGCATAGATAAAAGTAACCATATAAAAGAGACTTAAATTAGCTAAACCCCTTAATTACTATCAACTATCAACACTCAAGATTAGACTAAAAGGAGAATTCAATTCAAACCAAATGCATCCAAGCTATGAATTGTCTTTGATATGCCCTAATATATTTACTCAATTTTCTTGATATAAATAAAATAATTAGGTAAACTCTTAAAACTAATCTATTATATTTCCATTCATATAGGTAGATAAATATAACACAAGCAAGTGCAATTAAAACATTTATTCTATAACATTGACAATGCAAGGAAACACCGTTTACTACTTAGCCAATAGGCTTAGTGTTGTAGGATCTCATACGACGCAATGAATGGGGTCAAACATGTTTGACTCATGTGGGAAGGTAGCATTGCTACAAATGTAGTTGTCAAATTCTACCACGAGAGTTAAAATTTGTTGAAGACACCATTACCACCATGGGTTCAGCGGGTTCACAATAACATGCGTATGGTGTGTTTGGATAGTATGGGGAGTCTGGATGCCAAACCACTATATTAACTATGTATGTTACTCCTCAAGTCAATGGCTATCATAAATGGTTAGGATTAAGAGGTGTAATTGATGGTTGAGATTAAGAGGTGCAATATGAAATGGAGGGTGTAATTTAAGAGGTGGAATATTAGGGCTTCTAGGGCATTCTTTATGTGAATGGTGGAGATTAAGAGATGTAGTATGAAATGAGTGGTGGAGATGAACAATTAGTTTGACTTTTGTGCCTCCCATTTATTATTTATGGCAAGGAGATGAGGATGAGGACAAATGGAAAATAATTAATTAAATAATTTCCTTATTTAATCAATTATTGAAGAAAGATGATGTGGGAGGATAAAAATAATTAAATAATTTTTTTTAAATTAAGGGATAGTCATGGATTAATTAATTTAATAAATGTACTTTATTTAATTAATTTAGGTGTTGGGAAAAAGGGATTTAATTAATTAAATAAGTATAATTTATTTAATTAATCTAGGTGATGGCCCTTGTTAATGGGATTGGTGATGTTGACATCCAAAGAAGGAGAAGGGAGACAAGGTGGACACAACCTATAAAAGCATGGGTAAAACTTAATTTTGATAGTGCTTCGTAAGGAAATCCAGGTGTCTTGGGTGTAGGTTGTCTGGTCAAAGATTGGAGGGGTAACATTCTTGGGAAGGCATTGAAGAAGTTAGTGCAGGGATCCAACAATGAAGCAGAGTTTCAAACACTTATCCTTGGTCTTAATCTATGGGTAAGTGCACAAAGATGAGGGACTAAAATGGGGACTTAATATGCCACTTTTTTTTTGAAATCAGGAAACATTGATGTTCGATGAGAAATTGAAGATAGACACACTCAAAATTTAAAGATGGAACAAAAAAAAGAGTCATAGTGCTCTGAATCTAGTTTCTAAACTACTAATTTTCTCCAAAATGGGTTGAGATTAAGGGGTTCAAAAAGGGGGAGAACACAAATTGGTCCTTTTTTTTCAAAGAAAACATAACATAGTGTCTGGTGTGCTCTCCCTAAAATGTTAACTTTTTTTTAGTATTTCAATAATCACTCTTGTGAGAAATTAGGTAACACCATGTAGTTTATCCCTGATTTTTCTAATAATTTTTTCATGAATAATTAATTTTTTAGTAATTTTCAAAGTGGACACATCTTGAAAAATAAAAAATTGACCGTGCTCCCCCTTAATTTTTTTGAAAATTAATCAAAAACCAATTTTTTTAATACGTGTAGAATGGAGTCTAGTTTCTAAAAATGTAACTTATTTCAAATTTTGATGAATGGTTAAAAAAACAAGTCAAAAATAATAGATAGTGATTTTTGACAAAAAATGGACACACTAACAAAAGAAATTCAAGATGAAATCCTTAACCTACTCGAAATATGAAAAAAAAATATAGTTAGATAGATAATAGAGAGCTTAAGATTATGGTGGTAGGTTTTTTGTTTTCAATGAAAAAGTGCCATCCTCATGGGGAGCATGCTCCAGATTATCTCTAGATTTTGTTAAAAACTAGTAAAAACACGTCAAAGAAAGCTCACCATAATGCGAGCACGTTATAATGCACTCGCGTTATGTGAAATCCATAATGTGAGCACATTATAATGTGGTCACATTATGGTGACCTAAAACAACTCCCTCCCTCCCTCTCTCTCTAGGGGAGAGAGATATGGAGATAGGTAGAAAGTGATATATATATATATATATATATATAGAGAGAGAGAGAGAGAGAGAGAGAGAGAGATGAATGATAGGGGAGAAGGAGGTAAGAGATATGGAGATAGCGAGAGAGAGAGAGAGCAAACAAATAGGGAGAAATAGAGGAGAAAGAGGGGAGAGATCTAGGGTGATAGAGAGTGAGTGAGATGTCTAGAGAGATAGGTAGACAGATTGAAAGGTTTTAGGGTTTAGGGTTGCATGTCAAAAGTAGTCTCTCTCTCTCTCTCTAATCCCCTAAACCCTAAATAATGCCCCTAAATTGTAATCCCTAAGACCTATAGTCTAAACCTGAGAAACCCCCCAAACCTCTATCTTCCTATCTCTCTAGACAATGAAGCAGAGTTTCAAGTGCCTATCCTTGGTCTCAATGAAGTGGAGTTTCAAGCGCTTATCCTTGGTAGGGGAGAAGGAGGTAAGAGATATGGAGATAGCGAGAGATAGATAGGTAGAGAGAACAAACAGATAGGGAGAGATAAAGGAGAAAGAGGGGAGAGAACTAGGGTGATAGAGAGTGAGTGAGATGTCCAGAGAGATTGAGAGGTTTTAGGGTTTAGGGTTGCATGTCAAAAGTAGTCTCTCTCTCTACCTATCTCTCTAGACATCTCACTCACTCTCTATCACCCTAGATCTCTCCCCTCTTTCCCCTCTATCTCTCCCTATTTTCTTGCTCTCTCTCTACCTATTTGTCTCTTGCTATCTCCATATCTCGTACCTCCTTCTCCCATATCATTCCTCTATTTCCCTATCTCTCCCTCTCCCTTATCAATTAAGGAAATGGAAAAAAGAAAACTATGACTATCTTTCTATCTCTCTCTCTTTCTCTCTCTCTCCCTATATATCACTTTCTCCCTATCTCCCTATCTCTTTTCCTCAGAGAGAGGGAGGGAAGGAGGGAGAGGGAGGGAGGGAGGGAGGGAGTTGTTTTAGCTCACCATAATGTGAGCACATTATAACATTCTCACGTTATGGTGAGCTTTCTTTGATGCGTTTTTACTAGTTTTTAGCAAAATTTAGAGATAATTTGGAGTGTACTCCCCATCAAGATGGCACTTTTTGGGTTTAGGGTTGCATGTCAAAAGTAGTCTTTCTCTCTAAACCCCTAAACACTAAATAATGCCCCTAAATCATAATCCCTAAGCCCTATACTCTAAACCTGAGCAACCCCAAACCCCTATCTCCCTATCTCTCTAGACAATGAAGCAGAGTTTCAAGCGCTTATCTCTCTGGACAATGAAGCGGAGTTTTTAGTGTAGGGATCCAACAATGAAGTAGAGTTTCAAGCACTTATCCTTGGTCTCAATTTATGGGTAAATGTATAAAGATGAGGGACCAAAATGGGGTCTTAAGATGCCACTTTTTTTTCTAAAATTAGGAAACATTGATGTTTGATGAGAAATTGAAGATAGATACACACAAAATTTGAAGATGGAACAAAAACAAGAGTCGTAGTGCTCCGAATCTAGTTTCTAAACTACTAATTTTCTCCAAAAATGGTTGAGATTAAGGGGTTCAAAAAGGGGGAGCACACAAATTGGTCCTATTTTTTTCAAAAAAACATAACATAGCATCTGGTGTGCTCTCCCTAAAATGTTAACTTTTTTTTAGTATTTCAATAATCGCTCTAGTGAGAAATTAGCTAACCCCATGTAGTTTATCCTTGATTTTTCTGATAATTTTTTCATGAATAATTAATTTTTTAGTAATTTTCAAAGTGAACACATCCTGAAAAATAGAAATTTAAGTGTGCTCCCCCCTAATTTTTTTGAAAATTAAACAAAAATCAAATTTTTTTAAATACGTGTAGAATGGAGTCTAGTTTCTAAAAATGTAACTTATTTCAAATTTTGATGAACGGTTAAAAAAACAAGTCAAAGATACTAGACAATGGTTTTTGACAAAAAATGGACACTCTAACAAAAGAAATTCAAGATGAAATCCTTAACCAACTTGAAATGTGAAAAAAAAAAATGGTTAGATAGATAATAGAGAGATTAAGATTATGGTGGTATGTTTTTAGTTTTCACTAAAAAAAGTGCCATCCTGATGGGCAGCATGCTCCAGATTATCTCTAGATTTTGCTAAAAACTAGTAAAAACACATCAAAGCAAGCTCACCATAACATGAGTGCGTTATAATGTGCTCGCGTTATGGTGAGCTAAAACAACTCCCTCCCTTCCTCCCTCTCTCTCTCTGAGGGAGAGAGATAGGGAGATGGGGAGAAAGTGATATATAGGGAGAGAGAAAGAGAGAGAGTGGGATAGAAAGAGAGTCATAGTTTTGTTTTTTCCATTTCCTTCATCTACAAGGGAGAGGGACAGATAGGGAAATAGATGAATGATAGGGGAGAAGGAGGTAAGAGATATGGAGATAGAAAGAGATAGGGAAATAGAGCAATGATAGGGGAGGAGGTAAGAGATATGGAGATAGAGAGAGATAGATAGGTAGAGAGAGAACAAATAGATAGGGAGAGATAGAGGAGAAAGAGGGGAGAGATCTAGGGTGATAGAGAGTGAGTGAGATTTCCAGAGAGATAGGGAGATAGAGGTTTGGGGTTGCTTAGGTTTAGAGCATAGGGCTTAGGGATTATGATTTAGGGGCATTATTTAGGGTTTAAGGGTTTAGAGATAGAGAGACTACTTTTGACATGCAACCCTAAACCCTAAAACCTCTCAATATCTCTAACTATGTCTTTGGACATGTCCATCACTCTCTATCTCCCTATCTCTCCACTTGGTCTCATCTATATCTCCCTATCGGTCCTCTCTCCCTAAACCCTAAACTTCCAAACCTTAACATCCAAATAATGCCCCTAATCTATAAACGCTGAACCCTAAACTTGAGCAACCCTAAACCCCCAAGCACCAAAACCCAAACACCTAAACCCTAAACCCAAGAAACCCTAAAACTCTATTTCCCTATCTCTCCCCTATCTCCCTATCTCTATCATCCCTCTACCTCTCAATCTAGAGATTAGGGGCATTATTTTGATGTTAAGGTTTGGAGGTTTAGGGTTTAGGGAGAAAGGACTAATAGGGAGATATCTAGAGCAGACCAAGGGGAGAGATAGGGAGATAAAGAGTGATGGACATGGCCAAAGACATAGGTAGAGAGATTAAGAGGTAGGGGGATGATAGAGATAGGGAGATTAGGGAGAGATAGGGAGATAAAGGTTTAGGGTTGCTTGGGTTTAGGGTTTAGAGAGAGAGAGAGAGGTTTAGGGTTTAGGGGAATTATTTAGGGTTATTCAAGTTTAGGGAGAGAGATTGAGAGGTAGAGGGATGATAAATATAGAGAGATAGAGATTTAGGGTTTCCTAGGATTAGGGTTAGTGTTTATGAGAATTATTTAGAGTTTAGAGGCTTAGGGTTACTTAGGTTTAGGGTTTAGGGGAACTTAGCGTTGCATGTCAAAAACAATCTCTCTCTAAACCCCTAAACCCTAAATAATTCCCCTAAATTGTAACTCGTAAACCCTAAACGTGAGGAACCCCAAACCTTTATCTCCCTATCTCTCTAGTCATCTCACTCATGCTCTCTATCACCCTATCTCTCCCCTCTTTCTTCTCTATCTATCCCTATTTGTCTCCTATCTTTCTAGGTCTATCTATCTCTCACTATCTCGCTATCTCTTACATCCTTGTCCCCTATCATTCCTCTATTTCCCTATCTCTCCCTCTCCCTTGATGAAGGAAATGGAAAAAAGAAAACTATGGCTCTCTTTCTATCTCTCTACCCCTAAATATCACTTTCTTCCTATCTCTCTCTTCCTCTCAGAGAGAGAGGGAGAGCTACAACAAGAGAGAGGGAGAGAGAGAGAGGAGGGAGAGAGGGAGGGAGTCAGTGAGTGAGAGAGAGAGGTTTAGGGTTTAGGGGTGTTATTTAGGGTTTCTCAAGTTTATGGAGAGAGATTGAGAGGTAGAGTGATGATAAAGATAGAAATATAGAGATTTAAGGTTTCTTGGGTTTAGGGGTTACAGTTTAGGGGAATTATTTAGGGTTTAGAGGCTTAGGGTTGCTTAGGTTTAGGGTTTAGGGGCATTATTTAGGGTTTAGGGGTTTAGGGTTGCATGTCAAAAGTAGTCTCTCTCTCTCCCTCTCTCTAAACCCTTAAACCCTAAATAATGCCCCTAAATCATAACCCCTAAACCCTAAACTCAAGCAACCCCAAACCTCAATCTCCATATCTCTCCCGTATCTACCGATCTCTCTAGACATCTCACTCACTCTCTATCACCTTATTTCCCCCTCTTTATCCATTATCTCTCCCTATCTGTCTCCTCTCTTTCTCCCTACACCCTAAATAATGCCCCTAAACCATAAACCCCAAACCCCTAAACCCTAAACACTATCTATCTCTCACTCTCACTCTCTATCTCCCTATCCCTCCCCTCTGTCTCCTCTATCTCTCCCAATATCTATTGGCCCCCTCTCTCTATCTCTTTCTAAACCCTAAACCCTAACCCCTAGAAACTCTCTCTCTCTCTCTCTATCTCTCTTGCGTTTAGGGTTCCTCATGTTTAGGGTTTAGGGGAATTATTCAGAGTTTAGAGGTTTAGGGATGCTCGAGTTTAGGGTTTAGGGTTTAGGGGTTATGGTTTAGGAGTTTAGGGTTGCTTGTGTTTAGGTTTTAGGGGTTAGGGTTTAGGGTTTAGGGTTGATCTCTCTATCAATACCCTTTCTCTAACTATGCATTTCTATCTCTCCATCCCTCACTATCTCACTCCCCCTCTCTATCACTCTCTTAATACCTCTACGTCAAATCTATCTCTGTATGTCTTTGTCCACATCTCTCAAGATCTCTTTCCCTATCTCTATCTCTCCACATAGATCCCTATCTCTTAATCTATCCATCTTTACCTCTCTTCCTCCTCTATGTCTCTCCTCATCTCTAACTCTCTCCCCATCCATCTACCTCTTGAAATGTCTCTCCAGGTATGTCTCTAGACATCTCTCCATCTATTTCCCTCTCTATCTCTCCCCATAACCTATCTCTTAATATATCCCTCTCTACCTCTCTCTGTATTTCCCCATCCATCTTTCCCTCTTTATCTAGATCTTTCTCCTTCTATCTAGAACCCTTTGTTTATCTCAATTCCCCTCTCTGCCTCTCCCCATCTCTATCTCCACCTATCCCTCTGTATCTCTCTATTTGCCCCTCTTTCTATATTTTTTCCTTTCTCTAACTCTATCTATATCTCTCCATATATCTATATCTCTCTCCCTCACATTCCAAGAGGTCGATAGAGAGAGGGAGAGAGATATAGAGAAAGAGAGGCAAATATTTTTATGCTTCCCATAATGCGCTCGCATTATGGCAGGCAAAAAAATGGGAAAAAAGCATGTGGGATCTGTGATTCGGACCCCACATGCCTGTTATTCTTTCTTTTCATGTTATTTGACATATTAACAATCATTTTTAGATCAATCCACCACCTTTGTTGTTTTTTCAACATAGAGGAACTAATTTTGCATGTTTTTGGAGAAAATTTGATTATTTAAACCTAAACTTTCATGTTTCATGTGTGATTTTGTTTCAAAGCTAATTTCCATTGATATATAGATTGAATTTTATGATATATATGTTTGTTTTTTCCATAAATTCAGTAATCCTATTCTAGAGTTATATAGAATTCATAATCAAACTTGCAAAAAGGAAGAATTTGAGGATTTTGAAGCCAAAATTTGGAGAATTGGTCAACTCCAATAGCAAAATCTTTAAGGTATGTTCTAAATTATATCCATTTTAATTCACTTATATATATATATATATATATATATATATATATATATATATATATATATATATATATATATATATCTTTCATCTTGTTTCAACTTTAGGGTTTTCATCTTGTTTCAACTTTAGGATTTTCATCTTGTTTCAACTATTCATAAGCTACTCATACCAGATGTTGCTCATATTAGATGCTACAACAATCCATTCAAACCTAGATCTTAGATCATCTTAATGCTTACTTTATGAGTGTTCTTAAAGTTTTCTTAACCATTTTAGATTGTGACTATCATCTTCTTTAACCCTACTATCATAATCATACTCTAGGATCAATGACTATCCCGACCCTTCATGACCATTGTGAAATTTGCCATGCTTTCCTATTTTGGGATATTAAGAGGCTACCATGACTATCTCGACCCTTCATGACTATGTTGTCATATTAAGAGGCTGCCATATAATTCATTTAGGATCATTTTTTTATGTTATAAATTCAGGTTGTGATCTTAGTATGGTATAAATTTTGGTTGTATCATTCATTTTAGATAAATTTTGAAGATACCATCAACTAGAGATAGAGAGGACAGTCCATGTAAAGGAGAAGAATACAATTTACATAAAGGGTTTCAAGGATAGATTTACCATTGTGATAGTCATATACAATTTGTATCATGCCCATTATCTAAGAAATCTCCATGAAAAAGAGGTTTAGGGGTTGTCTTAGGGTATACACAAGATGATACAGAGGGAGTTATAAGGAGATAAAACACTAAATAGGAGGTTTTCATGAGTGTAGGGCAGTCACAAGTCTATATAATAGTCCACTATCATAGTCATGACCATCATGAAGTTATTTTTAATTTATGCATTACTTAAGATGTCTTTGATCTTTTGTCACGAGTATCCAGAAGGTTATCTTCAGGGGTTAATGTTCTTTTGACTATCACAAATTTTTTGGACTAGTTTAAGACTATTAGGATAGTCAATTTATGTTGATTAATAGTCCCCTTCAATGGAATTCATTTTTTGATCCTTCAAAATTACCTCCATACAACTCATATATGTAAAAAATTAACCATACAATTCATGATTTCCAAACCTAAAATAATGATACAATACTCATATAAGAGTCCAAACAATGGCCTTCAAGGGGCAAGACAGTCAAGAGTAGTCAAGGTGATGTTCTTATGAGTTGATAGGGTCAAAGAGAGGCTTTGTATTATAGATATACCTTTAAATAGTGATCTCTCAACACCTTATGGTTTCAAATAGTTTTGAAGTCTCTTGGTAGCCCTATTTTCCTTTATGGAAATACTCATGACGGTCTTGAAGGAACAAAACTATTTTGTACATCAGTCCACTACGCCTATCATAGTATTAGAGTCTTTTGGAAACCTTCCCAACTTTCTCCTTCATAAGATTCAAAGTCCATAATTCAAGTGTATTAAATTTCTACCTTAAATGTCCTCTGTCGATTCAGGTGTATACTTCATGATTAGGAATTCAAGTGTATACTCTATGACTTTGTATTTGTATTCGAGTGTATACTCTATGACCTGTATTCAAGTGTATATCACGACTATGTATTCGAGTGTATACTCCATGACTTTGTGTATTCCATTGTATACTTGGTGTGTTTCGTGATTGGGAAAAAGGTGTGAAGAATCTAAATGAAGGTCTTTTAGACCTGCTCAACGAGTTTTGAAGCTTTCTTAGCCATTATTTGACAAAGTGTGATGACTGTCCTAAATAATTGTGCATGACAATATTGGGGTAGCAATTGGAAGTTCATCAAATCTAAGTCTAGAAGTGTTGGTTGTGCATATTCCTTGTTGGGAAGGGGTCTTAGAAGGTCCTACAGACCTGAACAAAGGATTTTAGAGCATTCTTCAAGGGTTAGACAAGTTTTATTATGACTGTCCCAAGAGGACTAGTTTTACAATCATTGAGTAAGTGTTGGCACCCAAGAAAGTTAGGGTTTGTTTTTGAGTATAGGTGTTTAATACCTATTGGAATCACCTTTAGAATGTTTGAAATAGGCTCCCAAATCTATATTGAGGTTTTTGAAAGCATTCCAACTGGATTTGCCTTAGTTCATTGAAGTCATATAGGAAGGTATACATAGGAGCAGCAATGGAGAACATGCAAGAACAATATGTCTTTTGGGTCTATTTTCATGAACTCCACCCTTCCTCTACATCATTTATGACTTCATGTATTTGAGTGTATGCTCCATGACTTTGTGTATTCCATTATATGCTTTGTGTGTTTTGTGATTGGGAAAAAAGTGTGAAGAATCTATATGAAGGTCTTTCAGACCTTCTCAAGGAGTTTTGAAGCTTTCTTGGCCATTATTTGACAAAGTGTGATTACTGTCCTAAATGATTGTGCATGACAGTGTTGGGGCAGCAATTGGAAGTTCATCAAATCTAAGTCTAAAAGTGTTGTTTGTGCATATTCCTTGTTGGAAAGGGGTCTTAGAAGGTCCTACAGACCCAAACAAAGGATTTTAGAGCATTCTTCAAGGGTTAGACATGTTTTATTATGGCTGTCCCAAGAGGACTAGTTTTACAATCATTGAGTAAGTGTTGGCACCCAAGCAAGTTACAGTTTGCTTTTGAGTCTAGGTGTTTAATACCTATTGGAATCACCTTTAGAATGTTTGAAATAGGCTCCCAAATCTATATTGAGATTTTTGAAAGCATTCCAACTAGATTTGCCTTAGTTCATTGAAGCCATATAGGAAGGTGTACATAGGAGCAATAATGGAGAACATGCAAGAACAATTTATCTTTTGGGTATGTTTTCATGAAATCCACCCTTCCTTTGCATCATTTATGACTTTGTGTATTTGAGTGTATACTCCATGACTTTGTATGTTCAAGTGTATACTACATGACTTATATGTGTGTTTAAATGCATACTCCATGACTTATGTATGTTCAAGTTATCTTGATATGAGGTGTCTTATTCAAAAGTTTGTAGAACCTTGTTATTCATTCTGACTGTGCTATTCATTGTCATTATAAAATTTGTAATTATCACTGTCTTATTCATCATGCTTGTAGAAATCATCATCATGCTAAGGAAACAAGCAAAGACTCTAACACCAGAAGAGTGTGAAGCTAAGAATGAGAGGAAAAGAGAAACAATGAGGTGAATTCAGGAAAGTAGGAAATTTTCAACCATACAAGAAGACATTCCACCATTGCCAATTGAAGAGGAACATGACATGTCTAATAAAGCTAAGAGAGAGATGGAATTGGCAGCACAAAGGGAGTGAATACAAAACCTTTGTGCAATAAGGAAAGTCAATCTCCAAGTTGGAGGCACTCCATCATCCACAAGTCAAGTTGAAGGAAAACCATCATTAACTTCTCGAATTGGAGACACTCCATCTTTCATAGGTGAAGTAGAAGATACATCCACATTTTCTTCTCAAGTTGGTGGCACGCCATCATTCACAACTCAAGTTGAAGGTACGTCATTTTCATCCTTTTCACCTCCAATCAAAGGTACGTCATCTATCCAATCTCAAGTAAATATTGAAGAATTCCTAATGTTGAGTCTATTTTACCAATTAAAATGCCTCCTAGAGTTTTGCATAGGAAGCCTAAGTTTCTAATTGATATTGATGAGAATGTATTAGAGCGCATGTAGGATAAGATTCCCATGCATATTTGCCAAAGATATGCAAATAAGATATGAAAATTATTCTTTGGGAATTTAAATGAAATTGAAAGATGTCAACTCTTTGTTGAATTGATGAGAAGTCTGAAATTTATGCCCACTATGAAGATTCTTGGCCTATGAACATCGAATGCCTCAAGTGAAAAATTAATTGTCAAGAATCTAACGAGTGCATATGAGAGTGTGGGTTCCACCTCACACACCAAGGATAGTAATGTCACACGATGTGTCATTACATTAACATTTGTAAGCCAACAAACAAAAAATGCTTGCCTCATTAGAAAGACAAGTCAAGCATTGAAAATAAATAGAAAAACTCTAATGAGAGCCATTGGAAGATGTCAAAGAGTTAAGGATCCAAACACTAATGAATTGTGGGCATTCTCTGGGAGACTCTCATGGAAAGATAAAGTTATTGTGGAAACTTTGAGATCACTAATTGAAGACTTTTGGAATAATTACACAAGGGTATCTTTGAATCAACGGGATGTGGTAAAAAGGAGAATCGGTAGTCAAAACCGTGAGCCACATCCAAAGTATTTTTTGGACATGACTCAAACACAGTGTTTTGGTAAATTTCTACAGAAGTGTCCCCAAATTATAATTTCTCAAAGATATTTTGAAATGCTAAAACCTTTCTTTGTCAAAATAAATCACACATGCACTACTTGTTGTAGATTACATATTGAATTTTCTAACCATTTTATGTTTATCAGTCTATATGTTTAGATTTTTTTTACTAACAATGTTTTACAAGATTGTGGCATACATGCCCCACCCACTACTTCAAGAGACTTCATATCAATAATTTTATGTGATATAGAGGAAGGTCAAATATTCTACAAGAAATTATGCTTGGATGGCACATGTTAGCATTGCAGTCGCTTGCAACACATGCAAATATGTGAACATATGGAAAGAACACATACGGTTGGAAACAAACTAGTAGAGTTTGGCAAGTATAAAATAGTGGCATACAATACAAAAGATGGTAAAGAAGGAAAGAGGTGTGAATATGTTCAAAAGATTCCAGTGTATCAGTTTATGTCTATATTTTGTGGCAGTATAGTGTATGAGTATCTAAGACATGCCCATAGAGCTCGATGGTTGGACTTGCAATTCAAGTTATGCAAGGACACATTTCTAGTTGGTAGCATTGTTTCAGTCATCGACTTTGCATAGAACTACAGTCTATAGCCACAGTGTGAGGTACAATCCCAATATTACAACTCGAAACATGTTTCTATATTTGTGCACATTGCATTCATTCATGCGAATGGTAGTACAGAGGATGCTAGGTTGCTTTTAAGTGTTCTACAATGAATTGGCTAGAAGGGACATATCATTCAGTCAGCATATCATATGGTCAAATAATTGTGCATCACAATTCAAGAACTCACAGAATTTCTATTGGCTAAGCAGGAGGCATAATATTATAGGTGTTCAACATATGTGGAACTTTTGTGAGGCTGGGCATGGAAAGGAGGAGCATGATGGTGCAAGAACATGTATCAAAAGAGCCATAGCATGAGAAGAGTTAAAGTATAAAGACAATGCAAAGTTGATAGATGCAAAATCAATTATCGAGTGGTGTAATGCTTTGATGGTTCTAGGTAATGAAGGTAAGTCTTCAGTTCATAGATTTTTTTGGTTGATAGATGATAATAACATTGCACCATATGAGGATTATTGTACACTGACAGGATAAAGTGAGCTACACTCTTTTAGAAGCTTAATTGCAGGTTCATAAAGTATCCATATGCAAAAGATGGCATGCTTTTGTTCTTCATGTATAATTCAAGACTGGAATGAGTGCAAGTCAAAGGAGTGGGTTGACGAATGGTAGTTAATTTATCTTAGCCCATTTGACATGTATCGACCCCTGACAACACTGGAAATGATAGAGATGGAATCATCAATTGACTTTGACCACATATCAGATCTAGTTCAATGAGGTAATATGTCTACTTACATAGTTAAATTTGAAATTCCTAATGTTATCTTAAACTTTGTAGTATATTTGTAATGTTGACTAATGTCATCTAATTTACTACACATATCATTATAGGGCATGTTTATGTAGTTATTGCAGATGAAAATAATGAAGAGGGAACAAACTATTACTTGTGTCATTGTGTTGAGGCCAAAAAGAAATTCGAGGCGCCAGTTATAGATGGAGAAGCCATTGAATACCCTACAAGCTTAGTGGTTGTTATTGGAACATGGCTCAGTGGTTGTTACTGGAACTTGACAAGAGTGTTAATGTTTGGCTATTTGAGGAATTTGACATGCAACGGAAGATTCTTCATTACTCCAACCTTATCATGGCAACCAATGTTCATTTGATACAATATCAAGGTAGACCTTTGAAAAAGACCTTGTGGAAGGTTTGTGACTCTAACCATGAGGCAATACTTGACACAAAAAAGAGTAGAGAAGAACCAGATGGTTTGTTGGATTAATTTGTAAGTATGCATGTAAAACTTTCCTAGATGGTTACTTGTACTTTGTTTTGTATATAAATAGTAGTATGAATTACTTCCCTCCAGTATATTTATGTTTAGTCAATTTTACTTTTTGATGCTTCTCACAGGAGGTGACAACTCTTGTCCATCCATCTATGAACAAAGAAGTTAGAGAAAAGATGATGGAGAGTGATCATCAGATGGTGGTAAGTGATCGATTACATATGTGATGCTACATATTTCATGTACATTTTGTTATAGTAATGTGCATATTGTTTGTTTGTATTAAAAGGTGGAGCTGCATGAGCTTGAACTGTCGAAGAGGTCTACTCAATGGTAGAGGGAGGATGAGTCATGGATTGGCTCTCCATCTTCATGGTCAAGCAATGACTGCCAATTATTTCATAAAAGTCCATACGAAACTAGTTTTGGGGCATAGTTTTGTATGTTACCAATGTATGTACATACTTTTGTATGTTACGAATGTATATTTTTGTAAATATGCCTATATGGCTTTGTATGTAAACTAGATATTATGTTCATGACATTATGTATACGACAGTTAATATTGAATATTTAATATGATGATCAATTATCCTTACATGAATTTGGTTTTACACGTGCCAATTAAATTTGCTTCAAAGTAAGGAATGCATAATTGTGCAGGTCTATTGATTGTCTATTATTTGATGATACCATTATGCTTCTTCATAGAGTATGTGATGTGATGCATAGAGTTGTAGTGCTTCAAGACAAGGCACGAACTTTAATAGTGAAGATCTCACTCAAGCAGTGGTATGAACTTGACAAGTAGTGGTACAAACTTGAGCAGTGAAGGCCTCATGTTTCATTTGATTTGTTTTCTATGGTATACATTTGATATTTGCATCATCATCATGTTATGCTTCATGGCGTTAGATCTAAGTAATGGATGAAGTTGATCCTTATTGGTCTTAATCATGTTCACTCATGTCATATCAAGATTGATGTCACAAGGTTTAGATGTTAGTTCATAACATTCATGTTTATCATGTTACAATAGTAGGACATAGCTTCTAATGTCATTCATTCATTACATTGGCTCATTGGATTTGGTTGTGGTTCTTCATCATAACATGTCATGCTTTTAGGAGTTGGATTGGGTTGTGGTTCTTTCTCATGACAGGAGTTTGTTCATGTCTTCATGCTTCTTTGTCCTTCATGTCTTCAATGTTCTCAGTGTCTTCATGTGTCAAAGATTTATTTAATGTCCTCATGATGTTGATGTTGATCACAAAATATGGTGTTAAGCTCCTCAATCATTCGGGGCAGCGGGCTATCAGCAAAGTCCCTTAAGATCCGTAAGACAAAAAAACTGCCAAATTTTGACAAAGGTTTTCTCAGAATTTATGGTACCTGGGAATGTTTCGTTTGGACCTATAGGTGTACATGGGGTCCATCCAAAATAACCTCTCTTGGTTTTGGTCAACTCTAGTATGTTTGACCATGTCAAAATCAAATACATTCTTATAAAATGCTTCAGTTGCATGCAGTAGAAAGATGCTAGGAGTAACATTTTTCATTCCATAGCTCGTGGGACTGAAAAGACTGAGCCAACATGTCGGGGTGGGTAGGAAAATGCTAGGGGAGGTCTCATTTTGAGTGCCAAGTGCCCCAATTGTTTAGGACAACAGGCTACTGGTAAAGTCCCTTAAGATCCCTAAGACAAAAAAACTACCAAACTTTGACGGAGCAGTTCTTGGAATTCATGGTAGCTAGGAATATTCTCTTTGGACCTATAGGTGTATGTGGGGTCTGTTCACAATAACCTCTCTTGGTTTCATTCAACTCTAGTATATTTGACTGTGTCAGAATCAAACACATTCTTGCAAATTGCTTCAGTTTCATGCAGTGAAAAAATGCTAGGAGTGACATTTTGCATTCTATAGCTCGTGGGGCTGAATGGACTTCATTAACACATCAAGGTGGGTGGTTAAATTCTAAGGGAGGTCTCATTTTATGTGCCACGTGCCCAGTCATTCGGGGCAGCAAGTTACCGATAAAGTCCCTTAAGATCCCAAAGATGAAAAAACTGCCAAACTTTGATGGAGCAGTTCTCAAAATTCATGGTAGCTAGTAACATTTTGTTTAGACCTATAGGTGCATGTGGGGTCTATCCACAATAACCTCTCTCAGTTTTGGTCAACTCTGGTCTGTTTGACCGTGCCAAAATCAAATGCATTCTTGCAAAATGCTTTAGTTTCATGCAATGGAAAGGTGCTAGGAGTGACATTTTGCATTGCATAGCTCGTGAGAATGAATGGACTTTGCCAATGCATCAGGGTGGGTAGGTAAATGCCAAGGGAGGTCTCGTTTGATGTGCCGAGCACCCTAGTCATTCAGGGCAGCATGCTGCAAAGTCCCTTAAGATCCCTAAGATGAAAAAACTACCAAACTTTGATGGGGCATTTCTCAATATTTGTGGCAGCTGGGAATGATCCATTTGGACCTACAGGTGCATGCAGAGTCCATCTACAATAATCTCTCTCAGTTTTATTCAACTCCTTTATGTTTGACCATGCCGGAATCAAACGCATTCTTGCAAAATGCTTTAGTTTCATGCAGTGGAAAGGTTGCCAGGTGCCATGTTTTTTGTTCTACTTATTATGGGGCTAAACGGACTATGCTAACATGTTAGGATGGGTGGTTAAATGGTAGGGAAGGTCTCATTTCATGTGCCAAGTGTCCCAGTCATTCTGGCCTACAAGCTACCGACACCTAGCACCTTTCAAGTTTAACGGTGCATTTTATATATTTCATGTACATTTTTTTATAGTAATGTGCATATTGTTTGATTGTATTAATAGGTGGAGCTACATGAACTTGAACTGTCAAAGAGGTCTACTCAACGACAGAGCGAGGATGAGTCATGGATTAGCTCTCCATGTTCACGGTCAAGCAAGGGCTGCTAATTATTTCATAAAAGTCCATAGGAAACTAGTTTTGGGACATACTTTTATATGTTACCGATGTATGTACATACTTTTGTATGTTACCAACGTATATTTTTGTATATATGCGTGCATGGATTTGTTTCGACATGCATATATGGATTTGTATGTAAACTAGATGTTATGTTCATGGCATTATGTATACGAAAGTTTATATTAAATATTTAATATGATGATCAATTATCATTACATGAATTTGGTTTTACATGTGTCAATTGCATTTTCTTGAAAGTAAGGAATGCATAATTATGCAAGTTTATTGGTTGTCTATTGTTTGATGATATCATTATGCTTCTTGATAGAGTATGTGATGTGATGCATAGAGTTGAGTGCTTCAAGACAAGGCATGGACTTGAATAGTGAAGATCTGACTCAAGCAATGGTATGAACTTCACAAGTAGTGGTATGAACTTGACAAGTAGTGGTATGAACTTGAGTAGTGAAGGCCTCATGTTTCATTTGATTTGTTTTCTATGGTATACATTTAATGTTTGCATCATCATCATGTTATGCTTCATGCGGTTAGATTTAAGTAATGGATAAAGTTGATCCTTATTGGTCTTAATCCTGTTCACTCATGTTTCACTCATGTCATATCAAGATTGATGTCACAGGATTTGGATGTTAGTTCATAACATTCATGTTTATCATGTTACAATAGTAGGACATAGTTTCTTATGGCATTAGTTCATGCCATTAGATCATTGGATTTGGTTTTGGTTCTTCATCATAACATGTCATGCTTTCAGGAGTTGGATTGGGTTGTGGTTCTTCCTCATGATAGGAGTTTGTTAATGTCTTCATGCTTCTCTATCCTCCATGTCTTCAGTGTTCTTAGTGTCTTCAGTGTTCTTAGTGTCTTCATGTGTCAAAGATTTCTTTAGTGTCCTCATGATGTTGATGTCTATCAAACAATATGGTGTTAAGCGCTTCAATCGTTCAGGGCAGTAGTCTACCGACAAAGTCCCTTAAGATCCCTAAGACAGAAAAATTGCCAAACTTTGACAGAGGTTTTCTCATAATTTGTGGTAGATGGAAATGTTTTGTTTGGACCTATAGGTGAACATGGGGTCCATCCACAATAACCTCTCTCAGTTTTGGTCAACTCCAGTATGTTTGACCATGTTGAAATCAAATGCATTCTTGCAAAATGCTTTAGTTTCATGTAGTAGAATGGTGCTAGGAGTAGCATTTTGCATTCCATAGCTCGTGGGGCTGAACAGACTATGTTAACACATCGAGGTGAGTGGGTAAATGCTAGGGGAGGCCTACTACCAAACTTTGACGAAGTAGTTCTTGGAATTTGTGGCAGCTAGGAACATTCTGTCTAGACCTGCAAGTGCATGTGGGGTCTATTCACAATAACCTCTCTTAATTTCATTCAACTCTAGTATATTTGATTGTGTCAAAATCAAACACATTCTTGCAAAATGCTTCAGTTTTATGTAGTGGAAAAGTGCTAGGAGTGACATTTTGCATTCCATAGCTCGTGGGGCCAAATGGATTTCACCAATGCATCAGGGTGGGTGGATAAATGTTAGGGGAGGTCTTGTTTTGTGTGCTGAGCGCCCAAGTCATTCAAGGTAACAGGCTATGTGTAAAGTCCCTTAAGATCCCTAAGATAAAGAAACTGTCAAACTTTGATAGAGCAATTCTCAAAATTCATGACAGCTAGGAATGTTTCATTTGGACCTATAGGTGGACATGGGGTCCGTCCACAATAACCTCTCTTAGTTTTGGTCAACTCTAGACTGTTTGACCGTGCTGAAATCAAATGCATTCTTGCAAAATGCTTCAATTTCATGCAGTGGAAAGGTGCTAGGAGTGACATTTTGCATTGCATAGCTCGTGCGGCCAAACAAACTTTGGAAACGTGTTGAGGTGGGTGGGTAAATGCTAGGGGTGGTCTTGTTTCATGTGCCAAACACCCCAATCATTCAAGGCATTAGGCTACCGGTAAAGTCTGTTAAGATCCCTAAGATGAAAAAATATCAAACTTTGATGGGGCAGTTCTCAGAATTCATGGTAGCTGGGAACATTCTTTTTGGACCTACAAGTGCATGTGGATTCCATCTACAATAACCTCTCTTGATTTCATTCAACTCCTGTCTGTTTGATCATGCTGGAATCAAACGCATTCTTGCAAAATGCTTTAGTTTCATGCAGTGGAAAGGTTGCTAGGTGCCATGTTTTTTGTTCTGCTCATCATGGGGCTGAATGGACTATGTCAACATGTTGAGGTGGGTGGGTAAATGTTAGGGAAGGTCTCATTTTGTGTGCCAAGCATCCCAATCGTTCTGGCCTGCAAGCTACCGAAACCTAGCACCTTTCAAGTTTAATGGTAGCTTGCAGCCCAGAATGACTGAGACACTTGCTAGAAGGGGCATATCATTCAGTCAGCATATCATATGGTTAGATAACTGTGCATCACATTTCAAGAATTTGTAGAATTTCTATTGGTTGAGTAGGAGGCATAATATTACAGGTGTTTAGCATATGTGGAACGTTTGTGAGGCCGGGCATGGAAAGGAGGAGCATGATGGTGCAGGAGCATGTATTAAAAGAGCCATAGTATGAGAAGAGTTAAAGTATAAAGACAATGCAAAGTTGATAGATGGAAATCAATTGTCGAGTGGTGTAATGCTTCGATGGGTCTAGGTAATGAAGGTAAGTGTTTAGTTCATCAATTTTTTTGGTTGATAGATGTTACTAACATTACATAGAATCAAGTAAGCTACACTCTTTCAGAAGCTCAATTGTAGGTTCTTTTAGCAAATGGTCAGCGCTCCCTGTGGGATTCATGACATGGACTAACCGCCTCCCATAGATTCATTAACTCTGGTGCTTGTATCAGAAATGGATAGGTCAACCTTTTCATTTAATGGAAATCGTGGGCCAACAATTGGTATCAGAGTGAAAGCTCACGGGTTTGAATCCCCCTAGGTAATGTTGGAGGGAGTTTGTTGGAAAATGGTCAGTACTCCCCATGGGATTCGTGACATGGACTAATTGCCTCCTGTGGATTCATTAACTCTGGCATTTGTATCAGAAATTGATAGGTCAACATTTTCATTTAATGACAATCATGGGCCAACATGTTGATGGAGTTTCCATACGCGGAACATGGCATGCTTTTGTTCTTCATGTATAATTCAACACTGGAATGAGTGAGAGTCAAAGGAGTGGGCTGACGAATGACAGTTAAGTTATCTTAGCCTACTTAACCCGTATTGACCCCCGACGATACTAGAAATGACAGAGATAAAATCATCAGTTGACTTTGACCACATATCAAATCTAGTTCCACTAGGTAATATAACTACTTGCATAGTTAAGTTTGAAATTCCTAATGTTATCTTAAACTTTGTAGCATTTTTGTAATGTTGACTAATTTCATCTAATTTGTGGCACATATCATTGTAGGGCATGGTTATGTAGTTATTGCAGATGAAGATAATGAAGAGGGAACATATTATTACTTGTGTCATTGTGTTGAGGCCAAAAAGAAATTGGAGGCCCCAGTTACAGACGGAGAAAACATTGAATACCCTACAGGCTTAGTGGTTGTTATTGGAACATGGCTTAGAAGGTACCCACATAAGAGTGTTAATGTTTGGCTATTTTAGGAATTTGACATGCATCAAAAGATTTTTCATTGCTCCAACCTTGTCATGGCAACCAATGTTCATTTGATACAATATCGAGGTAGACCTTTGAACATGACCTTGTGGAAGGAACGTGACTTTGACCATGAGGCAATACTTGACACAATAAAGAGTAGAGAAGACCCAGATGGTTCATTGGATTAATTTGTAAGTATGCATAGAACTTTCCTAGATGGTTACTTGTACTTTGTTTTGTATATAAACAGTAGTATGAATTGCTTCCCTCCAATATATTTATGTTTAGTCAATTTTGCTTCTTGATGCTTCTCACAGGAGGTCACAAATCCAGTCCATCCAACTATGAACAAAGAAGCTAGAGGAAAGATGATGGAGAGTGATCATCAAATGGCGGTAAGTGATCGATTACATATGTGATATATATTTTATGTGCATTTTTTTATAGTAATGTGCATATTATTTGATTGTATTAACAACTGGAGTTGCATGAGCTTAAATTGTCGAAGAGGTCTACTCAACGGTAGAGAGAGGATGAGTCATGGATTGGCTCTCCATCTTTACGATCAAGCAAGGGCTGCCTATTATTTCATAAAAGCCCATAGGAAACTAGTTTTGGAACATACTTTTGTATGTTACCGATGTATGTACATACTTTTGTATGTCACCAATGTATATTTTTGTATATATGCCTGTATGGCTTTGTTTGGACATGCTTATATGACTTTGTATGTAAACTATATGTTATGTTCATGA
Source organism: Cunninghamia lanceolata (assembly GCA_027924645.1). Lineage (NCBI taxonomy): Eukaryota > Viridiplantae > Streptophyta > Pinopsida > Cupressales > Cupressaceae > Cunninghamia > Cunninghamia lanceolata. The sequence goes on along the minus strand of BSBN01000964.1, from coordinate 135,958 downwards.
CATTATGTATACAACAGTTTATATTAAATATTTAATATGATGATCAATTATCCTTACATGAATTTGGTTTTAGACGTGCCAATTGCATTTGCTTGAAAGTAAGGAATGCATAATTATGCAGGTCTATTGGTTGTCTATTGTTTGATGGTACCATTATGCTTCTTCATAGAGTATGTGATGTGATGCATAGAGTTGTAGTGCTTCAAGACAAGGCATGAACTTGAATAGTGAAGATCTCACTCAAGCAGTGGTATGAAATTGAAAAGCAGTTGTATGAACTTGAGCAGTGAAGGCCTCATGTTTCATTTGATTTGTTTTCTATGGTATACATTTGATGTTTTCATCATCATCATGTTATGCTTCATGGGGTTAGATCTAAGTAATGGATGAAGTTTATCCTTATTGGTCTTAATCATGTTCACTCATGTCATATCAAGATTGATGTCACAGGGTTTGGATGTTAGTTCATAACATTCATGTTTATCATGTTACAATAGTAGGACATATTTGCTTATGTCATTAGTTCATGCCATTGTATCATTGGATTTGGTTGTGGTTCTTCATAATAACATGTCATGCTTTCAGGAGTTGGATTGGGTTGTGGTTCTTCCTCATGATAGGAGTTTGTTCATGTCTTAATCCTTCTTTGTCCTCCATGTCTTCAGTGTCTTCATGTGTTAAATATTTCTTCAGTGTCCTAATTATGTTAATGTTGATCACAAGATATGGTGTTAAGCGCCTCAATCATTCGGGGCAGCGGGCTACCAGTAAAGTCCCTTAAGATCCCTAAGATAGAAAAATTATCAAACTTTGACAGATCTTTTTTCATAATTCATGGTAGCTGGGAATGTTTCATTTAGACCTATAGGTGCATGTGGGGTCCATCCACAATAACCTCTCTTAGTTTTGTCCAACTCTAGTCTGTTTGCCCGTGTTGAAATCAAATACACATTCTTGCAAAATGCTTCAGTTTCATGCAATAAAAAGGTGCTAGGAGTGACATTTTGCATTCCATAGCTTTTGGCGCTGAATGGAATGGGCCAACACATTAGGGTAGGTGGGTAAATGCTAGGGGAGGTCTCATTTTGTGTGCTAAGTACCCCAATCACTCAGGGTAGCAGGGTACTAGCAAAGTCCCTTAAGATCCCTAAGATAAAAAAACTACCAAACTTTGACGGAATTGTTCTTGGAATTCATGGTAGCTAGGTGCATTCTATTTGGACCTGTAGGTGCATGTGGGGTCTTTCCACAATAACCTATCTCAATTTTGTTCGAATCTAGTATATTTGACCATGTCAGAATCAAACATATTCTTACAAAATGCTTGAGTTTCATGCAGTGGAAAGGTGCTAGGAGTGACATTTTGCATTCCATAGCTCGTGGGGCTGAACAAACTTCCCCAATGCATTGGGGTGGGTAGGTAAATGCTAGGGGAGGTCTTGTTTCATGTGCCAAGCACCCCAATCATTCAGTGCAGCAGGCTACCGCTAACGTCCCTTAAGATCCTTAAGACGAAAAAACTTCCAAACTTTGACGGAGCAGTTTTTGAAATTCATTGTAGCTGGGAATGTTTTGTTTGAACCTGTAGGTGCACGTGGGGCCCATCCACAATAATCTCTCTTAATTTTGGTCAACTCTAGTCTGTTTGACCATGCCGAAATCAAATACATTCTTGCAAAATGCTTTAGTTTCATGCAGTGGAAAGGTGCTAGGAGTGAAAATTTTCATTCCATAGCTCATGGGGTTGAACAGACTTTGCCAACATGTTGGAGTGGGTGTGTAAATGCCAAGGGAGGTATTGTTTTGTGTTCTAAGTGCACCAGTCATTCGGGGCAGCAGGCTACTGGTAAAGTCCCTTAAGATCCTTAAGATGAAAAAACTGTCAAACTTTGACGGGCCAGTTCTTAGAATTTGTAGTAGCTGGGAATGTTTTGTTTGGACCTACAAGTGTATGTGGAGTCCTTCTACAATAACCTCTATCAGTTTTGTTCAACTGCTGTCCATTTGACTGTGCCAGAATCAAACACATTATTACAAAATGCTCCAATTTCATGCAGTGGAAAGGTTGCCAGGTGCCATGTTTTTTGTTCTGCTCATCGTGGGGCTGAATAGACTACACCAACATGTTGGGGTGGGTGGGTAAATGGTAGGGAATCTCTCATTTAGTGTGTCAAGCATCCTAGTCATTTTGGCTTGCAAGCTACCAACACCTAGCACCTTTCGAGTTTAATGGTAGCTTACAGCCCAGAATGACTGAGACACTTGGCACATGAAACAAGACTCCCCTAGCATTTACCCACCCACCTAGATGTGTTGGAGTAGTCCATTCAGTAGAATGATGAGAAGAACAAAAAACATGGCACCTATCAACCTTTCCACTGCATGAAACTGAAGCATTTTGCAAGAATGTGTTTGATTCCAGCACGGTCAAACAGACAGGAGTTGAATGAAACTAAGAGAGGTTATTCTAGATGGACTCCACATGCACCTGTAGGTCCAAATAGAATGTTCCTAGCTGCCACGGATTCTGAGAACTGCACCGTCAAAGTTTGGTAATTTATTCGTCTTAGGGATCTTAAGGGACTTTGTCGGTAGCTTGTTGCTCTGAATGATTGGGGCACTTTGAACATGAAACAAGACCTCTCCTAGTATTTACCCACCCACCTCAATGCATTGGCAAAGTCCCTTCGGCCCCACGAGCTATGGAATGTAAAATGTCACTCCTAGAACCTTTCAAGTTTGTCAATAGCTTGCAGCCCAAAATGACTGATACACTTGGCACATGAAATGAGACCTCCCCTAGCATTTACCCAACCACCTAGATGTGTTGGCATAGTCGTTTCCCCCAGGACTTATGGAATGCAAAACTTTAGTGTTAGCAACTTTCTACTTTACCGAAAGCTTGTAGCCTAGAATGACTGAGACACTTGGTGCACGAAATGAGACCTCCCCTAGCATTTACCCACCAACATTGATGTGTTGGCACAGTCCATTTAGCCCCACAATGAGTAGAACAAAAAATATGGCACCTAGCAACCTTTCCATTGCATGAAACTGAAGCATTTTACAAGAATGCGTTTGATTCTAGCACGATCAAACAGACAGGAGTTGAACGAAATTAAGAGAGGTTATTGTAGATGGACCCCACATGCACCTAGAGGTTCAAACAAAATATTTCCATCTACCATTAATTCTAAGAACAACTCTGTCAAAGTTTGGTATTTTTTTCATCTTAGGGATCTTAAGGGACTTTGTCAGTAGCCTACTGCCTTGAATGACTGGGGTGCTTGGCACATGAAATGAGACCTCCCTTGGCATTTACCCACCCACCCCAATGCATTGGTGAAGTTCATATGGCCCCATGAGCTGTGGAATGCAAAATGTCACTCCTAGCACCTTTCCACTACATGAAACTGAAGCATTTTGCAAGAATGTGTTTGATTCTGACATGGTCAAATATACTAGAATTGAATGAAACCAAGAGAAGATATTGTGGATAGACCCCACATGCACCTGTAGGTCTAAACAAAACATTTCTAGCTACCATGAATTCTAAGAACTGCTCCATCACAGTTTGGCAGTTTTTTCGTCTTAGGGATCTTAAGGGCTACACCCATTTTATCCTTATGCATAAAACAATAATATGATGTTGTAACAAGGCTGATCTTGAGTTGGGAGAGATTTGTACATCCATTATTCTACATCATAGCTTCTATTTCTTGCATCACTCAAAAATTTTCAAGGCCTTTCCATGTTTTCCTCTTACTAATCTAGCCAACCAAGACCTTGAAAATGGTGTAGCAGTAACATATAAGGCTAAGAAATTAGGTAAAAGATCCATGTGATCATCTATTTTTAGTTTTAACATATTTTTCTATCATCATTGACTAGTGTATCTATGCATGTGTAGGTATATTAGTTAGTTCAGTCAAAGAGACTCCAAATTCATCATGTTTCCACCTTGTTTCAACCCTTCATACCTTGACATCATGACTGTCTCAACATGGTCTTTCATCATTTTAATAGTCCTCTTTAGTGTCTTGGGCTAGGACATTCCTTACACACCTTGTAGCCATGTATGCAAAGTGTGGAAGCATAGACAAGGTACGTGAATTGTTTGGCATGATGCCCCAAAGAAATGTTGCCTCATTGAATGCAATGATTGCAAGATATGAACAAAATGGATTTTTTGATAAGGCTTTGGAAACTTTCAAGCAAATGAAATTGGCAGGTGTAAAGCCAAATTCCAAAACCTTCGAAATGGTATCTTTGGAACATGGTATAGACATCCATCAAAGCATAAAGCATATAGGAATTTTGTCAAATGTTGTAGTTGTAAGTACCCTGCAAGACATGTATGGAAAGTGTGGAGGCATATACTTGACAAACATGAACCGTTTGATAGGATGCCTCAAAGAAATGTTGTCTCATGGAATGCAATGATTGCAAGATATGCACGAAATGGATTTGTTGAAAATACTTTAGAAACTTTCAAGTAAATGCAGTTGACACATGTAAAGCCAAATTCCACAACCTTTGCCAACATCCTCCCTATCTGTACACCAATATAGAATGTTTGGAATGATGTATCGACATCCATCAAAGCATAAAGGATATAGGAAATTTGTCACATGATGTAATTGCAGCTTCCCTTGTAGACATGTATGCAAAGTGTGGAAGCATAGACAAGACACATGAACTGTTTGGCATGATGCCCCAAAGAAATGTCACCTCATTGAATGCAATGATTGCAAGATGTGAACCAAATGGATGTTTTGATAAAGCATTAGAAACTTTCAAGAAAATGAGATTGGCAAGTGTAAAGAAAAATTTCACAACCTTAGCCAATATCCTCCTTGCCTATGCCAAAATGGACATCCATCAAAAGGATAAAACATATAGGAATTTTGTTAGATGTTGTAGTTTCAACTACCCTTAGAGACATGTATGCAAAGTGTGGAAGCATAGACAAGGTACGTGAACTATTTGGCATGATGACCCAAAGAAATGTCACCTCATTGAATGTAATGATTGCAAGATATGAACAAAATGGATTTTTTGATAACGCATTAGAAAATTTCAAGCAAATGTGATTGGCGGGTGTAAAGAAAAATTCCACAACCTTAGCTAGTATCCTCCTTGCCTACGCCAAAATGGACATCCATCAAAAGGATAAAAGATATGGGAATTTTGTTAGATGTTGTAGTTGGAACTGCCCTTAGAGACATGTATGCAAAGTGTGGAAGCATAGACAAAGCATGTGAACTATTTACCATGATGCCCCAAAGAAATGTCACCTCATTGAATGCAATGATTGTAAGATATGAAAAAAATGGATTTTTTGATAAGGCATTAGAAACTTTCAAGAAAATGTGATTGGTGGGTGTAAAGCAAAATTCCACAACCTAAGCTAGTCTCCTCCTTGCCTATGCCAAAATGGACATCCATCAAAAGGATAAAAACATATGGGAATTTTGTTAGATATTGTAGTTGCAACTACCCTCAGAGACATGTATGCAAAGTGTGGAAGCATAGACAAGGCACATGAACTATTTGGCATGATGCCTCAAAGAAATGTCACCTCATGGAATAGAATGATTGCAAGATATGAACAAAATGGATTTTCTGATAAGCCTTTAGAAAGTTTCAAGAAAATGCAATTGGCAGGTGTAAAGACAAATTCCAAAATATGTATGGAACTTGTGTGCAAGCATATACAATGAACATGAACTATTTGACACGATGCCTCAAAAAAATGTTGTCTCATGGAATGCAATGATTGCAAGATATGCATGAAATGGATTTTTCATAAGGTTTTAAAAATTCTCAAGCAAATGCACAAAAATAAATTTCAACCATTTACGCAAATTTTGGCACATCTAAAACCAAATTGTACAACTTTAACAAACTTCCTCCTTGCCTATGCTATAATGGGATCTAGAGAACATGGTGTGGACAACCATCAAAGCATAAATAATATAGGAATTTTGTCACATGTATTGTATTTGCTAAGTTGCCCTTGTAGACATGTATGGAAAGTATGGAAGCATAGACAAGGCATGAGAACTATTTGAAATGATGCCTCAAAGAAATGCACAATCCCATAGAATTCAATGATTGCAAGATATGCACAAAATGGATTATTTGAAAATAATTTATAAAATTTCAAGGAAATGCAATTGGCACTTGTAAAACCAAATTCCTGTAACAATAATTGATTATCATATTAAATATTTAATATAAACTATCATATACATAATGTCATGAACATAACATCTAGTTTATATAAAAATCCATATAGGCATGTCCAAACAAATCCATACATGCATATATACAAAAATATGCATCGGTAGTTCATACAAAAGTATGGATAGAAAGCTGTCTAGGCATACAAAAATATCCCAAAAACTAGTTTCCTATGGACTTTTATGAGATAATCGGTGGCCCTTGCTTGACCGTGAAGATGTAGATCCAATCACTAACTCATCCTCTCTCTGTTGTCGAGTAGACCTCTTTGACAGAAGTCAATCTAGCTCCACTTGTTAATACAATCAAATAATATATGCACATTAATATATAACATCACATATATAACATGAAATATATAACATCACATATGTAAGATTGATCACTTACTGCCACCTGATGATCACTCTCCACCATCTTGTCTCTCTGTACATCCATACTTGGATGGACTGGAGTTGTGACCTCCTATGAGAAGCATCAAGAAGCAAAATTGACTAAACATAAATATAATTTATGTACATCACATGACATGAGATAAAACAAGAAATAAAAAATTATGATATTTTCATGTTATTGGTTCATACCTTAGTCAAAGGATTTGTAGACATCATGGCTGTAGCAATGCCTATCTGTGCTGACTCATGAAGATCAGTAGGAGTCTACACTGTATTCAACATCTGAAAATCAAGTTCAAGATTATTCAAAAAAAATTAATACATAACATTATTTTAAAAATGCATAATGATTAGAAATGGTTAAATTTACCTTTGTAAAGTGGTGGTTTGGCGTCCAGGGGACCAAGGAAACCATGGAGGTGCTGGTGACTATTGAAATCATCAAATTGTCACAAAATAATATTACCATTCATATATCTACAATAATTACGATTATGTGATAAATTACATACCTACTGACTTGACCTCCTCTCATATCTCGCCAATGGATAATGGAGGCAGGATGAAGACTCTCACCCTGGAATTTCATTGCGCAAACAATTACATACATTATTTTTGACTTATAATTTATAGATAATCATATAAAATTAATTACAAATTTCAAATAACAATATACTAAATCAAGATGAAACTTGTAACAAATTACCTAAGAGTTAATACCAAATGTATGATGTAAGAGATCATCACTAAGAACAAGATCATCCAATATGTCATGCCCCTGTGTCGCAGCATCCTACCCCTGCATCACAACATCCTGCTGAGAGTCATGTCGTGCCTCGTGCGTCCCATAATCACATAGGTTTCCACATGTACTGCACAAATGTAGGAACACATGACGCCTACTACTCTCACCCTCATCAGCCTGGGTATGATCATCGACATGCTGTGATAGAGTTTGGGTGAGAATAGTCAATGAATGTAAAGTCTCTAGCTCAACACTCTCCTTCAAAGCCAAAGGGAGTGACCTACATTCTAGCCTCACTCGGGGTATAGGCACATGGTCTTCATCTCGCTAAGCCCCAGGTCTATCTTGGGCAAAGCCACCACCTCTACCCTGGGACTCATGAATGTCAAAATAATTTAGAATCTTGTTGAGGACGAACTCACAATAGAGTTTCCTCAAGAAATATTGTGGTACCTCATCATTTTTGCATGGGTGCTCATCGAAGACCATGTACCATCTATCCCAAAAGTTTTGGGATATTTCTTCATTCCTACACCAATGTATAGGAAACTATTTGCAACTTTCTTCTAATCTTAGGCCGATTTTGAGATTAATAAAGTGTGCACATAATTGAGATTTTGTAATTTTTTCATTCTTGACTTGCTCATATGACAACTTGTTGGCATAATATTGTCGACTCCTCTCCCTATAGTCTTGGAATTCAGTGATTTGTTTTGTCACCAAATCCGTGTGGGAAATAATCTCCTCTAGTGATTTTGCAAGTGTCCTATGATCAGTGGTTCCACTTGGATTGTTTAGGGTTTGAATAATAGTTTGAAGATGTTTCTTGTTTTCTTCTATTATCCCTAAGTAGTGTTCTTGATTATCCCTTACATTAAAAGGAGGTGAAGGTGGGTTTTGAGGGTTTAGAGGGTTTTGGGGGTTGTTTTCACCCTCCTCGGCTAGATTTGGGTTTTCTCTTTCTCCAATAACTGTAAATGCAATATAAAAACAAATCAAACATTGCAATACTCAAAAATTGTTCTCAAACTAACAAAATCAGTCAAACCCTACCTTCTTTCAACCATGTATTGCGGGAAGGGAATGATGAGGTAGGCGAGTTGGTGAACCTTGCCATCATAGCTTTGAATGATCTGCTGTGGGAAATAAAGAACAATGATGGTGCCAATTCACTCAACTAACATGACATTCAATCCATTTAGTGAGATGCAGCTAGCGAAGTGTACAAGAAGAGTTAAAGCTTATGGGGAAACATGATGGAAGGCATTCCATTTATTGCAGTGGCTTTGCATGGTTTGTGTTGGTAGCGATGGATACTCCCATCCAGCTAGTCTGTAGTAAAAGACAAATGTCTTTCTTAGGCAACATTACTGATAAACGGATGGGAATGGTGTTTAAACTGAAAAGCGACATAGTCCTCTTTACCATCGAATGGGTCCTTAGAGAATATTTCATGGTGAATTGCAATAGATATAGGGTAAATACCAATCTATCATCAATGTTCTTAGCTGTGATGTTAGAATTAAACGAGGAAAAACCCACTATCTAGAAGCTGATGGAGGAATTTGTTGAGATGAAGTATAGAGGTGGATGGAAGGAGGTGGTGGCTATAGCACACTATGGTTTAGGGGTACTACTACTTGGAAATTTCCACAGGGTGAATTTTGCAGGTGATGCAGTGAATTGGTGGTCATTTGTCTCGAAAGCAGGGGAAGCCAAAATTGCTGGTCGTAGACGTAGAGCTGCACAGGGGCTATCTTTCTTCAAGAATCTCATTAGGCTAGAGGTGGAGTTCAACTAGATGAATGAAATTCTGGAACAGTACTATGTTGCCGATGAGAATGCCTGAGGTGGAGTCGCCAGTGTTTAATCATCTTTTTGTAAATTCTATAATGATATGTATTGGATAGAAGGTATCAAAGATAGTAGTATGTAATAGTTGGTAGTAGTTGGTTGGGCTACAGGGATTTTGGAAGAACCATATTTTAGTGTATTTACTATTCTGATGTTGAACTTACATATTTATGTTAAATTTGGTTAAAGTTTAATATAAAGGGAGCTAAACCCAAGTCAGTAGTTTACCAATCCAAAAAAAATTAATTTAGGTGATGGGGAAAATAGATTTATATTAATTAAATGAATATAATTTATTTAATTAATTTGGCAAATAGGATAAATATGTCACAAGGTGCCATAAGGTGGTCTTATGAAGGTGGATGACTAGATGATGTAGAAGTGTTGTAAGGAAATGGTAAATTTTGGATGTCTACAACTATATAATAGTCAATAATAATTTTACACATTTTTAATGGGAAAATGCACTAAATAATTTCTAAATTAATAAAAAATAGCTTTAACAATTGAATAGTTTGATGGTCAATACTAAGAACTTGATTTTTTAAAAAGATGGCTTGATAAGGCAAAATCCATTAAAGAATTAGGATACTCGAATAATATTGGCAAAGCCCAAAAGAACCCAAAAGGTTTATGGTGCTTGTGCACAACTTGATTTAGAAAGAACTCCCCTATTGACCATAACACAAACAATTGACAAAACTCACACAACCAACATACACATTCACATAGGCAAATACTATGCTAACCCCGTATTAGATTTATTTATTTATACTAAAACCAATATGCAAGAATGTTACAAATATGGCCTTCAATAGCCTCTCGACATGAACAAAAAAATTTAGATTTCCTTCTATATGGTAGTAGACTCATATTGCCCAATCACTCCTCTCTGTACACTCTTAAAATAATATCAAAACAAGACTTCCAAAGAGGCATCACAGTTCTTCTCTCTTCCCTCTATGCAGCCTAGCCTCTCCTCATCTCCCAGGCTGCTCTCATACTTCATCTTTCTTGTTTTTAGAGGAGAATTAAAATATTTAATTACAACGCCCACAAATAAACTTTTCTTTTTCCTTTTATGCCACTGAACAAAAATTATGGTGATGCATTTCATATTTTCTATTTTCTTCAATAAAGATCCACACTGCCTTTAGTGGCATTTCATCTCCTACGTGGGTCCACGTAAACTAGTTGCCATGCCATTCTAGCCACCCATGCCAAGATAGTATTGTGTTTTGGCTAGAACTCTTCAGATTTCCAATGTTTATTTGCCTTCATGTTATAAAACTCAGCACAAAACATACCATTTGAAGAAACCAAGTACGTGTTGTCATCCCTACCAGGCCCAAATATCACTAAGTTATAATCCATGTCAATTTTGACTATGTTCAAGAGAGGAGTGCTTTTTAAAATTCAAGAGCACAAAATAAGCACATCATACTTTGCATTATGTTTTTCAAAGTCTCCATAAAACAACACTACCGGTTTCTTATGCGTTACTTAAGAGACATGGAACCCAAATTGAGCCAAAGATACTCTTTAGGTTCAACACATTACTTCCACAACCACCATGCTCTTTAGGAAGGCATGGAATATAACCATCCTTATTTTCTTTGCAATCAGTTAAGGGCTAATGTAAATTTGTAGAGTGATTGTTTGGGAATTGTAAGTGCAGTACCAAACCCTTTGATGCTTCTATTTCCATATTCTCTGTACTAACTCTCTTCATGGACTGCTATTGGGTTGACTATGCTTCATCACCTCCAGGCTGGCAGCCTTCTCGTAACTTGCAACAACAATTGATACAAAGATCATAAGAGAAATCTGGGTAGCTTCGATGCAAATCTACAATAGATGTATTGCAGTTGTCACAATAAAGGCGTACATATGAACAAATTTTTGCACATGGAATATCTAGGCTTTCTGCTAGTATGCCATGAATTCTAGCCTCCATCTCCTATTCCAACTTCTATTCATCCTTAATTTTAGCCAATACTTGAATGACCGTACAAATCAAGTGTTGTAGATAATTAATCTTGTTAGCATCTGCCATTTTCTTGAGTTAAACCTCCATATGATCTCCTCAGCACAGGCACTAAACAAAATTGAACCAAACTGAAAATGAAACCTATATATATATGTTGATGGTGATTTCTCATTCACCTGGTATGCTCCTACATCAAACACACTAAGTAGAAAGTTTGTGAGCATAGGCTCACAAAGCTGGAGTTGAGTAGTCAAACTACCCTTTCAAGTTGCAACCAACCTATAGCAAACTCCATCACTGAGTCATGTACACAAGTTTTGTCTTTCTTTGGCACAATCATCCTCCTCCTCCCACAACTCTATTCACCATTCCTCTCTCCTTTCGTGGATTCACATCCACCATATGTCATCCTCCTCTGTCAAATGCTCTCTACTCTCCACTCCTCCTTCATGGGATCCATTTGTAATGTACCAAACTAAAATATTTCAATTTAAAATCAGATCTTGAAATGAATTAATTACTTTCACTGAAAACATACAACAATTTCACCAAGACTAGCAAGCTAGTCATGCAGAGAACAACACCAAACTAACACCTTTTGCCTAAAACTTATGGAATTGATTTATTTGCATATTAATATGATTTTATCATCTACTTGACTGTAATAATAGTCACAAAAGCTACAGCAATTATATTTTCAAGTTTGGAGCAAATACAACAAAACCCACAAAATTGTCAAATGCCGAATGAAGCCAAAATCACTGGGAAACACTACAAAATGATTTTATTGATTTTTCTGATGTAAATAACATATGATCAGGTCTGAAACACTGATTACAATAGGAAAAACATCTGCAACAGAAATCTCCTAAAATCCACTGCAAACTACACAAACTATGCAAAACTACACTACTGAAAACTGTCGAAAACAATGCCAAATCAAACCCCAACTAAAAAGAATTTCTCGTGGATGCTTGGAATGGATTCCAAATGACCATGGAAAAGAAAAACACTCCACAACACTACAGAAAAACTACACAACACATTGGAAATCATCAAAACTATAACAAAACAACCTGCAAACACAATACTGCAAAACTACTAAAACTGCACAGTCCTTTGAAGCCCAATGCAATCCCTGTATGGAATCACTCTCTATAACCAAAGAGTTTTCATCCTCTGATCACTTGATACTAATGGGTTTTCATCTACAAGCCTCCAACTCCAATGGGTTTTCGTCCACTGAAGAAAATCCAAGGACAAGTGCTCAAACAAGAAAATTAGGTTGTAAAAATGATCAAGAAGTCCCCATGAAAGAAGATACTTACATATTTATAATGGATTCAAATCCAAACGTCCCTCTCTTGTAAATTAAATTAAAATAATTTAATTTCCAACAAATTCCCTCCAAAGATGCTCACCAAATTAGCCCATGCAAGATTCTTCTCTAAAAATAGAAAATAACTCCCACTATGACAACCTGTCATAGAATCTTGTCATAACTGTCATAAAATCTTCTAAATTCTATCTTGGGAGTTATAATTACACCTCATTAAACCCCCCACTTGTGCAATTAAATAAAAATATTTAATATTTAATTGCTCCTGAAAATAATAAATCATTAATTTGCAGGATTACAATTAAAATATTAAATAAAATATTTTCCCTTCTGATTTACATTAGCCCATGGGAAAATAGAAATGGACTAATAATTTCACCAATTTGTTTTTACTATAAAGGGGACATGACACCATCCCACCATCAACCATCCACCTCCACCAAAATATTTCACCATACACATCACTACCTACAACACCCTTAACAAAATCTGCATCTACAACTCCATGGAAATTAAAGATTTCCATGTGTTTTTCTTCATACTCTCCAACCCTCATCATAGCAAATGAAGAAAAATCAACATCATCACAAAATATAGTAATATTTACCTCTGCTTCGACATCTTCCTCATCCTTGTCAGCTACAACTTTTCTTTCATCATCCTTCGCTGCAACAATGAACTTCGACATCCACTCCTCCTTTATCGCCAACATCTTCAATAGAAAATCATCTCCATCATCAGCATCTACTGCAACCTCTTAGCATTCTATCATTGCATTCTGAACCTCTTCATTCTCACTACCCACCTCTTCATCTTCAATTGCTTCTATACTTGCATCATGCTTGACTAATTTGCCACGCTACCATGCTTCTAATCTGTCCACTCTCACATTTATATCAGCTACCATCAAAGAGATTTTCCTCTTTTCATACTACATCCAACCCTCCCATATCATGGGCTTCTTCCTCAACAATATCCCCATCTCAGCTTACTACTACAATATTTCACATACATATCCCATGCTCTGCAATCTATAAAACACTTTCGTTCACAACTTCAAGCTCTCTCACTGCTCAGGACTCCTCTTACCTACAACAACCCTCACACGAGCTTCTTCTCTATCGCCTTGTCAATCTTCTCTACCTGTAGATCCTAGTAGATTCTTTGCACTCTCAGGATTACCAACTCTAATACCATATGATACAGACATAACTCCTCTCTTGACCATAACACAAACAATTGACAAAACTCACACAACCAACATACACATTCACATAGGCAAATACTATGATCAACCCCATATAAGATTGCAACTCCAATTATGATTTATTTATTTAGACTAAAACCAATCTGCAAAAATGTTACAAATATAGCCTTTAATCGCCTCTCAACATGCACAGAAACATTTAGATTTCCTTCTTTATGGAAGCAGACTCATATTGCTCAATCACTCCTCTCTGTACACTCTTAAAACAATATCAAAACAAGACGTCCAAAGAGACATCATAATTCTTCTCTCTTCCCTCTACGGAGCCTAGCCTCTCCTCATCTCCCAGGCTTCTCTCATGCTTCAACGTTGTTGTTTTTAGAGGAGAATTAAAATCTTTAATTTTAAACCGATAAAGAAATGTTTATTTTTCCTTTTATGCCACTGAACAAAACTTATGGCAATGCATTTCATATTTTCTATTTTCTTTAATAAAGATCCATGCTACCTTTAGTGGCATTTCATCTCCTATGTGTGCCCATGTAAACTAGCTACCACACCATTTTAGCCACCCACGCCAAGATAGTATTGTGTTTTAGCTTGAAATCTTCATATTTCCAATGTTTATTTGCCTTCACGATATGAAAATTAGCACAAAACGTACCATTTGAAGAAACTAAGTACATGTTGTCATCCCTACCAGGCCCAAATACCACTAAGATGTAATCTATGTTGATTCTGACTATTTTCAAGAGAGGAGCACTTTTCAAAATGCAAGAGCACAAAATAAGCACATCATACTTTGCATAATATTTTTCAAAGTCTCCATAACACAACATTGCCAGTTTCTTGTGTGTTACTCAAGAGATCTAGAACCCAATTTGAGCGAAAGATGCTCTTTAGGTTCAACATGTTAATTCTACAACCACTACGCTCTTTAGGAGGGCATGAAATAGAACCATCCTTATTTACTTTCTAATTAGGTAAGGGATGATGTAAATTTGTAGAGTGATTGTTTGGGAATTGTAAGTGTAGTGCCAAACCCTTTGATGCTTATGTTTCCATATTCTCTGTACTAACTCTCTTCATGGACTATTGTTGGGTTGACTATGCTTCATCACCTCTAGGATGCCAACCTTCTCGTAACTTGCAACAACAATGGATACAAAGATCATAAGAGCAATCTAGGAAGCTTTGATGCAAATCTACAATAGATGTATTGCAGTTGTCACAATAAAGGTTCTCATCTGAACAAATTTCTGCACATGGAAGATCTACGCTTTCTACTAGTGTGCCCTAAATTCTAGCTTCCATCCCTTGTTCCAGCTTCTATTCATCCTTAATTTTAGCCAGTACCGGAATGACCATGGAGATCAAGTGTTGTAGATAATTAATCTTGTCAGCATCTATCATTTTCTTTAGTTGAACCTCCAGCTGAGCTCCTCTCTGTAGGCACTGAACAAAACTAAACCAAACTGAAAATGAAACCTAAAATTGTCTGATTACTCATTCACCCGGGATGCTCCTACATCACAACTCCTCAAATAGAAGAAGTAAAATGCATATTACAAATGCCATCTATCTATCTTTGCACCATAATATTACTTAGGAATTTTCACATATATGACATCTCTATTTGTAGAGAAAGATGCCACAATCAACGCTCACTTGAAAAAAATCAGAATGCCACCACCTAGCATGTCAGTGTTTGACATTTTGTGTGAAGTACCGTGGGTCATGTTATATAAGCAATTTCTTATCTTCTTTGGCAACTCCCATAATATTCATGTATGTGCTTTTGAAGTGTTTATGTATGCTAAAAAATGAGATTTGTTTAATGCACAACCAACTTATAGTGTTTGTAGCTTTAGGAGTGCTTTTTGCATGACATAAATTTCACTTCAGAATTATTAGGAATGCATGGAATGTTGAATGAGTCAACTGTATTCCTTTTTTAATGTAATGGTGAGTAAAAGTGGTGAATGTGATAAGTTTCCATAGCCTTACAATGTACAATAATAATTGTACATAGATAAAAGTAACCATATAAAAGAGACTTAAATTAGCTAAAGCCCTTAATTACTATCAGCTATCAACACTCAAGATTAGACTAAAAGGAGAGTTCAATTCAAACCAAATGCATCCAAGCTATGAATTCTCTTAGATATGCCCTATGATATTTACTGAATTTTCTTGATGTATAAGTGCTCAAACTAGAAGCATATCCTTGCATTCAATTGTGGTTGTAAAATGAGGAGAATCACCTCCAATTTATAGATTTTTGGAGGCTCAAATAGAGGTCTAGGATTGAAGATGAAGATCAAGGGGCCATATTTCTTGAGAGCTATAAATCAAGGATAGGATGACAAGTGGCTCAAGAAGATTTGTTGAAAAGAGAGGCTCCATGATTTTAGGAAGATCAATGGTTGAGAATTGTCTTCGGAAAGATTTGTCAAGTGGACCTTCTAGAGATTTGGGGGGATGTAATTTTTTATTAATCCTAACAAACCCATGTGAAAATGATTAGTGGGTTAAGAAAAAGTGAACATATTTCAAATAAAATAAATAGGGATATTTATTTAACTTGAGGGAAAGGGGAATATAGTATTTGTCTAAAGTTATGTTAGATGGTAATTTTTGGTGATGAAGAGGAATTCTAAGGACATATTAATTAAATAATAAAATATTATGTAATTAACAAAGATGTCAAGGAAAGTATTAATCAAATAATAAAATATTATTTAATTAATATAAATGTTAAGAGTGGGATAGTTTGAGTTGTTGTAAAGTTTCCACAATACTATGCAATAATAAGATTTATTTCACATTCCAAGAAAATAACATTTGATTTAGTTGAAAATGAATTTGGCAATATTTTTTATATGTATTGAACATATTTAATTCATCTATTCATCTTTATGAGAGATTAGTTCTTATAATTTATTTAATCAAATATGAGTTTATGTGAAATGAATTAAAATAATTAAATAAACTCTTAAAAATTTTGTGACAGAAATATATATTGAAAAACAATTATGTAAATAGAATATATTGCATATCATGTTTAAATTAAGTGGTTATATTAAAAAAAAACTACTTATATAAAAAGATAATTAGGTAAACTTTTAAAACTAATGTGGTTAAGAAAACGAACTCACAACATTTAATATATTTCCATTCATATAGGTAGATAAATATAACATAGGCAAGTGCAATTAAAGCATTTATTCTATAACATTGATGATGCAAGGAAACGCCGTCTCCTACTTAGCCGACAGGCTTAATGTTGGAGGATCTCATACGACGCGGCGAATGGGGTTGAACATGTTCGACTCGTCTGGGCAGGCAACGTTGCTACAAACGTAGCCGTCAAATTGTACCACGCGATTTTCATCTGTTGACGACACCGTTACCATCATGGGTTCAGTGGGTTCACAATAACACGCGTATGGGGTGTCTGGATAGTATTAGTTGTATAGATGCCAAACCACTAGATTAACTGCGTATGTTACTCCTCGAGTCAATGGCTATCATAAAACACGCAGACAACATAAAACCAAAATAGTCAATAAGAAGTTCCTGCATTATGAAGAAAGAGGGGAAACTGTGTTGCAGATAAGACTTTTCCGAGTCATGATCGGAGCTCTATAAACGATGGAATAGCCCAATTCGGAACTGTTTCCCACAACCTTCAACACTGCCCCAACCAGATATTCTTGAGCTACAAACGTCACGTTCACATCTTCTCCCAGCAAACACAACTAGATACCCCATTTGCTTCTTGACATTCCCAACATAAACAAATAGATAGAAAAGAAGGGAGAAATTCGAATTTATATACCGAAGCAGAGACTGTAAGAAGACTGAGCACACCCACAAGCAGGAACAGCGAGACGAAGCTTTTCACGCAGGCAGCCATGCCTTTTTCTCTGCTGAAACGAAATTATGATGTGGGAAATTGTGAGGGGGCGATGGGATTTATATAGAGATGATACTGCATTCGGCTAAGAACAATGTCAGCAATCACGAGATGTGGGTTGATGAATACATTTAATGACACTAAGGACTAATAATACCGTGTGACCCCACGAAAACAGTGTTATCAATGCTATATATGGCCGGGCTGACAATTAAACATCACTTCCTATTATTTTTGTATATATCGACTTCACATTATCATTGTTTTTATTATAAAGCGTTTTATAATCTTGTGAAGATTAACCCAACCTTTCATCTTAATCAAGGCTAATTAAATAAAACAGATACCTTTGAATATAATTAATGTTATTTTTGAAAAGTAAATACAATGGATTGGGGTATTTAATTTAAGGGTATGTTATTTTTGGAAAGTAAATATAATGGATTAGGGTATTCTTATTTATACATATCTCTACATATTTCACCTTATCTTATTCATAACCACACATATTCCTATAAATTAGTCACTTATTATACCTACCCTTGCATCTATTCCCATACATATATTTCCACTTTATCAATTATAAACATTCATTTTGATTATTAGTTTATTATGGCCATCAATGCATTTACTTATAAATATTCCCTCTTGATTCTAGCACCTTTATGTCCTATGTCATATGTCATTCCCGTGGGCATGACATTGATCCCATGGTTGTGGACTTGACCCTTGAAATTCTAAATATCCAAATTACCATTGTTCATACACCTTTCTTGTTGCCTTCAATGTTTTTCACACATTTCTAGGGGTTGACCTAGGTGAACATGTCTCCTTGTGACATACAAACAATCCTTCAAATGTATTTTCAAATACAACTAATCTCATACAATAGCAAAGGTAACGCAAGAAAAGATGGATCTAGTGAATCAACAAGTAAAGCTATGTAGATTGCCAAATAATTTCCATCAATGGGTGAATTTATATTGTTGTGGATCTAAGTCTAATCTAGAGAGTTGGCTCCATATAATGTAGACAATCTAGGCAAATCCCATGGTGAACCATGTGTTGTTGTACTCCATTTCTAATCCTAAAATAGTCCAAAACCTAGATTCTTCATTAGAATTGATCAATGTATTCATTCTTTCACATTCACTTTCCTAAATAACATTGATTACTAAATTTTCTATGCTCGCAATTAAATTTGCTTGTGTATGCATTTCATTTTATTAGGCTAGATAAATCTTAGAGGAATTTTAATTTCTTTTACATTGTGATGAACTTGTCCAGTCTTACACCCCCTAGGATTTGACCTTAGGGCTACACCTTCATTATTTTATAGGGTTTTATATCTATGTTTTCTATTTGTTCAATTATTTTCATGTCTTATTAAGATTTCTATTCCTATTTATTGCCACTTCACTGCTACATCTTTCCTTATAGGGTTTATTAATTTATTGTGTTGCATTGTTATTGCTAAGCCTACCCACCCTTGGATTCCTCTCTAGGGTTTCATTTCAAATCTAATATATCACATTTTTTAATTTTTAAATCTTAAATTAATTTACATTATGTCATCATGGATGTCTTTTCGCCCTTCCTTACCAAGTACACTTCTTATTTGATTGTGATTTACGATGGTACATATTTTGTGCAATATGATCATGACATAGCTACTACTTCATATCGATATGCACTTGATACAATTATGAATCTTGGCTCATGTAATGTACCTATTGAACATGATTGAATTATTTTACATCTATGGATTAGCTTCCTTGCATGTCTCTTGATACATTTTTCCTTAAGGAATCTAGTTCCATGTAGATATACATGTTTAACCTTCACTTATCCCACCCCTAGTGATATCTTGTTGATTTGGGAGTATTTATTATTTTCATAATGATAAGATTTATAATGATTGTACTTCTTATATATCTTGATAGTGAAATACACCTATACATGACATAATTTTTTCACCTTTGTATTAGTATGCTAGTTCTTCTCTATCATTTTACTGATGGTTTATTGATGATATGTTTAGTGACGAGCATAGTGAGACTTCTTTATCATCTCATAATGAACATGATGATTATTTGTCTCACAATAATTTTGTTCCTCACATATTTTCATAACCCCTCTTTAGTTGATCTAATTAATTTTTCTATGCATCATGATGGTATACCGTGTTTTGATAAAAAATACTCTTCTAGATCATCTCATGATTTCTTATGATGTCGCTTTCAGTTATTACAAATCACATTCTTGTACATCTTCTATTCATTAAACATATGGCCTAGACATGCATAAAGAAAAAAAAATGTAACATAAGGATCTTTAAATGTTTTACTTGCTACATGTGTGGATAATGTGCCATTAGTTGATGATACATCTCTTGCATCCTGATGGCTAAGTTACACATGACATTATGCATACACATATGTGACATGTTGAGCATGATACTTCACCTTGTGTGAACTACTTCATCACTAGGATTGACCATTTAGAATGATGTGTAGAACAAAGATTTCAACCATAACATGCTACTACTAAGATATTACATATTTTTTGGCATATTAAATTTTGACTTATCCCTCACTAAATAGATTTGTGGTACCTTATTTAAGAAACATTGATAGAAGAGGCGATCTATTGTGACATATA
The DNA here is from genome assembly GCA_027924645.1 of Cunninghamia lanceolata. Classification (NCBI taxonomy): domain Eukaryota; kingdom Viridiplantae; phylum Streptophyta; class Pinopsida; order Cupressales; family Cupressaceae; genus Cunninghamia; species Cunninghamia lanceolata. Next base: position 115,602 of record BSBN01000964.1, on the reverse strand, counting down.
CAATACTTCCAAGTTATGTGCCTCCATTGCCTTCCTTAGGATCAATTATTTTCTAAGGTGTTCCCATCAAGCTTGAATAATCATGCTCTTACATGATTTTAGTCAAATTACAAAATCATTCCATCACTTCATTTAAGGGCTTGGCTAGTTCTTTCGTGAAATATGTTTAGTGCAATATTGAGCCTAAGAAGTTTATTGCTCGACTCATGCAATGCAATGAAAATGAACAAGAGCCCATTATAGATTATAAGATTTAGATTCTAATAAGTTCTCTCCATTACAAGATGATGAGCTTCAATGCATATTTAAGAATAGTTTACCTTCAATATTTGAGAGCCGATTGTATCACATGGATCATGGGTCATGTTTAGATTTATGTGCTATCATATGTAAGTCTGATCCTCCCTGAAGATCCCTATTTATATTAGCATATTTATGGAACACTCCCCTTTTCAATGAGTTATGATTATTATCTTAATCATAAAATGGAGGTTGTAAAAAACCTACAGGATCAAGAAAGAATAAACGAGCATAACACAAAGATGAATTTGTCCAAAATGATGATCACACAATGCATAAATCAATAGAAAACAAAGAGTACATATAACCTTGAGTTAATGGGATGAAGAAGGAGTCAATCCCATAACTCAAGGAGATCTCAAGTAGATGTGGTGAACTGCAAATGACAAGTGGAGTGAAAGAGTTTGGAGGACTCTTCCAACTACCACACAACCAGTTGAGGTGTCTTATGCCATGTGCATAAAATGTGGCATCCAAATGTGGCCGAATGAAGCCAAATGAAATGTGTACAATAATGCCCCCACTTAAGCATAGCTTAGGTGGGTGAAAAAGATGGGTCTTGGCAACAAGGCTTGATGAGGTACCCATGTACAATTTTCTCATAACCAAAGAAAAAAGAGAAAACCTAGTGGGAACAAAACTCCTCTCCAAAAGAGAAATGATGCAAGAAATAAATGTACAAGTGAATGAATAAGAAAGATAGAAGGAGGACTTATGACCCTCAATGAGCTACTTCTATCACAAAAGGACATGAAATATTCTCCCATAGGAGAGAAAGAGAGATTAGAGAGCCCCCCATAAGATGATAGATCCTGCAGTGTTGAGTGATGCTTGATGAAGAACATTGAAAGTGATCCTGAAATGTCAAACAGTTCATGTCTTCCTTATGGAAGAAAGGAAACTATAGAAAGGTGCATAATATCTTCCCAAGTGAGAAGAACACAAGTCTCTAAATGCTACACATAATTTAGAGATGGCAATGAAATCTCTTGAAGTTATAGTGAAACTACTAGTTGAATCATAACTAAATCAAAAGATGGAGGAAAAACATCCTCCAAGGTGATAATAGCATGACTATCATCAAAAGTGACTACCAACTCTATAAGATGGGGCTTACTAAACAAGTCTAATATGCTTGCCAAGTAGTCATCCTAATCAACTACATTAGTAACACATATGTGTCAATCTTATTGTGTTGAATCATGAGAAACCAAAGATGATGGAACACTCAAAGCTAAAGAAGCATGTGATGAAGGAGAGAGAATATCAATAGGTGTGGGAACCAATGAGGAGGATAGAACTCCAAGGTGCAAGTAACAAAACTGAGTCTCCTTCCAAATGCTGAAGGTATCAGTGTCATCTATACTAAAACCATCATCAAAGTTGGTAGCACCAAAACAAGAAAAGGAATACACTCTAGAACCATGATCAACATGTCCTCAAGGAATGATGTCTCTACTCTGCAAATATCTGATAATCATTGAAGTGGATGTGAAGTCAACTATTTTCGCTGTACTGGCACAGTGTGTGATTTGGTAAATGAGAAGGAGATTGGTAGACAATGAGGGAACATAGAGTACATCATTAAATGTCCCTTCACCAATATCAATAGATCCTTTTCCATGAGCAGTCATATATGTGTTATTCCCCATAAGAATTGGAGGGAATGAACATAGCTCATAGGTAGAAAACAACTCTTCTGAGGTAACCATATGGCGTGATGCCCATGAATCAAGAAGCCACTTATGTGATGTAGGATTTGCTGAAGCAAAAAGTGTCATACCCTTGTTCTTTCCTTTATCTGAATGTGTGGATGATGTTGATGCAAAATTAGAAGAACCACTTGCCTTGAGTTTGGACAATTCAAGTTGAGTTTGTTGAAGAAGTTTCTTTAACTCATCTTTTTATTTTTGAAAGCATTTTCTTTCTTCATGCCCAAGTTTATGACAGTAAGCACATGTGGGCCTTTCCTCAAAAAATTTTCTCTTTTGAGGAGGGAGATGAAACAGATCATGGTGATTAAGATTTGTTGTCTTTCTTAAAATCCTTGTCCTTTTGATTTTGTTGTTTCTTTCCCTTTGAAGATTGGGCTTTCTCATTTATTGCAATGAATGCTTGAGATTTACTAGTCTTCAATTTCCCCATTTGAATCAACTTATCTTGCTCCCTTGTTAGGTCAACAATGAAGTCATCAAGAGAAGGCATTGCCCATGGGGCTCCAAGAGCCCTCTTTGTTGAGTAGAAGGTAAATACAAACATAAAATACTCAGGACCTAACTTGGACAATACAGAAAGTACTAACTGGTCCTCTTTATTTTCAATCCCACATTCTTTTAGTTGCAACCTTAAGGACTTAAACTTAGTAAAAAAGTCTTGTAGAGATGTATAGTCTTTTGCACTTAGCCCTATGAGTTCATTCTCCAACTCATGACTCCATTCATCTATCTTGCCAAATAGCTTGTTAAGACATTCCCAAACTTCGTTGGGTATTTTCAAGGATTGAACATGAAATAGTAATTCAGGTGAAATATTAAGACACAAAAATCCAAAAGCTTGATCTCTTTTGTTTAACCATCTTTCCTTATCCTTACCATTGGTGGGTTCTTTTTCAGTATTCATTGTAACCCTATATAAGCCTTTATCCATGAGTAAAAGAGAAATTTTGGACTTCCATTCGTGATAATTGAAGGGCGTTAAGGGTGGAATAGAAATACCAGAATCCATGCTTGTAGTTTGCAAATAGAAATGTGAAAAGAGATGCCGAAGTGAACAAGTACACAACTAAGATGCACTTCTCAAAGAAGTGGGATAGTGAAAGACACAAGACACCCCCCCTTGATTAAATTTGATGTATCCCCCAAGATTTGGCACTTTATAATTAGTGCGTGAAGTGAGACAAAATGGAATTCAAACAAACACTTTATAATAATAGTGTGATTTTGAGTCCAAAAGATGTGTCTCGAAAAATCATGCACATTTACAAAAAAACGGAACTCAATTTCAAGTTAACGTTTGCAAGATATGCAATTTTTACATTTACACCTTCATACATTTAAATGCCTTTAATTTTGGAAGAAAAAATAGAAATCTAATTTGCAGAATTAAAAAATTAAGACTTCGCCATGGAAGAGTCTCGGCGTTATGTAACAGCAAATGTTTAATGTGTAAAGTTAACAGTAACATCAACCTTGAATGTTGACTATCAGTTGTGGTAGTTAGGGCGTGGCCTTCTTGTAAACAGCTACCTGCATCAAAGAGAGTCTGGGGCGCCAAGTGCCTTTAACGTGGGCAGAGATATTCAAGGTGGCTGCAAAACGTTGTTAAAGAAGCCGACCAGACTAGAAATTGGAAACACCAAACAGTGACCAATGCTGTTGGTGAAGACTGAGCAGGAGGGCGGCCTGCAGACGTGAATCCCACGACTTGTAGATGCTGTAAACATTGATGGAATGGCGGTCAATGAGGCCGGCAGGGGCCGGATTTGTAGCAACCACGAGTCTGGAAGAGGACTCTAAGCCCAGGATGTAGAAAATTAGAGAATTTACTACATTCACATAGGTCAGGTCCATAGATAGTATGAGAATAATTATTGCAACTTAATATTATTACTTCACATCCAATTAAACCAATTGATAACTCTAATCTTGTAACATGCAAGACCAAGTATTTGTTTCCTATCATTGTATATAACATTGGGTGAAACCATAGTATAAATATGTCCCACTTTTGGACCAAAATGAAAAAATATTAAAAATTAACATCCCCAAAATTACAAAGGTTTAATTGAACCTTCTTTGATTGAACCTAGTAAATGCATACATGGTGCCACTTGGCAATGAGGATTTAATGAAGGCTAAAATTTTACCAAAAGATCAACTACATAACCAACACAATCTATACATGTTTAGGTATGATTGGGCTAGCACCAACAATGCATGCACTTGAGTTTCTATTTAGCTCCTTCAGGGCGGCTCCATTTCTCATCTTAGGCACTTTTGCTATAATTGCATTCATTAAAGAACCTTCTACTAGTCCATAAGTTGCCAAGAAATAAGTAGTAAAAAATCTATTAACCACTCGACACACATAATCACCTATATAGTTCATAAAATCTATTAGCCAATAGCTAGTAGTATATATACTAGAGTATTGTGAAAATTATTATTTCTTCTACATGCTTTCTATTTTGCATTATTGCCATGCTTTTAGGGTGGTGTATGTGGAAATGAAAAGAAAAGCTGATAAAACTGGAGCCATATCAACTTTTCAAAAATGAATCCAATTTTTTTTAAATAAACTAGTAATTCAAGCTAAGCACAAATAACACGTAAACAAGATAAATTCAAACCAATACTAATTTATTCATGTTGAAGAAATTTTTTTCCTAAGATATATTTTCTTTCAACTCACTAAGATCTTTTAACACCTACTTATATGAAACAAAGAAATTAATGTCCAAACCATTTTCTCATTAATCAAAATCTCCATTAAATACATACTAGAAAAAGTCCTTTTTAGAATTCATAGGACGGAATATGATCATAAACAAGAAGTAATGAAAATCCTCAATAGAATAGTCAAAGAATGACATCTAGAGTTGAGACCATTATAAAAACAGTGTGATGGCCTAAATGCAACACATAGGATTAAATGAGAAAACATCAAAAATCGTGTTTCCCATCACTTTATTTTGTGTTTGTCCCTCTTTTGATGATTCAAAGATAGTGGAAGGGGGTTGAGGTGGAGATACACACAACATGCTTAATTTGTTCTCCTTAATAACCCTACTAGCTCTTTGTTGAACTAGAAAACATAGGTTACTACTTTAGTTGCATTTTAATATAGGACAACCTTCTATCAATAAGAATCCAAATTTTCAATAATTTGATCCTAATAGGAAATCATGATATCAGAAGTGATATCCTTAACAATCACCCCAGAAGGTGCTATGACACTCTACACAATGAAGTTGTCTTTACATTGCATATCAGGTGGTGATTCATTCTGAGCTTGCATGGCTACTACATAAGAAAATAAACCCAATGTAGAGAATATAAGCAAAAGAATGATCAAATTCCTAACAAACAAGTTCAAAAAACTCTATATTGCATCATATTCAAGAAAGACATAAATACTCCATGAGCCTTTTAAAATATTGGGTCTCAAACCTATCACATTGCATGTGGCTTTATGTGGCCCAAGACCTATATTATGTTATTCAAAATAATTCTTTGGGTATGTAGTTTTTACTTGTAAAATCTAGAAGAACTTTTATAGCATTCCTTTAATGACTAATCTCACC